>CM032447.1:100701312-100716312 GCA_019049505.1 Pachyrhynchus sulphureomaculatus
ACATTAAATAAGAGTGGTGAAATGATACATCCTTTGCGTACGCCACGTTGGATTTCCATGTTTTGTGATATTTCCCTACCCAAATATTAAGCAATGAAAAATTTTAACCAGGACCTATGTACAGCAATGGTACATGTAGTTTAGTCTAAACGCAAAATTATGTTAGAAACCTATAAACGAACACTCAGACTGTGAACTACATGTTAAGTTATTTTGACTACGACTGTATATTCTGCATATTAAATATTTTTGACAAATCCCATTAGTACAAATATGTGAGTTTTTGTAAATATTTATTAAAGTCGTTCATATTTCAAATTCACTTCACATTTTATGACTTTTTTTTTTTTTTAAAATTTAAAATCCAAATTCCAAATCTTAAAGAGTGTGATTTTGTTCATATTAAAAAAATAGGTTTGTAAAAAAAACTTCCATTGTAACTTTAGTCAACTTTTCATTATATTTTAAATGTGTCTGAATTTTTTTTAGTTCCTGATGATTCTATTTCCACATATTAATTTTATAATTGATCTGATGAAACTCGTTTATTTCAGAGTAATACAGCAGAAGCTAGAGGTTACGCCATTTTACCACTCGCCGCACAACCTTGTCTGAAGATATTGGTTTAAGTGTGCCATTTTTCAATATTTTGAAAAAAAAAAAATGTGTTAATTTTAGCCTTAAATAACAACAAATTATAGCTAAAATTCCATTAACATATTTCCACCTGCCTAATGTATTTTAAGTTACCGCGAAGCATACCACTGGCAAAAATTTAAAAAATATCTTTAGAAAAAAAAAAAACAGTTCAGTTGATTATTTTCAGATATTTTCTTAATTATATTTTAGTTAATTTTAAATCGAAAAGGATATAAGTTTTTACGCACTTTATTCCTTTCTTTTTTTTTTTTTTGATAACAAATAAAAAACATTTTAAAGTATTCTTGTGTATTAAAACTTATCCCGGCATAGCTTTCCTACAAATGTAAAACTCTATTAGCAAAAATTTGAGTTTGAGATAATCGACATCTTATTTAGCATATCCGGTTAATAAAAATTGATTTGCGACCAAATAAATATCTTTATTTTGCGTACCTGAAAAAAAATAGTGTCAAATACGAAAAACACAGTATTTTTATAACAAGATAAAAAAAATTGAAATCTACTACATAATCTTCTTATTTGTTTTTTTTTTTTTTTTGTGTACTCATGTTATTTATTTTTTGATTTATCGTCAAAATCCTAAACATTTCTATATAAACAGTTATATGTATACATTCCATTGTTTAAGAAATATATATTTTTGAAAAATTTGGCAGTTTTGAAAGGCTTCAGTTATTAAATAACATATTTTAGAGAAAAATGTATTGCATATTCTTATTTTGGTTTTGATATCAATTCTTACACGTTCATTTCGTGCGTGTGCATTTTTACCTTCCCAAAATGCTTTCATTAATACGGTTTCTTGTAGCATATATATATATATATATATATATATATATATTATATATATATATATATATGTATATATATATATATGTAATATGTATATATATATATATGTATATGAATGTATATATGTATATGTATATATGTATATGTATATGTATATAGAATATATATATATATATATATATATATATATATATATATATATATATATATATATATTATATATATATATATATATATATATATATATATTTATATATATATATATATATATATATATATATATATTATATATATATATATATATATATATATATATATATATATATATATAATATATATATATATATATATATATATATATATATATATATATATATATATATATATATATATATATATTATATATATTATATAATATATATACTATTATATTATATATATAGTATATATATAAATATATATATATATATACTATATATATATATAAATATATATATATATATATATATATATATATATATTATATATATATAATATTATTATATATAGTATATATATATATATATATATATATAAATATATATATATTAGATGTATGACATACACTAAACAAATAAGGGAAAAAGAACCGTAAAACATCTTGTAATTGTCAGCACAAACTGCATAACGCAGAGGAATTTTGACAATGTATACTTAATACAGATGGCTAATAAGCCATACTACAAACCTACATACAGTGTTTTTTAAAAAACTTACCACAGTTAAAATATTTCTCGAGTTTAAGCAAATTTAAAATCAACACAATCAAGTTTCACGCCCTCCAACCGGTTTTTATTTTTCGCAATTTTATCGTAATTTTGCATTATTTAATCTAGCGGAAGAAATACAAAATATTTAAAGCACCGATTTAAAAACTAATACTGCAGAAATTAATCCACCAAATTTAACTTAAGGATTTAATTCAGGATTTTTCCCAAACAAAAAAAACAGTTTTAAAAATTTAGTAGTTTGTTTAATAATTATAACTAAAGATTTAATATTAGCTTCTAGTTTTTTTTGTAACCTTGTGTATTTTGGAATAATGAATATATGGTAAAATCGTAAAATACATCATAGAACAAGCATATGGCCCATTCGAGATCGAACAATAAAATGGATTTAGGGCAAGACGGTCCTGTATAGTCAACATCTTCAGTATAACACAAACTGTTGAAAAAAAAAACTGGCAACAGGAAGGGACCTCCATTCGCTGTTAGTTAGTTAAATGCTTATGATAATGTACTTATACGAAAACTATGACAGACACTAGAAATAACAACAATAAACAGTACAGTCATACAGGCTATAAAATAATTATACAAAGAATCAACATCCAGAATAAAAATTGGGAAAACACTATCATAAACCGTTTCCAGTGACAAAAGGACTCAGACAGGGGTGCTCACTATATCGCCTACACTCTTCAATATATATTTGAACTAGGCTTTATAAAAATGGAGAAATCAGTGTCATGGAACGGGAATTCCTATCACAGATGAGTCAACATTATATACACTACAGTTTGCAGATAAGAGATCGTCATATCACATAATAAGGAAGGCCTAGAATAGCATAAAACTAATAGAAGAATACAAAAAATTGGGACTAGAATGAATTATAATAAAATCAACTACATATCTCTGCATTGGAGCACCACTACAGAACTTGACCTTAAACGATGGACAAACTATAAAAGCATGTGAAGAATACACATACCTTGGAACAAAATTAACGAACGTGGGAAGAACAGAAGAGGAAATCGAACGTCGGGTAGATAAAGGAAAAAAAGGTAGTAGGATGTCGTTATTGTGAAACAGAATAATTTCCAAAGAGAGAAATAGGCAGATATATAATACAATATTTAGGAGTGTAACACTGTATGGAGGTGAAGTATGGCAAATTAACCAAAACCAAACTAACAACAACAGCCGCGGGCACCTCTCTTCTCTCTCTTCGAGAAGAAATAAAATATCTGAAAAACTCAAAATACATTTTGACTTGGAAGAGTAATACTTTCATATGCCGCAACGAGGTTTGTGGAGGAAAATTAATTCGAGGTCTAATATGATCCTGAATATAGCGAAAAAATCGTATTTTCTGCATTTTAGGTTAGGATATCTCGAAAACCTGTTGCGATGGAGCAATTCTGAGGTCGGATTCGGATTGAGCGCACCAAAAACCTTTGGGAAAATATACCCTGGTCTCAAGTCTGAAGTTTCGTCCAATTTTGTCGGCCTGTGCTATTAACGAAACACTAGATTTTAAAATAGATTCTAAAAAAATTCAACTTTCAACTGTCCGCCAGTTTATTTAAAAATAACGACTTTTCGGCTTTTTTTGTAATTACCTTGGAACGATCAACCTGAAAGTGAATCAGATATTGATATTTTCAATAATTAACTAAGACTAAAATCAGACCACTTGCATCGTTTTGAAATTTCAATATGTCAGCGTGAAAATAGCGCTAATATTTCGAAAGTTTTGACATTATAAATCCAAAAGTTTTTGTGGAATTTCTTTATAACTCCACATCTCAAAGTAAAAAAAAAAACAATAGTTTGTGGAGAATTGAAACTTCAAGTAGATTTATTATTGCAAACTACCAATTCAATGTCTAAATTGGTATACTTTATGTTTAAAACCAGGTTTACCAAAAAATAAGGGGTTATTACGAGTGGTATGTTTTAAAAAGAAAGCACTGTATAAAACAAGACTATATACGCTCATGCCAGTATCAATAAGCAAATGAGAAACAAATAAAAATAAAAACATTAACTGTTAGTAAATAAAGCTAAAAAGTAAAAAATAAAAATTAGTCTTTCCCGTTAGTTTTCCCGAAACCAAAATATGATTGAAAACAAAATAATGAAAATATGAATTTGTGATAATACCGACAACTACTAAAAAATTGTCATGACAGTTGGTCCATCCTGTAATAAAAACTCTGGGGACATATCGAGGATATTACTGGTTATGCAATAGTTACAAATTATACATATTCTAAACATATTTAAACATTTTTAGATTATCTCTTGATATGGTTTTCAGAAATCGGAGATTAGTGCTGCCAATCAAACGGATTGGAAACGACACAATCTACCTACTATTTTATTAACTTGTCAGAGTTCATAGTAGGTATATCAAGACCAACGATGGAAAGTTTAAAAAAAGTTTATACCTTCAGAAATAAACACGTTTATGAGTCAATTTTTTAAAATAAAGCTTTCCGAAGCAAATTTTAAAAAAAATAACAATGAAATAATTTTTAACACTTCAATATTGTCTAAGCTTACTACTTCAATATAAAAAATATTTTTATGGTTTCTAAAATATTCTAATTTATGGGGGAAAATAAAATTAAACTTGGGAAACGTAAATAGTATTTAGAAAGAATTGTATAACTCGCAGCTAAAATTTCACAAATGTAGACACAAGCAACAGATATGGACTTGTAGGGTAATATTTGGATCTAACACTGCAGAAATTATATGGTGATTTTGTACACTGTAGCAAAGAGCAAAAACTCATTTTTGATAAAAATATGGCTCGTCGTTTTCTCGCAATGACCTCTTCAGTTAAAGATTCTAAAGCCACTGAACGCGAAATATAGTAGATACAAGAAAAATAAGAATCAAAAGGAAATATTACATTTTTTTAAAATCCATGATCTCATCTTCCTGGCAATCCTAAATCAGCGGAGAAACTCAAAAATCAAATCCAAATTGCTTTTCCTTAGGTAGCGCGAAGTAATTAGAAAATTGCATTTTTATTTTTTAACTTGTCTATTTTACCTTCAATTGATCTGAATTTGAACAAGATAATATGAAAGATGGCTCCATCATAAAACAGCCAGTGGGTCGTGCTGTTTTCGGGCGGAGCGGCATGACTCTTATCGCATTCTCTGATGAAAATTTTTTGTTTATATTACTACACTGGTGAGTAAAAAAAATCGACTCAAACGATTTTGCTTCATTTAACACCGATCCTTGAATTTAATTTTCAACAGTGATATTATTTTTGGTATCATTAAAATGTTGATTTTCTACTCTTTCCAATAATATCAAACACATTTGGATTTCCAAAAAGTTTTACTGATTATAACGGTTTTACTCAATAGAACTGTTTTTGCTCCCTCAGTAACGTATTCGTCGCGCGGTATTCATCCCCATAAAAACACACCCAACTGCATTTTTCTATCATTCCTTTATCGGAACTTGAACCGTTAACGTCTCTGCTATACCTGCTCACTAATTACGTCATCGAAAAATGGATGCCACCCGGAAGAAACGGCACAAATCATTGCCCTATTGCAAGAAGGGCATAGACAACGTATAGTCGCTAAGCAACTGGACCTGAGCCAGTCAGCTGTCTCCAGAGCCCACAGACGTTACCAAGAGACCGGTGCTTTTACACAGAGACCAGAATCAGGAAGAACAAGGTGTACCTCGGAGTGAGACGACCGCTTCAATGTCAACACAACTCTAAGAAATCGACACTTGACCGGCGTTGAGGACTAGCAGGAGCTCCGACAAGTTCGTGGTCGCGCTGTCAGTCACTGGACAATCAGAAGAAGAATTAAAGAAGCTAACCTAACTCCGAAGAGATCAGCTAAAGCAGACCCAAATTGACAGCAGCCCATCGACAAGTGTAATTCAGATTTGCCCGAGAACATGTCGACTGGAACTTAGAGCAATGGCGCTCCGTTCCTACATGGCAATAATGGAAGAAGACGAGTCTATAGGAGGCCTGGGAAGCGCTATGCGAAATGCTGCATTACTGAAACGATCGTCTACGAAGGAGGTTCTGTCATGGTGTGGGGAGGTATCTCACTTGATGCGAAAACCGATTTGGTTCTCGTGACTGATGAGACTAGTAGCGGGGGTGCTCACCGGTACATCGAGGAGGTCCTGCAGGAACACGTCGTTCCTTACGCTGGGTGCTAATGCACGACAAAGCAAGACCACATGCTGCTGCTTGGGTGCGGCAATACCTGGCGGAAGTGGGAATACCCACATTAAACTGGCCTGCGCGGAGTCCTGACCTCAATCCAATCGAGCACATGTGGGATGAGCTCAAAGGAAGGATTCGAGCTAGAAATCCAGCCCCTACATCGCAGAGGGACTTAAAGGATGCCTTGCCGGAAGAGTGGGGAAGAATCCCACCGTCAGTGGTGAAAAAGCTCACCTGCTCCATGAAAAAAAACCGGCTGAAAGTAGTAATAAGGGCTAGGAGGGGTAATACAAAATATTGATTTTAGTTTCTATCAATAAATTTAATTGTTAAACTTAAAATTTGTTTAATTTTTCCTTTCTTTTACCCTTATTTTTGATCCTTGTTCTCCTTGTTTTCCCCTTTCAATCATTTTAATCAGTAAAAAGCATGAGGTATGCTATGGAATTTGGTATCATTAGAAAGAGAATTGAATGGACTTTCAAGTGTAAAAATATATCAACACTAAATTCTAGGATACGTGTGAAATGAAGCCAAATAGTTTGAGTCGATTTTTTTGCGTACCAGTGTACATTTGTCTAAAGTTTTGCTATCACATATTTTCCTGTGAAAACTATAAAAAATTCATAAAGCTAAAGGAATTTAGAATCCTATATCTTAAGACGTATAAATGTGTCAGTAAAATACAGATTCTTATAGGGTATCGTTTATATATGCATCGCTAGCAAAACGATGATAAAAGCAACCTTCTTGTCTGCATAAACATCGTAAGCACATGCTCTAGTTATTTAAGAATTAATTGCAAGTGAACAGATTAAAAACAAATTATATTTCTTAATTTCTATTTTATAAAATTTACATGCATTAGCCGATTTGAATAAGTATCCATTACGGGCATTTTCTTTTGTGAGCGATATGACCTTGAATGTTTCAAGTTGGACCGAAAGTTTTCACGACCGTTAGGGGAGAAATTATGGTTCTTAGGATTAGGACTGTGTCACATCAGATTGATTTTCCGGCGATGCATGGAGAAGGACAAGTGTGCAGCGAAGACAAGTGGCATGTTAAATGAAAACGTTTACAGGATTATTCAAAACTACCCAATTAGTAAAATCGAGAGAGGAATTGCGAACCTAATCAATGCATTGTCGCAACTCAAAGGTTATTTCGATTTCATCGACTTCTAACAATGTACAAGGCTGATGCACTTTGTCCGATGGTCAGTGCAATAGATTTAACACACAAAATAGGGCAATAACTTGCAAATTTTAAGATATATTCACTAAGGTTATTTAATCTTTTCACAGAAAAAATTTATTGGTACATTAAAAACTTTATTTATTGAAAGGTCGAAAAGTATAAAGTTGGATCATTGTATACCGATGTTCCAATTAACGATTCAGATTCCATAATATTAGATATATTTAGACATAAAAACTTGGATTCCTCTCAATTTAATAGAAACGCATCTATCGTCTACATATTTCATACTCCAAGGAATATTTTTTAAATAAACTTCAGGAGTAGCCATTGGTTTTTCACTATTTATTGGAGTTGCGAACATTTTCATGTAAGCTATCACTGAAGATGATTCGTGCAAATGTAGACAAAACGTTGGAAAATGACTCTTAATTGAGACGACCTAATTACAAGAACCACAAATATTCATGTTTTATATAATATGGTATAAATTATTTAGCCCATCATTCAGATCCTTATTTGCTAAGTCTTGTATCGAATGGCAAAATAATTTATAGAAATGGGAGTTACTTTCGAGCGGTCCTTTCGAATAAACATTAAGTCATGAATATCGTCTACGATCAACTTTAATGTGATCATATCAGCTAGATGATATCCATGATATAACGTTTACTGGAGGGGAGCAAGCGTAAGAGGATATTGAGTGGTTACAGCTAGATACGTGGGCTACCTTGTAAGTTTTTACAAAAACAATGATAGAAAAAAAAATTTGGTACAAATCGTTTTATTGTTTCTCAAAATATTCGCCTTTAAGATTTATACACTTTTGCATGTGTTCGAACCAATTTTCGAAACATTTTTCCACTCTGAAGTTAGTACCTCAAAAACTTGGTTTTGGGCGGATTCAACAGCTTCTTGATTGAGGTGACGAAAATTGCTGTCCATGCATTTTTTTTTGACATTCGGGAACAAAAAAAAAGTTGTTAGGTGATAAATCAGGTGAATACGGACAATGAGACATTAACTGGATGTTTTTCTTCGTCAAATAATCAATTGTTTGACGTGCTATATGAGAGCTGACGTTGTCATGTTGAAGAATGATGTGACATTTTCGGTTGTTTTTCCTGATTTGATCGATGACTTCTGGCAAACAAATTGTTGTATACCATTCAGGATTAACTGTTCTTCGATACTCTAAAGCAATGGTCGCAACATGTCCAGTACAACTAAAGAAACAAGCGATCATTTTCTTAAAAGTGCTTCGCGAACGAACAACTTTTGTTGGATTCGGTCCATCTTGGAACACCCAAACAGTTGATTATTACTTAGTTTCCAGTCCGTACGAATATATCCAAGTTTCGTCTCCTATTATGATGTTGTATACAGATTTTGCATGTCCTCGGTCAAATTTTTTGAGCATTTCCTTATACCAATTCACATGAGCCTGTTTTTGAGTTTCGGTCAAATTATGCGGAATTCATCGGGAACAGATCTTTTTCACAGCTAAATGTTCATGCAAAATTGAATGTATTCGATACTAAGGGTGCCTCACAGCATCGAAATTTTTTGGAACAACAATTGATTTTGGTCGACCCTCACGAATTTCATTGCTGACGGAAGCATGACCATGACGAAATTCTGCAAACCAATTGTAAGCAGTTTTTTTCAAACGTTCACTGTAAACAAACTACCAGCCAAAGTCTGAGCTGCTACTGTTTTAACAATAACAAACGTCAAATTTTACAACAATGCTAATGTCACATCTCAATAGTGCCATCTGGTGGTTGTTTGTAAACACTTAAAAGGCGGCCCTTGTACTTGTATTTACAAAGTCTATGAATTAGAATCTGATAGCAGAGAGAAAATTTTGTAATTTACTAATAAATACCCTATAATGCGATGGGTAAATGGTTAGGATTCGAAGGGCACAAAGTGTGTTTTTCAGTCGAAAAAGGGGTATGTAATTTATTTAGATACAGCGAAAGTTGCAAAATCCACCCTTTGATTGATAACAATAAGCCGACGAATGCCCCAAGTTTTATATTCAGCGATTAAATCCATCGACCATTCTGCGTTTGTCCGATACATTCATTATGACATTATGAGTAATCAATTGAATTTAAATATTTGGTCATGCTCTTTCAGACAAAGTACAAGTTTATAAAAAGCAACAGGATGAGCCAAAGTCAAAACAAGTGAGTAACAAACACTACACAAAACATTTAAGTGTCATACTTACATTTAAGATACACAGGGGGTTACAGACGTCACTCGTTAGAGGCACAAACCAAAGAGAAAGACATTAATTATTATTAAACATAAACACTTAACTTTTTTTAAAAATGCCGAGACTGTCCGGGATAGACAAATAACAATTAGGTCGTGAAGGAGGATTAAGTTATTTTTATTAGTTAAATAGACTTTAGGTAACTCTGACTTGTGCGACATGCCAAGGAATTTAAGTGCTAATACTTACTATTTTGAGAATACGGTCTAACTTATATACAATCAGAAAATATATTATAGAATGGACACCGTCATCAAATTTTGTCCCTACTTTCAAAGTACGAGAAGTCTAAGAATAATGGAAAACCCTCGCCGTCAATCAATTACCAAACTACGACAGCATGCAATATTTAACTTAATATGGCGTGTCCTATGTTTGGCACCTAGCAACACAATCACGACAGCAACGAAGACTTGAGAACCATATGTCAACGGATATTAATAACTAACAAATCTCGCGCCATCTGATGTAAAACTGCTAATACTTTTAATTCAAGAGCAACGGCTCTGGGCGGAAAAAGAGGTACGTACATTATCGTCATATGCAAATAGAGTATTAATAAATACTGCCGATTTTGCAACGCTTATTTTGGTAGACCACTGCCTTTATCTTTATTTCAAGCATGCGCCCACTGTTTGAAGCTTGCGCAGTAGTAAAGGGAAGAAATTAAATATAAGGACTCAGCTGTTATCGTTATTTGAAGCATGCGCCCAGCAAGTGGAGGTTGCGCAGTATTGAAATAAAATAAGAGAAACCTTTATTAAGGATAACGATCTACCTTATTTAGGAATAGAGGTTATTTGAAATTCGTTGTTCTTATCGCTATTATGCTAGGGCCTATTTTTTTTTCTACTTAGGTATACAAACCACTAAGAAATCGCAATTTATTGCAAATAACACCAACAACAGGTAATTAGTATTCAGATTACGTTGGGATTTTGCAATCTTTGGCACGATGGCATTACAGAGTGTATAGTGCTAATTTCAAATGAAATTTTGTTTATCCCACATTCGTATTACCTTGGAAATATTGAAGGAAGTGATAGAAACCTGTTAGACACAACTTTAATTTAGAAACTTGTATTGACCCATCAAATACTAATAAACAGTGTGTGCTTAACCATGGAACGAATGAAAAAAATCCCCCAAGTTTATAGAAGATGAATACTAACCTAACCTTGTAATTCCTTCGCGTTAATACTATGCATGCTTAAGATAACGATAAGGACAAAGGCATGTGAAAAATAAACGACGCAAAATCTCTCTATTATTTAAATTGCTTTTACAGTTATCGCTAAACTGTTGACAGCAGTATGTATTAGTACCATATTTGTCTGTGGCAATGGCATGAGATATCGTTTTTAAATCTTTGGTAATGTAGTGATTGTGAAGCGACTGGGCAAACAAAGCATCTCATAGTTCGGTGACTAATAGACGACACGCCTGGGTTGTCCATTATTCTTAGTCCTCTCGTACTATTAATGCAAAACTTATGGATGTTTTATGTCCGATAAGCCAGTATATATTTTTTTTTCAGTTTTTTTTCCATAAACGCTAAACCCATGTTTCGTTTACACATTAAATATAATCATGTATAGAAATTGTTTTACCCAATGGATAAAAAAGTAAAGTTAACTATTTTCTTTTGCTTTAAATAACAATTACTATCTAAATATGTTTATCTTAGTAAGTATTTAAGAGGAATTCTGGTGCAGAGATTCGGTTTTCTGACAATTTATATCATTTGAAATGTACCAACAGGGTTAATAGAATGCTAAAGGAGATAGTGCGTCACAGCAGATTATGGTTCGGTTACTTCTACGTGTTTGTACATTGGAAACTGCAATATTTAGCGTACAACTTTGGATATACATAATTTAAAAAAAAAGGACATTGTTGGTATTTAACGGTAGTATTTTTTAGAAACTTACCTTCAGCAACAATTTTTTTTTATTTAACGATATGCCTGGGTTGGAAATGTATGTACATTTGTTTTAAGCAAGCCTATTATACAGTTTTAAATATTGGTCTCATGCTTAAAAAATAATTTTTTAAGTAAGATACAAATAGTTTACCCCTTTGGCTGATGTAAGCCTAGTTTTAAAGCCGTCTCTGCTATTTGTGGGAGGCTGTTCAAGGTCACAGACGGATAGAGAAATTCTTCAGCGAGTTGCTAACAATTACCACTTGGTGGCGCTTTATAGAGTTCTATCCACACCATATAAAAAAAGGAATATAAAACTATTAAAATTCGTGAAACTCTATTTTTTGCACTTTTATTGTTCTGTTCTTTCACGGATAAGAAAACAGTCAAAAACTGCTGAAAAACGGACATTGTCCAATTTTAGTAGTTTATATCGCTTTTTATATACTTGATGTAGAACCTTAAAAAGCGTTGTCAAGCGGTAGATGTTAGCAACTCGCTGAACAATTCCTCTATAGGTCTGTGGCCACCCCCCCCCCCCCCCCCCCCCCCCCCCCCCGCCCCCCCCCCCCCCCCCACCCCCCCTTAAACAGTCCCCGGCAGAAAACAGGTACGCCTTTAAAACCATGCTTAAATCAGCCAGAAGTGTAAATGATTTGTATCTTACTTATTCTTTATACTAGTACTGCGAAAAATACTGTTCTCTTTCTCCTTCGATCCTAGCTCGGCTAAAGAGCCGTGATACGGTGAAACGCGTCCCAAATGGGATTAACGGATAAGAGAACAGTCAAAAAACTGCTGAAAAATGGACTTTATCCAATTTTAGTCGTTTATATTTACTTTTTACATACGTGGGGTAGAACCCCATAAAGTGTTGCCAGCGGTAATTATTAGCAACTCGCTGAAAAATTCCTGTATCGGTCTGTCGTCTTGAACAGCTCCCGACAGAAGGAAGATAAGCGTTCCGAACTAGGCTTATATCAGCCAGGGATGCAAATTACTTTTATCTCACTTATCCGTTACGCTGGTACTATGATAAGTACTTTTAAGTTTTGTACTTTTTCTCCGTCGACCCTAGCTCCGAGATGGACTGACGGGTAAAAGAACAGTACAAAACTGCTGAAAAATGGATTTGATCCAATAGTTTATATTGCTTTCTAAATAATTTTTTATTTATTAGATAAAAAAATTATTACATATAAAATTAAATTAGTTAGTCGTAATATTTTGGTGATTCTACACAAACTAGGCAAAAGACTATTCTTGTTGTTTGCACATAAAGATTTTTTTTAAGAAAATGCAGCTGTTAAATAATTAATTTGACGTTTATGCCTTTCATACATGTCGTATATTACATGTTTCGCTTCGCAACGACCTTTTACACAAACAGAATTTTTGAAGAATGTCAACGGACAACATATCCGCTGTGCGAAGACCTGACGCCTCTGCTGCAGGACAATCGTACCGGAATAGGGAAGAAAGCTGAAACCATTCATGGTACACATCACAAATATGTTGAATGTGTTTGGAAAGTAAATCTGGGAGTCAGAACATTTTTAGTTTTATTTCGTGGTTCCAGTTATATTCCAAGGATTTAGTTACGCATTTTCATATTTTGCTTTGGATTTTCAAGATTAAGAAAAACTAAAAAATGGCCAAATCATGTCATGGGTAAACTGTAGTTTGTTTGCATATGCGCACAAGGTATTGTTAAGGAATTTCCTAAATTCATAATTGTAGATATTTTTATACAAATTAAGAGGTTGCTTAACATGAAGTAGGTATTGTCCTTTCAACAGTGAATCGAAATTATTTATTATGATTCCAAGTAATATAAAAAAGTTTTGTACACTTGTAAAAAAGCACGCGCTGTTCAGCATCTGATAATATGCATAATGCATAATTGCTCCTCGTAATTTTAGGAACAACCTTGATTTCAAACCATGTTTAACAAATTATCACGTGGATCTCTCTCACAAATTTTTTGCTATACAGAGAAACCGACTTAGGTGACTGAAATAGTAGTACAAGATACATAACTGTGCCGTTAATTGAACTATCGGCCCGTATCTGTAGGCCCTGTCCCTTAATTTTCGAACATACTCATGGCAAAATTCTACACCACATATCAGCTTATCTAGCACGTCTTTCAAAGAGTACCGGTTAAAAAAACGCATTCGCGTCACTGAAGTTCCGTACAAAACTTGGTTGGTGGAAGCACGCTATTGAGGTAAATGTATCAGTGGTTTGAGTACTAACATGTGTTTTAGCGAATTAGAAAGTTAATTTTATGACATTCTATTAAGTCCCAAATGTGTGTGTCTCTATATTTAATGTGGTTTTTTTATAAGAATTCAAATGTAGGAAATAAAACAGGTTCTGGTAAACCTACTATTTTTTAGCACTTAAATAGCTTAGCACGTCCATTATATTTATACAACCTAAACGAAAAATAAATCACTAGCAAATAAGACGTTGCTTTAGCATGAGACTGGGTTTTCAAAACTATTAAACTATTATCATCTATGTTCAGAGAAAAATGCCTTTCTACTAGGAAATATGAATGGCTTTGAAAGTATCTTTCTTTTCTTGTCTATGCATTTTTTACTTTGTGGGGTCTTCGTAAAAAGGCATAGAGTCTCCAATTTAAAAATAAATGATATCTTTCCGTTAAGAAAAAATCTTTAAACTGGTACCAAGCGTTATTTTCTTTGTATAGTATTAATAAGAAAATTATGAATAAAATTGTCATCCTAAAAAAGGGCTAATTTATTTATAATTTTCTGCTAAAATTAGAAAAAAAAAAACAAGTTTGGTTGGTTAACGGCCACAAAAGCAATAGCAAAATATTAGTTTCCCTTATCCAAAAATAAATTTTAAAAAGTAGAAATAAAAATACAATAACTATACTCTTGCTAAAAATCTTTAATTTTTTGGGATAATTTCCAAAAAAAAGTAACAATTGCGTATTGAAGTAACTGCAGATTTTAATGGATACCTAAAATATCATATAACTTTTAATTAAAAAGCAATTTCATTATTAGTTTGGTTGTTAAACAACTCCAGAAAAATGAATTAGTTTTAAAGGACAGATCATGTGGACTTTTCTATACAGCGTTCTTTTTTTACTAATAAACTAAGTTTG
>CM032447.1:100721312-100774106 GCA_019049505.1 Pachyrhynchus sulphureomaculatus
TTATGATTTAATTACTCGCTATCAATTAAATATTTTCTTCCATCTTTTGCATATATTTCACTATGTAGGTATGACACCTAACTGGAAGTTCGAGCTTCCATATCGTAAATTAACCTAAACAGTTCCACAACAGCACTGAAGATCGCTCAAAACTGGCGAGAACGCACTAATCTTAAAAAGATATTCGAAATATCGAGCACCCGATTTACGTAGGGATACGAGCGAAAGAGAAAACTGAAGAAAAACACTTTGGGGCCTTCGAGTTTTTGAATAGAGGAGGAAATTACTTTCCTGAACTATTAGATGTTACTTTGTGGTTAGCTATAAATATAAACACACCCCCTGCAGAGGTGATGGGAGATTAATTAGAAACGTCTAAATAGCTAAAAGTGCCTAACGTATAAGGCAATATTAGATTTAAAGTGTTTCTGTTTAACTGGAGGTCTCATATTAGGCCACTAAAATGATAGTTTTTTAATGTTTATGGGACAATTTACAAATTGTTTCCATACACTGGTGTTATAAGAACCGTGATCAGATCCTACGGGAGGTTTTGTTTCCGTTAATAGTATTTTTTTGTAAACACTGAATCAACTTCTAAAAGTTCACTTAGGCATTTCATATTAAATCATTCTTACTTGTACAAATTAAGGCGTTAAGTAAAACTTAACGTACAAGAATACTAATCATTCATTTTATGCATTTTCTGGCTTCAACGAGAGCTAAACTAATCGCATACGCTCCGTCTTGTTTGAAAACTTATATGCAAGCAAAACGAAACACTGATCATAAGATGGAACACCTGTGGTTAAGATTAACCATTTTTAACCTCTGACATAACATTATCATTATAGGTTAAAAACAGCGTGGTATTGCATTAATTCTTTCTTAATATTTGCGTAAATGTTTTTGAGAGTTCTGTGAAATTTATAAAAATAACAAATCGTGGTTGTTATTAAACACGTTAAGTTCTGTTTACAGTGTTTAAAAAACCCTAGGAGTGTAAATAAAACTTCTGGAATAAATTGAAGAAATAAAGACTGACTAGTTTAATGAGCCTTTCCGTATTTAATCAAAAATTTCATTTGACATTCAATTAGGCTGCAGGAAGCGAATATTATTAAATATTAAGAAATACATATGAAATAAATCTCAAATATAAGGAGAATGATATGTAATAGTTAGTAAAAGCAAAGAAATAAGCAGACATCACTTGTCATTAATAAAGGCTCTTTTTAAACTAATTGGACAAACTTATTAGTAGCAGCAACTGTAAATACCAAAAGCCTTTAAAATCTATAACTAATATTATTCTGAAGGTACTATCTAATCTATTTAAATCTCATTTAAATAACTAATATTCTAAAATAACTCTTGCACATAAGTAAGAGGTATTATAAATAAAACTGCTTTATAACCAACACTCCTATATATAGATATCTGACCTACATCGTATCTAACCAAGCGCACAGAGATTTCCAGCTGAAGTAACCACCTCAAACGAACTAAAAAAAATTTTTTTTTTCAGAAACACAGAGTCACATAAATAAAGTTTCAGATGTATTTGACCTATTTTTTATTAGATTATTTTTACCCACTTTCTGTCAAAGTTGTCCTGTTTTATTTTTAACTCATTGTCGTGTAAATTGTTAGTTTGATAGAGTTACTTAATACGAATTAAGTGATATGGGGTTTGATATAATTTATGTTCTCTTACGTCTATCAATTTGGTAAGAGAAGAGGTAGCTGGTTTGAAATGGAGATGGGCAGGTCACAGAATGAGACAACAAAATGAGAGATGAATAAAAGAATACAAGAATAAAGGCCATGGTTGGGACAAAGATCCAGAGGAAAGCCCTAAACAAGATGGAAAGATGACCTGCAAAGAACGGCTGGTTTAGGATGGATCAAAAAGACGCAGAATCGAGAGGGATGGAAAAAGGAAGGAGAGGCCCATGTCCGACACTGGATGGAAGAAGGCTTATTAGATAGATAGATGATAATTTAGGGCTCTCTTACAATTAATCAATATAATATTTGTTCTCGAGCAATTAAATCAAATTTCAAGTAGTCAAGGAATTGGATAGGATTGGTTTTTGATCAATAAAAATGTTACCTTTTGACATAATATAGGAGCTTGGTTTTGAGCTGCTGAGCTTGGGTGTATAAAAGTTCCTTTTTTATACCCTTACCATAGAACATTGTCGATTTTACATTTTTTAGGACAGGATAAGTAATCAATTTCTTAATTTTGTAAAAAAAAACAAAAAGTAGTTATTCGTTTTATTTTTATTACATTTATTAAAGACAGGCAGTAATGATAACGCAGGAGGCATCTTTTAGGCACTTATAGGTTCTGTCATTTAATTTCATTCATAACACGATAAAATTTGAAACAATTGACAATTCTATGTCATTATTAATCGAATGTCAGAAAAAGCGCAAATCATCTATCGAAAAAAAAAGGCACAACATGACTTGAAGTGTGTATTGCTAGGTTACAGTGGCTGATTTAATAACACACAGTTATTAACATTTAAGAACCTCATTGTTATGAGAAATCGTGGTTCTTGCGATTAGACCGTTATTGCACGAAACATTTTCAAGGATTTTTTACTCTTTGAGATTAGAACAGTGACTTGAGTGTTCTGCTGCCGAAGAAAGAGTAAAATCTCTGAAGATGTCTTGTACGGTCGTGCGCGAAACGTTGTAGAGTTACTCCAAATTGACACGGTCTACTCTCAAGAACAACAACTTCTCATTCAACAAAAAAACGTGGTAAAATTAAAATAAAATATAAAAATATAAATTACACAGGTATACAAAATTAAAAAAATTCTCTGTCTTTTAAGTGAGACACGTGTTTTCTTAAGTATTTTTTATGCAGAATCCAAAAAAAAACATCCACCATGAGATTTTTTCACACTTAAAATCGCCAAAAATCCATTTTAATAAATAAAATACAATCATTAAAATTATGGAATAAAACTATTATTAATTTTTATTAATAATGAACAAAACTATTATTTCAAGTGTTTTTAAAGTTCTTAATTCTGACTTGACATCAACAAATAAAGTTTTATGTTCAGTTTTTAACACTTAAAAGGGTGCTATATGGTTGGTAAAATGCTACTTTAAGTAACTAAATGCAACAGCTAAACAAGAATTTTTTTTTTCGAACAAAACTATCATTTCTAATAGTGTTTTAGAGTTCCAAAAAAAATATCCGTTTACTATTTAGGAACAAAAGGTCAAATTTTGTGGATAGATTGATTGAGTGAATATGGGGGAATGTGAGTGGGTGAGCGAGGTAGTGAGCGAGTAAGCGAGCAAGTGAGCGAGAGAGCAAGTGTAGAAGTGAGTGAGTGAGTAACTGAGCGAGCGAGTATTTTGTTCAATATTAATAAAAATTAAAAACAATTTTTTAATTTAGCTTGCACAAATTTATTTTAAACAGCATTTTGCTACGTAGCTTAGTTAAAGGTGGTGTATGCGTGTTTTTTGTTAAACATGAACATTAAAACCTAATCTTTTTAAGTTTTTATGATAAATGTAGATTCAGAACATTTAAAGACGTTCGAAATAACAGTTTTATTTCATAATTTTATTGATTGTACAGTTTCACATTTTATTTATTAAAATGGAGTTTTGGCATCTTACGGTGGATGTCTTTTTTTTATGATTTTTTTGGATTCAGCATAAAAAAATACTTAGAAAACACATGTCTCAGTTAAAAGACAGAATTATTTGTCTAATTATAAAAAACATCGATAGTGGTCAATAATATATCAATCATCCCAAAAAAGAATCAAAAATTAATAACCAAAAATTCGGACTAGCTAGATCACCTGGGATTTTACAGGGACCTTTTGAGGGTGAAGTCATGAAGAAACTGTATGGTGACAGTAGTTTTATTTCGATTTTGTGCTGTTAAGATTTAAAATATAACACGTAGGCTGAAAACCTTTTGGTCTAGCTACTTAAAACACATTTTTTTTTTTTGCAAAATTCGATTTTATTCATAAATACAGTCTCCTTCAAGAGCGATAGAATCAGTCCAACGCTTTTCTAACATTTTTATACCTTTCTTGTAGAAGAATTTGTCTTTGCCTTCAAAATAAGCCTCAGTTTCGGCAATAACTTCCTCATTTGAGCATTTTTTTGAGGTCTGCGATTTCTGCCTTCAACGCTTCAATAACTTTATATAATATTCGCTATTGATGGTTTTTCTCTTCTCATCATAATGAAAATTATTCCATGCGCATCTCAAAGTACAGAGGCCAAAATCTTCCCAGCCGACTGTTGTGTTTGGTCGCTTCGGGCGGGTTTCACCGGCTGCTGTTCACTCAGCTGACTGCTGATTTGATTCCGGTGTGTAGTGGTGGATCCATGTTTCATCCACTGTCACATATCGCATGAATCCTTTTTATTGCGCATAAACAGGTCGACACCAGCGCTCAGAATCATTAACACGTTGTTGTTTTTGGTCCACTGTGAGCAAACGCGGTATCCATTTGGAACAGAGCTTTCTCATGTCCAAATGTTCATGCAAAATATGACCAACAATTTCTTTGATATCTTTACGGTGTCAGCTATCTCACGCAATTTCACTTTACAGTCATCTAAACCAATTTTGTTGATTTTTTGATATTTTCCGGTGTAACCACCACATTTGGACGTCCAGAGCATTCAGAATCATTTGAATCTGTACGATCACGTTTAAATTCAGCATACCAGTAAATGATGAGTGATTTTCCAGTCCCCGTAACACTTATCAAGCCATTGGTTTGCTTGAATGGTATTTTTTTCTATGTTTAATCAACACACGAAATTCGGTTTTTTCCATTGTTTTGAAACTATCAAAAGTAGCGTCACTGAAACCACTGTAACTTGTAAACTAATCGTCGAAAAGTCATGAAATTTTGACACGTATAATTTGAAGGTTGGTACTTCCTAAAAATCATATGGATTTTTGAAAAGGGCGATATCTATGTGTCAGACCAAAAACTTTTCAGCCTACGTGTTATATATCTATATATATATATATATATATATATATATATATATATATATATATATATATATATATATATATAATTTGAGCTTTCGTGTTCTAAATCATAATCAGCTTCAGAATAGCTCTGAAAGGAAAAATTGGTGACAAAGCAGCAGTCTTAAAAATAGATTCGGAATATCCAGCACCTTCACGCTGGGTGTACGAAAATAGAAAAGGGAAAAAAAACTAACGAGCACGTTTGGATTCTCGTGCCGTAAATGAATGGCGTAGGAGCGTTACGTCTACAAACCAGAACTAGCCTGAACTGAAATAAGTGAACTGTTTGATTCCCGTTGGTTCTTTATGGAATAAAATCACACCGTATCTTTAACGACAATCAAGAAGTTCACAGATAATCGATGAAATATTAGTCAAGTGTGTTCCAGGGTCACAGTTTTTGGATATCCTATTTCTCGATCTTGGGATGTACTTAAAATACGAGAGCATTTGATTTCCTAGGAACTTTACGGTGTAAAAATAAGCTGACTTAAAATTTTAAAGAAAAGTTAAATTATCACAAAACGACCTGACCAAAAAATGGTTAATGGTCTATTGTTATGGGACAATGATAAAACACAAAAGTAAAATTCTTAGAAATATGTAAAATACCGTAAAAAAACTTTTTACTTATCATCCTAAAGAAAGTAGTGCATTCGTGATAGAATCTTCCTCCGAGATTTTCACGAAAAACGTAGTGTCTGATTTCGTGAGTCGGCAGGCACGATAACTCTTGAGCGAAAGGAAATATAAATTTCAGGAAACGACCCTGATGAACGTCTTCACTTCAGAGGAATGAGGGAAAAGGGGCGAGATTCGATAAATTTTGTCAAGTTTTAATAGTATTGTTAGGATTTTTAATGAAAGTGATATAATGATGTTACAATAGAGGTTTTCACGGATGGTGGAATGTAATACATTAAAATTCTGGGTTTCAATCCGTTCATCTAACAATGAATTTGCATGACGTTTCGCCAAAATCTCATTTGGCATTTTCAAGTACTCTTGCTGCTGCTGCTGCTCGATACTGTGATCTTGCTGCTGCTTAGCTAAGTTAACTTCGAGTGGCAGCAGCAGCAAAATCACAGTATCAAGCAGCAGCAGCAGCGGCAGCAGCAAGAGCACTTGAAAATGCCAAATAATAAAATCAAATATAAATTTCATTGCTTAAAATTCCTTAAATCCAAAGCAATGACCATTTTAATCTTACTTACTATATAGGGTAAAATTACAATATACTTGTATCAATATGCAACTTTGCATTTGGAATAATGTATTGAAAGTAGACCTAATAAACCCACGAGTTTGTACTGAAGAGCTTCTATTCCCTAAAATAAAGGTATATGGCGAGGGTGATTTTAAAGGTTAGTGAATGATTCAAATACGACAAAAATTTTTGTTTTCAGGATTTTTTAAATGTGTTTCAGTTTTTTATAAAACAAATTATTTTCGTGCTATTTCAGGAAGTTACTTTGATCTGGGAAACCCTGTATATCAAAAGTCTACGAATGGGAGATTAATAGGTTAAATGAAGTTATTTACACAATGTCAGTGATATTAATAAAAAGCACCCGAAAAGACAAAACCAGAAAAAGCTATAAAATTACCTGTATAAAAGAAAATTCATCTCCATCAATCGACTGAGATCCGCCCGATATATTCGATACATTTAGTGAATGCACTTCGATAGGTTTTGAGTTTCTACGTCTCATATTTTCTGCCTCTTTGGCAAATTGTAATTCGACTTCTTTTCTTCTTGCTTCTAGAGTCTCTCTAATACTTCTTCTTGCTTCCGAATGTCTTAGGACAATGTCAGATTCAGTCTTTTCGCGTCTCGGTCTTATAAAACTGTCCTTTATGGTTTGTTTCAGCGAATTTTCGTCCCGGCTAAGATTGATTTAAATTGTTAGTAAAATCGTCAGTGGTCAAAGTTTTCATATCTCACAGGTTTACGAAAATTGCTTTTTTTGACAACTCTAAGTAGTTGACGCTGTATACGGTGGTCTATATACTACATCATATGGAAATTTGGATAACCGAATATTAAAATAACTCAACAAGTGCTGCATATTATAGTTTTTTTCTATTACTACAACAAATATACATCTATGGTAGTTCAAAATATCACATATGCCTGGTTGTCTAATCTTCATTATGGGAATAAATGTTTAAAAACTGACAATTTGGTTCCCTAACTTCGCAAGCATGTTGGTAAATTTCTGATGGACTTTCTGTAGACTTCAAATTTTACATCAAATAATGGAATATGACCGTAAACCTTTTTTTTATTTAATTAGCAAACGTAAAAATTGATTGTTACAGGTTTGACTTGAAAAATGAAGGTATTACCGCACTTTGCGGTATTTAAGTGGATTATATTGGTACGGTATCAAGAAATGTCAATTTAAATACAGGGAATGGTAATTGCCCATTTACTTAGGAAATATAAAGTTTAATAAATAAGTAATAGGGTTAGCTGTTTACTAGGATCAAGTTTACGATTGTAGCTGAATAAGGTGGTTTCTAAGTGTTGAGAATTTAAGTTTATGTGGGGAAACAGCCGGAGAATAGTGGAATGTATTTCAGAAAATGCTACTCGTTCAACGATGATATCCTTCTGTAGTGGAAGTACTACAAAAATAGGACTTGATAATTTAATTTATAATACAAACTTGTTTTTGGTATTTTTTGTTGACTGACACTATATTACAATACCGACGCTATAAGCATAGCATTTATGCCTTGTTAAACTAATGTTTGAACATAAAATGACACACCGCATACAGTAATATTTCTGATGTAACCAAGCGCCTTTGGTTATGGTCAAGGTTGACATGCAGTTAAACAATGTATTAAACTTCAGCTGTTGACCAATAATGACCATTGAGTTGATTACTGATCTTTAAAACATTGTTGAATAGTTACATGGTTAACAATAACCAAAATCAGTTGGATAGACTACATGTACGTTAAGAATATACTTCTATATCATGTTTTCGCACCTGCTAGAATCATTTTTCTTTGGCGTTGAAGTTACAGGTACATCGGTCCGTTTCCAATCCATTAAAACGGGTTCACCGGACATCTTTTTACTTATTCCAGCTTCAGATCCTCGTCTATTATTAAAAATACCACTGGATCTAGCCTTTTGGTCAATATAGATGGCGCTATGCCGAGAACTTAACGGGAAAAAGTCAGAATTCTCTCTCCTAAAACCTCTGAAGAACGGACTGACTTTAGAATCGCTGTCGTTTCGACGATGACCTTGTTTTTTCGACTGATCTCCTGTTACATTAGTACTAGTATTCGAACTAGTATTTTGAGATTGTTTCTGTCCTGCATTGTTAATGGGAAAGAATTTGTCGAAGTCCCAATCTTTCAACAATGTCGCTTCGTCTACATCTTCGACTTTGTTGCGTAGATTTGCTGCAGACTGCTGCCATTATCACAATAAAACAAAATAAGAGGCATGATTTTTAAGAGGTTGTTTTTGAAGTAATATCATATCCATTATAGTATGGAAGTTTACTATTAAACATTACAGATTTATTAAGGCGTCGGGGAATATTGTAGGTAAGTCTATACTTATACCCCAATAAAGTTCTAGTTTTATCTCTTAATAATCGGTAAAAAATATTTAACTTTTAAGATACTATATTGTAAATTTAATTTCTTATTTGTCACTAATGTGACAAAGTTTATTTTCATATAAATAAGGTAAGCCGAGGCAAGTGTACAACTTTTTATCGGATGTTATCCGTTATTCTAAATAATACTTTAGTTATTCAGTAATATCCGAGATCCATTAAACCAAACGTTGTATTTGTTCAAAATTCTGTACTCCAGAGGTAAAGTGTCGTAACTGCATTTGCCGTAATTTTACAGGAATGAATTTTTAAAATTGTTATTTACTTTTTCATATATGACTAGTCGTGCCCGCGGCTACGCTCGCGTGTACTTGATTCACTAATATCGTCACTGCTTATTTCTTATATTACCTAACGTACTCAAATATATCCTATAACCTGGGCAGAGAATATATGTATAAATTTAAAAAAAAAAAAAACGTAAATTGAATAAGTGGTTCTCGAGTGATAAGCGCACTACAGACAGACAGGCAGACAGAGAGACGTTGCATTTTATATATATTATAGAAGATTATAGATAACCTGGCCAGAGAACAAATGTATGAATTTAAAAAAAAACATGTAAATCGGATAAGTGGTTCTCGACTGATAAGCGCACTAACAAACAGAGAGACAGACAGAGAGACGCTGCATTTTAGATATCATAGAAGATTATAGATAACCTGGCCAGAGAACAAATGTATGAATTTAAAAAAAAACACGTAAATCGAATAAGTGGTTCTCGAATGATAAGCGTACTAACGAACGGACGGACAGACAGACAGACAGACAAAGAGATATTGCATTTTATAATTATTATATTCTTTGTTACATAATATTGTTCCATATTTAACGGTTTAGGCAGCGTATTGCAAGAGAGTGGCAAACCACTATTATCGTCAATGCTTATTCCTTATGTTACCAGCGTAATAAAATATATCCTATAACCTGGCCAGAGAACATATATATGTTTTTAAAAAAAAAGAACGTAAATCGGATAAGTGGTTCTCGAGTGATAAGCACACCAACGGACAGACAGACAAACAGACAGAGAGACGTTGCATTTTATATATATTATACATATAGATATAAACCAATAGGCATTTCTATATTAGATTTAGGATTTCTATAGTCAATATTTTTATTTTTCTCTGTGTACTGTAGTTAGAACGGTACATTTTCATGATAGATGCGACAATAACCCCAAAATCACAAATTTTATAATTTCGACACTTTACCTTTGGGGTACAGAATTTTATATCTTTCTGCGCTCTAATTTGTGGATGCACTTTGGATCCAGTAAAATTTAGAAAAAATGTTTTTAATAAATTAATGTATCTTAAATAACACTTTAAGAAAAAGTTTATTTTGTTAATTATAAAAAATAACGTTTATATATGTAGAATCGTGTTTAAATTGCGGCTAGACCTAAAAATGTTAAAGTAAAACACAATTCTCTGTAGGGTTTTCATTCAAATTCAAAACTGAATAGATGTTTAATAGATTGCTTAATGCTAAGAATATTATCCGATCAATTCTGTTACCCAGGATTATCATATGTATATTTATTCATTATATTTATCGTGGCCTACATATTTTAATTTAAAATAATTAACTTTGTTACTTAGTGTTCCACTAAAACAAAGTTATTAGCTCTTTTAATCCCTCAAGTTAGCGGATATATATGTTTTTATTACAGCATTAATAAATACCTAACATTTACTAATAATTAAACATTACATTTATATATGACTTGAACATTTTTAGATTTTAGAGTTTGTATCGCAAAATACAAATATTTTATTAGCCAGTAGCAATCTATTTACCTAATTTTCTAAAAAATTCTTTTTAAAAAAAACACTTAGTAGTAGAACTGTGTAAATACCAAACGCCCAGCCGATAGACTAGGAATATCCTTTTCGTCGGTCACTGATAACTCCCAACTCTATAACAATCGCAGTTCTCACGGAATCTCTTCAACTCAACGGTATTAACTTCCTCTTTTGAAGAAAAAAGGAAAAGCACTAGTGACTTACGTAATCGGTATCTAACAATGTTAAATATCTGTTTAACCTATAATCCTAACGACAGGCTCTAGAACTTTTGCTAGGTTATCACTTTTACTTACGAACAGAAAACTCAATAAAAAAAAATATTCTCCATACATTTTGCCCATTTTTCGGGCAGTTGCTGAAGTCCCTCTCTGAAAAGAAAGATGGTAGTATCGAGCCGGTGAATTCGGTTATCCTTCTTTTGATGTTCTCCAATAAAGTGTAGTGTGAATCGGTGAGATGTTGTAGTAACCGAAATATATAATAATTAGTCGGGGCCATGTTTGAAGAATACGCCACGTGAGGAAGAACTCGTCCCATCTCAAAATTTTGCGTCGTTTTTGCCCAGTGTTATCCAGAACATGATCGGAAAGATCAAAGTCACTGCTTCGAAATCGTTAGGGCTATATTTTGCATATTTTCTGCGGTACAGTAACATCTTCCAAAGTTGAACAAATGATTTGTGCAGTTCGAGAAGCATGTGTTTGCATTAAAAATGCGGTACCTCAAATACTTCCTGCCGTACGAGATCGCTTTTGAGATTGAATTTTAATTTTATGTGAATAGCAGCATCACATGAAGTGGTGATTTAGGTTATTATTTCCATTCAAAAAAAGTGGCAAGAAACAGTTTCCCAAGTCACAAGGAGTCCTTACACTTTTTTGTTCAAAACTATATCGTTTCGTTATTGTAAGTACAACTGTCAAATATATATACAGATGACATTCATGCAATTACTGGTTAAATTGTAAACACGTATAAAATGATGATCAACTTTTGGTCTCTTCATATTTGTTGAATTAATGCTGACGTTACGAGATCTTCTACGCAATCATCAATAAGATTCTTAGGTATCCGATAACATATACATATAATATAAATTTGTAATAATAATAATAAATCGAAAAATAAATATCAAATTAAAAAGCCACTAACTTCTAATATGTGCCATTGGTTCACTTATTTGGTGATACTTTTTAATTTTTATTATTACACATTTATGAACAAAAACACCAGTAGCCTAAAATTTAGTTCTGATGATTGTGTAATAGACGCTCAAACGTTTCTTTCGTTAATTTAACTAACATAAATTGCTCAAAAAGCTAAAAACTGACGATTTAGTAAACCTAATTCGCACCGATTGTTAGTTTTTAAATAACTTTGCCTGTAAATAAAATTACACAGACACAACAAAGACAAATAACAACGTTATAAATAATTTAAAATATACAAGAAT
Organism: Pachyrhynchus sulphureomaculatus; assembly: GCA_019049505.1. NCBI lineage: Eukaryota > Metazoa > Arthropoda > Insecta > Coleoptera > Curculionidae > Pachyrhynchus > Pachyrhynchus sulphureomaculatus. The sequence continues at coordinate 100,733,280 of CM032447.1, forward strand.
ATATAATACTTTTTTTTTGTAAAATTATGTCTTTTACTTAAAAACAACCTCTTCCAGCAAAATAAATAAATATATATGTACAAAAGCCATAAAAAGTAAATAAAACTAAACATTATTCAGCCCTTAAGCGAATACACTTACCTTCCTGAGAACAAGGGTACGATCGCCTTGAGATTCATCGTCATCAGGGGTCGGAGGTAATGGCCGGTTCGGGGCACCTCCTGTGCCCGATCCAGATCCGCTCGTAGCTCCTGGACTTGACACGCTGGCTGTACCCTCTGGAACGCCGGGTAGGCCGGCCCTATAAGAAAACTCGGGACTAACAAAACAAAACGGGAAAAAACGAAAATGTAAATGAAATGAATAGGTCAATAAATTAAAACAATTTTAAAGTAAAAAACAGATAGAAGAAAAGTAAAAAAGGAAATCGTACAAAAGAAATAAATTGGGTTAAAAGGAAGAAAAAAAGAAGTGGTTAGTAAATTCTTAATATTGAGGAATAAAATAAGCACAATTACTTTGCTTTTCTTTATTACACCCTGAATATAATGGAGAATGTAATTTTTAAAATAAATATATATGCCAAAGTATATATGTACGTCTTACTAGTTGTACTACACTTTACTACGTCAAACGACCTCTGGTGTTTATTTTTTCTTATACGAAACTAAAGGAATTTCAACGATATTCTGTCATTATATATCGAAATATTTCTCAATCAAATTACTCGATCTACTTAAAACTCGGGGATATGCAATGATTTAAAGGTACTTGATATATTTTTGCGCACGCGATATATTACTAGTCGTCGTTTTTTCAAAATAGAAAGGTATTCTAATATATCTAGAGCAATTTCTAAAAGTTATGAGTTGCACTCTAATTTTGTATGAGTGCTTAAAAATATCTGTATATGTGGGTAAAAAATTTGTACTCTATTATATACTGTGATGTAGAAATGAAGAGAAAAATTTCTTTTGGTGAGCCCAGCAATATTCACACATTTTCTGAATACGAGAATAGAGAAAATGATGCAAAGAATTTAAAAAGATATAAACTAAATTTTCAATTTATTATTGTTATGTGACTGTGAAATTTAATGTTGAAACAAATAAATAAACCACAATATTCTGCGAATTTAATGCCAAAACAAAAAAAAAGCAATGAAATTTATGTTCTCTAACATTTCCGATATTTCTGTGGTTGATATAAAGGACACTATATTGAAATAACCGATTTCCGCCACATGTGGAACGAATTCTAGAACACTCTTGCTTTCATATAAACTCAACTAGATTTAAGTCCTCATCCTATTAATATATAAATATATATTATATATATTATATTATATATATATATATATATATATATATATATATATATATATATATATATATATATATATATATATAGTAGAACCCCGATTAACCGAGTCGCGATTATCCGAGCTCCGGATTAACCGAGTCAATCTCAGAACCTGCGTATTAACCGAGCATCTAAAATATGTATGTACATATTTCCATTTAAAATCTTCAGGGCCTTCGGGGAATCCCCCTGAGGGAAGAATTGAAGCAGGAGAGACAATTAAAGTTGTTGCACGAAATTATGGAGTAGGTGAGGTAACAGTTGGAGATTGGAAAAGAAACAGCACAAAAATAGAAGAGTGGTGTATAAATCAAGCCTCCTCGTCCTCAGGAAGAAAATCAATGAAAACCGGCGACTATGAAAAAGTTAACGAAGCTTTATTCATGTGGTTTAACCAACAGAGATCAAAAGGTGTGCCTCTGTCAGGTCCAATTTTACAACAGAAAGCATAATGATTAGTAGGCAATTCTCAGAGATAGATCAGTTTACCGCCAGTTCTGGATGGCTTGACCGTTGGAAAAAACGGTACGGTGTACGACAACTGACTGTATGTGGTGAAAAACTTTCTGCTGATGTGTCATCAATTGAGAAGCTTAAGCAGAACTTTAAAAAGCATCGAAGATTGTGGATACACATGTGATCAAATTTACAACTGTGACGAAACTGGTCTGAATTATAAAATGCTTCCATCAAAAACATTGGCATCTTGACAGGAAAAATCAGCACCTGGGCAGAAACGAAGTAAGGAAAGATTAACTATAATGGTATGTTCCAATGTATCTGGCAAACAAAATCCCACTGATGGTGATTGGCAAGTCTGCACGTCCAAGAGCTTTAAACGACATCTCACCCAAAGGCCTACCAGTCTATTACAAAAGTCAGAAGAGCGCATAGATGGATGCGACCTTATTTACTAGCTGGTTTGAATAAGAGTTCGTGTCATCTGTGACTAAATTTTTGAACAGAAACAGTCTTCCTATTAAAGCAATTTTGTTAATGGATAATACCCCCTCTTACCCTGGAGAAGGACTTCATGTGGGCGAAATTGTAAAATTTTTTCCTCTAAATGTAACCAGCATAATGCAACCAATGGATCAAGGCATCCTCGAAAACATTAAAAAAAATTAGAGGCGTTTATATTTTGAACATCTGTTAGAATACACACAGAATACACAGAAAAGGAGGATATTATCAATGGGATGAAAAATGTTATTTACTGGGTAAGTCAAGCTTGGGATTCTGTGCGTACCACCACTATTCAAAAATCTTGGTCAAAAGTTATTGATTTTGAGGATTATGACAGTGAAGGTGATACTCCATTAAATGAATTAGCTTTGAAATTGAGAAATGTCCTGTTCAAATTTTAACAGCGATATATATATATATATATATATATATATATATATATATATATATATATATATATATATATATATATATATATATATATATATATATATATCGCGTGCATTGTGCGTGTCTGTTTACGGATAAACACCATAAAAAGCAAGTAAAAAATTATCACATGCTCCTAGAGTTTATATGAAATCAACAATTTACAAGGTTTACATAGAAGCTATTGTTTTGAACGACAGAGCGATTTCAAAAACTAATTTCAAAAAGTTTAATATTTTTTGATGAAAGAAGGGTTCACTTTTTAACAGCTTTACTGTAATTATTGCTGCAAATTTTAAATTTTGCATATTTGCTACGTGCTTTTATGTAAACTTCCTAAAGGTAACTATAAATAGTTGTCCGAAAACCATTTTCCAAAATATAATATACTATGAAAACCTTATTCAATAAACAAGGATACTTACAGCGGTTTAGGAGGATCGCTAGCCAACAACGTCCCATCATTCCTTGTACCTCTACCACCATCTTCTGGTTCAGAGTCGCTCTCACTGTCAACTAACGGATCAGTAGGACGATCATTTGCCGAATTCGAGGCGCTAGGCGGAGAAACGTTATTATTGTTGTTAGGTGCAGCCTGTAAATACAAATATATTTTAATACAAATATATTTAAAAGACACTGTTTTTTTAGTTTTTACAATTGTGCATAAGTAAACTTAAAATATATACAAAATATCCTTTATAACAGATTCCGTTTTAGAATTTTTGTAAAAAAAATGGTAATGTGTATTAAAATAGGGTTGATAGACGGCCCTAAAATCACAGTAATTGAGAGGGTATGGTGACGCTGTACTCAATAGATGGCTTGAACTATCAACTGCCAGTGTTTTCGATTCTGTTCGTGCTCTGATGCTTCATGCAATGATTTCCCAGTTTTACCTGATCCGTCCAATGTGAAGGTGATCTACACATGCAACGCTTGTCTTCAACCTTTCCCTGTACGACAAGTGATTCCAGCTCATGTTTTCTGCTGAGGTGGCCAAAATACCTTAAGTATGTCTGGTTTATAAGTGAATTGAGCCTTTTAGTGATTTTTACTTATTGTAAAATAGACTGATTAGTTCGATGTTCTACCCACGATATCCTGAGAATTCGACTATACACTCACATCTTAAATGCAGCAATTTTATTTCTATCCGCTTTCTTTATTTTTCATGTTTCCAATACATATATTGCAATCATAAATATGAGCGTTCTTCTCGGCCTTCACTTAGTTCTCCTCATCTTTCCATATTTTGATTAATATTGTGGAAAGCAGAGCGCCCAACTGAGAGTCTTCTACGTATTTCTGAGTCACACTAGTCGGTATTGGTAATTAGGAATCCAAGATATCTACCCTAGTAGGTGTTGAGGTTGATTATCATTTGTTCGGCTAATGACCATTATTTTTAATTTATTGGTTAGTTCCAGGTAAAAATAATGCCCCAACATACAAAACACCCTGAATAATGAATAAAACATAAAATAATTTTCGAAAGGGTTATTTTTTAAACAAGCTTTTAAAAAATCATGCATCGTTGTTTTTGTACATATTTCTGTTGTTATTCAAAGATAACGGCACAAGTGTAAGTAAATCTACCTGAGAACGTGAGTTATTTCTGTTGTTACGAGGTGGCGCTTCTGGTTGTGGGGCACCATTATTTGAAGATGGTTGTTGCATTCCGAGTTCATTAAGGTGCGCCGCGAGGGAATCGAGCTCCTTTAAAGAGTAAAATATATAAGAGACATGGATATAATTTCCTTTTAACTTAAAACAAGATATATTCTAACAAAGAATAACGTCTTTAAAAGCAAGTAATTTTGACAAAAGGCCAATATATTATATATCGCAACTTTTCGACAAGAGTGGTATAAAATTTATATTGTGATTTTAATGCTGTACTTTGGAAATATATATTATTATAAACCTATACTACAATATACATTCTGCGAGAAACCTTTTTTGGAATTCTGCCACTGTTGCCGCAAAGCAGCGATATATATATATATTTTCCTTAAAACAGAGCGGTGTTTTGTATCGTGAAAATTTTCTGCCAATAAAAACAAAAAAAAAAAATTGAATAAAAAATAAAACAAACTTGGAAAAATCTGTGTATCTTATAGAATAATTTTATTTCATTTTATTTTTTTATTTCTAAAAATATTCCATTAGAGGCTTTCCATGTCAATTAGACACCTGTTCTTTCAACTACAGTTTGGTCGAAAACTAAAGTTTGAAACACCGTAAATTTTTTATTTTTGAAAAAAAAAACCTTTTACTACATTATTTCACTTTTTTATTTTTGCATATTGGATTATTCTTTGTAAAGTTATCCTGCAGACCAGGAGGCGCCATAGCTTTCATCAGTGGTCCATTTAACCCGATAAAAAATAATGTTAACGTTTAAAAACATATTTAAAAAAAAAAATTTCTTATAATTTAAAGTACAATAAAAATATATAAATCGTCATTCTTTTGTATTATTCACTTAATAAACTTTAAAATATTTTTTTTAATATACATAATTTTTACAGCGCCCAGATGTATGGAACCCCTTAAAAGACACCCTCGTAATATAAATTCAACGAAGATTAGAAAGATAAAACTCTCTTAGAGTTTCATCTCTTTATTATCTGAAACAGAACGCTTTGACCGAGAAGTATCTCTCAAGACTTTGATAATTTAGAACATAAAGAGTCGTGAGGTTATGCCAGACAATCTGAGCTTTCTACTGGTGAATCTATTCATCTAAATTAGTAAACTTCAAACCATGCCAGTAAGAAAGCAATTGTTCATGTACAGCTTTGCTCTATTTGATTTAAATGTATGTACTAATTATGGTTGGTTATTATGGTTGGACTATGGCAACACTAATTATGTGCAATCAATCAGTGAGGTTATTTTAAATGTGCAGACAAGGAATGTAGTCCCACCCAGCAAAGAATTTTATACCCTTTCTTTTTCTATGAAAATGCTATAAATATGTCCAGGCGCTTTAAGGTGAACTCGACATTCGAAAATTTGTACGTTCGAGTAAACACGGACTGTTGCGTTACTGCCATTAATGATAATGTCACAAAAATTCAACAACGAATAAGTGCTATTTTAGGTAAACATTTTACAAAAGCCAGTAATTATATTGAAATGTTTCCCCTTAATGCCAATTTCCGCATCTATATTGTTTCCGCATCTATATTGCAAAATTTTCAGTTTGTAATATCAATAAACTAGAACATTTTTTAGAGATTAGAAGCAAAAAATGTATGCAAAATTAACATAAACATACCTCAGGTTTACGTGCAGGAGCCTGCAGTGCGTACCTGAGTGAAATGTGAAACATGGACATGAAATAAACAGAAGAGCAAAATTAGAAGATAGAAAGCTGTGACAAAAAAAGGAAAGAAACAAAAAAAAAGGTGTCAATAATAACGAAAATTAGTAAAAAGACCAAATTCTATAGAAAAAACTACCTAAAACATTAATTATTAAATTATAAGTTTAAGATGGTAAAATCAACAATGTTAGAACGTGCCAACAAATTATGAAGATGATATGGGTGAAACTACTGGGATAAGATTTTTTCATATATGTGACTTTTTGTATATCTACAAAGTTTTTTCTTTTTAATTAAAAATACCTATCCAGAACTTACTTAAGAAATATTAAAATCCAATGGTTTCACTTATGCCATACTCTTAACATTAACGTTATATCAGTGGAATTGAAATTATCATAAAAATGTTAATAAGTTAGTCAGATCATATCGTGATACCATAGGCTAGTGAAAAAAAGAGCAGATTTTATTTCATTTATGATTGATAAAAGATTGCTTTTACCATATTATTATATTGTAATATCACTTTGTTTACATTACTAGATAACAGTTTGCAAACACACTTAATTAAAATATTTTATACAACCAATTTTTAATATGAGTAATGGACTAAAAATATTTAAAAAAAAAAAACTATTTTTGGTTCATTTGTCAAGATGATTGTTATATCTCTATCAGCACAAATTCTTTTTTTGGGGACTTTTGATATTATTCATGTGACCAAAGCCTGAATCTGCAGCTTTTAGGTTACCTTTTTAGTGTTTGATACAGAACACTTATGGGATTACTTCGGTATCTGTCTGTCACATCCGATTCTCTCCGAAACTATTTGACATAGAAAGTTGAAATTTGGCCAATATACGAATTGATGATGATGACGAGAACAATATCTGATTTAAATCAATTGCCTCAACTATTCCTTTGAAGTATTATAAAGTTCTATGGTATTTTCCCATGTAAGATATTAGATAATAAAAAAAAACGATAATACATTTTTCGTTAATTTGGCTCATATATGGCAGAAAATTTTATTTCTTAATTACTAATTTCCTACAGAATTCTGTGTTTTTCTTTATTTATTTCTGTTTCGCGAGGCATCGTTATAACAATTCAATAACTTCTTCTGTTAAGAGTACACCTTTATTATAAAACTTGCAATAGTCGTGAGGGCTCAAAATGTACCAAATAAAATTTGTTTGCCCTAAATCTCTTAAACAACTCATTTTGAAAAAAAAAACATTCCACGTGAAAATTTGCTACTGAATAATCATAATGTTAGACTTGCCACAAGAATAATTAACATACAAGTAAAAATAGTATTTAATGTATTTATTGAAATCTTTTATAAATTATAAGAATATGTATTGAAGATTTTGGTTTTGATTTTTTTTTTTTTTTAAACCATTTGTTCTGTTGTTGATCGCATTTTTAGGTAGAGTAAACTCAGATATTTAGACAGATGTGATTAAGAGACTAATAACAATACGTTAACCCTTGTATAAAAATATTTAATCAGTTTAAAACTGTCACTATTGTCACTTCATATCAATCAGCCGTTTAAAGAGTAGGTTTATAAGATTTTCGGAGTTAATTAATTGCTTTTTTATGGTTCCTGACTTCTCAAAGGACAGTCCGAAGGTATATAATCAAATGTGATCAGTATGTGTGGGAACAGCTGATTCATAAAGTGTCAAACTGTTGAGGTCTGAATCAGCACACAAAAATTCTACAATAACCATCAGGCACTTACTGAAATTCTTAAACATTGGAGATCTCTTCAAATTGTTGATTTTATCATCCTAAAATACTACACAAAAAGAAAATAATACCTACCATAGGCTTAAACATGTGTTGTGATTGGGAATTCCTTTGAGGTTGTGATCTTGAGGCAGGGAAGTTATTATCTGGAGGTGGAGGCAGTGGTCTAAAAAATCCATATATTAATTCCTGAACTAAAATTTTTAGGGGAGCTTTTATCAATAAATACAGTTTCAATTTAGAAATAAAAAAATCAATTTAAGCCGAATCCTTGAGAGTGCATTAAGCACGTGAAAATATATGTGTTTTTATGTTCAGTTGGCAACGTGTTATTTCTCAAGGATGCAAATCAAAACTGCTACGATAAGACGTCAGAAAAGAAATTTCTTTTTTAATCGTTTCTAGCATAGACCATTTTCCATACATAAATTAAAATGTTCCAAGAAATCTAAAAAGTTACATTATTTACTTTCACAAATTATTCCATTCAAGTGATGCAATTGGTAACAAAATGGATTTATAATCGAATTATTGAGAAATTTTAATCGTTTTTTAAGCAGGTCATAAAGCAAAATTACACATAAATTATGTGTAATTAAATAAATCCTTACATTTTTTTTAACCTAAACTAGAAACCAAAAACTTTTTAAGCAATGTCACTCAGCTGTTATTCACATACCACTGACAGTTGCAACTTTTTTGATAAACCAGGCCTTAGTAATCGAAATATAATTAGTAGAAAAAGATTGTTGGATTACAAAGGAAAGGCCGAATAAATAAAACCTCTAAGTATGTTAATTAAACCAGAATTGAGTTGAGAAAAAGTTTAAAACTCTCAATAATGGTAATATCTCAGAAAATATTTAATTTAGGTATAGGGTATGTTAATAATTTTAAGTAGAATTCAAATATTAAAATGGGGTTTTCAGTTTATCATCAATAATAATCGGACAAATTATATACTAAAAACCAGTGTCATAAAATGCCAGATTTTGATCAATAAGTCAACATATCTGACAGTTTGTTCCAAATTTATTTTTTGAAATTTAAATAAATGTGTGAAAATGTTGATCTTTTTTGTATTTGGCTGAGGAGGTTTTTTTAAAGTATTTTTATTTCATCGAGGAAACATATTTGCTCCTATGTTAACGCTCAGCAACTAGAGTTACGATGCTAGAGGAATGGAGTGTTCCGACAACTATGTCGGGTTCAGCAACATTAACTTTTTTAGAAAACTGCCGCCTGAGTTTTTGTAGCGTTAAAGTCTACTTGGTTACTGTCACCCAAAGACAGAATATCTTCCAGGTCTTTGTTAAGTTGAACGACCTCTTGCTCTCTGCGGATATTTGCATGAGTAGCCGATGTCCGAGCGTTCAAAGTAAATCAAGAAATAAGCATACTGTCATCAGCAAGACTGGATTTCTGGTTCTTTCCAGCAGATCGTTAATGTAAATGAAGAAGAGAATAGGAGTCAGTATGGAGCCTCGAGGCACACCGGGTTGATAGTGAAGGTATTAGAAAGAAATCAGTTTTTTGGGTATCAGTTGAACTGTGGAGCATTTCCAACAGGAAGGAAATATTCGCTTTTTGTAGGATGGGTTGAAAACTGGAGTTTGTTCGCTTGTGCAGTTTTTGAGCACTATAGCAGGTATTCCATCAGCGCCAGAAGCTTTTTTGGCTGGTTGCTTCATTAAAATACATTTCATGATATTTTGTCTAAAGACAAAAAGAATATTGGGTGTTTTTCTTGGAAATCGGCAACAGAATTGAAGCAAGGTAATCAGCTAACAAGTTGGCTTTTTTAACAGGTGTTTTTGCATAGCCTGAGTGCTGCAGGATTTAGGATTTTCTTACTGAATTCCTTGTTCCAAGGGTTTGACAATTGAAACACATACTTCAACCTTGTGAAAAGTATTTCGAGTTTCTTAAAAAGCTTCAAAACATTTGTAGAAACTTGAAATAAAATTAAAGACTCTACAAGTCTTCTGGGAGCATGAAAGCCCATCAAATATTTATAAATACGAAAGTAATTTCAAGAAATTTAACAGAGCTTCAATCATTTCAGAACTTCAAGCACCTTTGCAACATTTCATTCCCTTTTAAGAGGACTCAGTTTTGACAAATAACTACTATTTTTAGTAATTCTTAAAGCCCTTTTATAAACGAAAACAATTAGGCTACGAAAACTAATCAAAGTAAAATAGGTTAATGCTCGGAGCTCTGGTACCAAGAGCTTTGCCCATCTATGTTTTACACACTTCTTGTACACGTAGGACATACTTTTTTCGCATTTAATAATTACCTTCTAGGAGGTGCAGCTGGATCAGGCACAACAATAATTCTTTGAGGAATTGGTGGTCTTGCTGGTGGTCCCGGTTCAGGAATTTCTTCTCTCTCTTTATTTTTACCGCTTCTAAACGAATATAATAACTTACGTTTACACTTTGGCAAAATAACATATACTAAAAATTAAAGTCTAATGATGGTGCTTCACCATGAATATAGCAACAGTATCCCCGATGCGATGTAATACAAGTTACGCCCTCTATTAGAAATTAATTCACACTCCTTATAAAATAAATAAATTATTAATATATTTAATTATATCTATTACAATTTATTGTTACTGGTTAATTAGGTTCAAAAGGAGTGAAACTTAAAAATCTACCTTTGCGAATTGAAAGGAAGAAGTTGAAGGAAATGAAAATTTACTTTTTTAACAGGATAATTGCAATTACAAACCCAAATAACAAGCACTTATTTTAAACAGAAAAAAGTGCGTCAACGATCTTTGACATGTAATGATTGAAAATTTTAAATCGATTTCAATACATTTTAAAAACGAAAAGGACATTCGATTAAGTACAATTCCGGTATTCTATGGGAAGATAGTAATATTAGAATTAATTTTACCTTGGCGGCGGCTCAACAAGGGTACGCCCTTCCTGAATCTGTTGGAAATTCCTCCTCAGGGTGTCACCTCCAGGTGCCTGAATTATACTACTCGGTTCTCCTGCTACTTGAGGTTCTTCTTCCTCATTTTCTGATCCTGAGTACCGGTAGTCTTCTCGTTCTTTCTCTTGCTTCCTCTTTTTGCACCTGTCTATATGGTCCTTAAGTTGTATTCTTACTTGTCGTTCAGTTGGTTGGTCCCTTAATTACAAAAAAAAAATTAAAATTATTACTCATTTAATAAGTTTTTGAATTTATTTATAGAAGAGTTAACGAAATTTTTCTTAAAATTATTTAAAATGCAGGAAATCCTCCAAATATCTATTTATGACGTGATCTTTGGGGGCTTGTGGTAAAACAAATAAACCAAGAGATCCTTTTTGCAAATCCTATTTAACGTCTAGGTAATATCAGCCAGGACAGATCTACATTTTTAACGGCCCCATGACCGGGAGACAGTACTCTCAAGATGTCATATTAAGGTCTTGTTCTACTATAAGCACAGTAAGTCGAAAGTATACTGTAAAGTTAGGGTTCGATTTAAAGTTTATATTATTTTTTACCAATGTTCCATGTTATAAAGCATATGAACGGCCAGATATATTAAAAATAAAGAACTAAATACAATATAGTTGTCCCTAAATAAAAGTTTTACTAGATGAGCAGTTAACCTTTGTTTAAACGCATTGTAATTTTTGTAAAAGATATTAGCCGTTTAGTGGCAAATCCAGATAAATTCTATTTTTTTTAGTAACCTTAAAGCATCCTTTATATGCCTTATAGCTGTTAGGTTTTATATTCAGATAGATCCCTCAAACATTTAGGTTGGTTTCAAATCTGATAAGAAATAGAGCGATAGTTTAGAAAATAATTATAGTTTTTTTAAATACAACGTGTGACTACCTGAACTAACATACTCACCCTGACCTATCATCAAAATATGAGAATTTTAGTTCATTCGTAAAAGTATAGTACAGCATATGGTAGTACCTTCTTTATTTTATTTTATGTTGGGATTAGAAGAAGGATTATTAAGGATATTATTAAATTTTTATATACTTTTTTGAATTTGAATATTCAGAAATAATATGTTTTTAATCTTATAAAACTATTTCATATACTAAATACCAAATACTTCGGTTCTATTAGTAAAAAATATCTTTTTTTCAATTATTTGTATAGTTAATACTTTTCAATGTACTAGTACAGGCCATGAGTGATATATATATATATATATATATATATATATATATATATATATATATATATATATATATATATATATATATATATACATATATATATATATACATATATATATATATATATATATATATATATATATATATATATATATATATACAGTGGCGTGCAAAAGTTTCCGGCCAGTGACGTTTCGTACTCCAATTTATTAAAAAAAACGACTAATGATTTTTAATCATTATGAGATATAGGAAACAAAATAATATAGTAAAAGAATATTATTTATGTATATATTTATTATTATTATTATTCTTATATTTATATGTACAAAAGTTTCCGGCCACTTTGTACTAAAAATTATTAGTCCATATGCTCTATAATAGACTTAAATTATATTTTTATGTTAATATTTTTTAGCCATACCCTTTGCAGCGATAACAGCCGCACAACGATGTGGCATTGACTCAATTAACCGATTAATACAAGCAGGTGAAGTTTTATCCCATTCTTCCTTTAATGATTTGAATAATGCGGCTTTATGTCAATATGTACGCTTTCGAACTTGACGAACTAGCGTTTCCCATAAGTGTTATATTGGGTTCAAGTCCGTGATTGAGATGGCCAGCTTAAACCTCTCACATTTGAAGCAGAAAACCACTGTTTTAACAACTTGGATGTATGTTTGGAGTCATTATCCTGCTGAAATATCCAATTCTTCAGCATATGATAACAAATTGTTTTCTAAAATGTCCTTGTAAATATCAGCGTTCATATTTCCGTTGATCTCGATCAATGGATCGGCTCCTTGTGCAGAGAAAATTCCTCAAACCATCACACCTCCTCCACCGTGTTTTACAGTAGGAATTTGGAACCGAACATCATTTCTCGTACCAATAAGACGTAGTACATGTTTTGTCTACCATCGCTTCCAAAAAGATTAAATTTAGATTCGTCTGAGAAAGCTACTTTTTTCCAATCTTTGATTGTCCAAATTATGTGATCTTTGGCAAATTGTAATCGGGCCTTCTTATTCTTTTTACTGAATAATGGTGTTTTAATACCTATACAGTTAAAAAAAGGGGGGGGGGGGTCACACATCATGTAGTCTTCGTGTCATAGTACTACGACTAACATGAGCTAGGTTTTCATCCTTTAGCTCGCGTGCAATTTCGGCAGCAGTTTTCTTGACATCCGCAGTTGATTTGCATTTAATGATACGATCTACTTTTTTAGACGTTTTTCTTGGTCTTGAATTACGCGGATGATCTTTTAAACCATATCAACAACGGTATTTTACAATAATATCGTTCACGGTTGATTTACCTATCGATAATAATGAAGCAATCTCACGATAAGACTTTCCTTCTTTTGAAAATTTTATTACTCTCTCACGAATTTGGATTTGCATATGCCGAGCCATGTTTATGCTCCCACGACCTTTTAAAAACTAAATGTGGACATTCAACGCGCTATTATTCGTAAATACATCTTTGAACGTCCTACTGCGTTAATGTATATTAAGTGGCCGGAAATTTTTGCATACATAAATAAAAGAATATTAATAAATATATTCACAAACGTACGAAATGTAAATATATATATATATATATATATATATATATATATATATATATATATATATATATATATATATATATATATATATATATAAATATAATTTTAGTTTATATTAATTTACATATTAGGCTTACAAATAATTCAGTACGTTCCTGTATTAACAAAGTATTTATTTAATTACGAGAAGAACGCAGCTCAATTAGAAACAATATTCCATACATTTTGTCAATTTTTCGGAAAGCTGGCGGATTCCCTATAAGAAAAAGATTATGGTTTCGATTTGATCAATGCACTTGTGATGTTTCTTCAATGAAGTAAGGTGGAAATCGGCGAGATCATGTTGCAGCAACCGAAATAGATAGTAATCAGACGGTCATATACGGAGAATATAACGCGTGAGGTGCAATTTTCCATCTTAAAATGCTGCTTGTCAAACGATAACGCTTACGCGAGTGTACTTTAAAATTATGTTAATAGCCACCGAACTTCAGAGACGTGTCTCGTTTGGATGGACAGCTTTCGAAAAGTTGAGCTAAACGTTCAAGAGCAACATCCCAAAATCTTTTCAAAGGAAGGTATTTAACCCATGTATCCCTCCAGATTTAACCTACAGTATGGAAACAACAACACTTACTGAAAAGTCTGCCGAAAAACTCCGAGTAATCCAACGCGCCATGGAGTGACGTATGCTATTTCACTTCGTGACCAAGTTAGAAACAGCGAAATAAGACGTAGGACGCTGATGTAGTTCAGACCATAGCAGGATTAAAATAGAACTGGGAGGGGCACGTCGCAAGAACTACTGATAACATTTGGATAAAGAAAATCCTGGAATGGTGCCCTAGAACTCTAAAACGGCCGTCCACCAAAGAGATGGGTGGATGATATAATCAAGATAACTGGTCAAAACTGGCAGTTGAAGGCACAAGACAGGCGGGGAACATATAGGGGAGATCTTTACCCAGCAGTGGGTGTAGTGGGCTTGTGATGATGCTGATGATGAGAATAGCATAGTTTGGAACAGTGCAACTGAACATTATGGAGAATCTCGAACGTTTCTATTTAATATATCCAAGGCATTCGACCTTAACGCTCTGCTGGAAAGGACCAGAAATCCAATTTATAGCTTTGCAAATGACACTATGCTTATTTCTTCATGCGCAAATATCCGCAGATAGCAGGAAGTCGTTCAATTTAACCAAGACCTGGAAGAAATTCTATCTGAGGAGAATTTAAAGCTACAAAAACTCAGAAGGCAGTTTTTTCTAAAAAAGTTAACCCGACATAGTTATATCGGGGAGCTCCATTCCTCTAGCATCGTCGCTCAAGTTGCTCGGCGTTAAATTGGAAGCAAATGTAAATTGGCATGAACATGTCGCAACAAGAAAAAAGAGCTTCTCAAAAGCTGGGAATACTACTTCGAACTAGAAAGCTCACACTTAACAACTGTTAATTCTGTATAAAGCTCAAATTTGACCAATGATGAAATACTGCTACCATGTTTGGGGCTCTACTCCCAAACATACACTGCATTTGTTGGATTCTATTCAAAGGATAGCTGTTTGGTTTGGTGACCCAGAACTCACCAAAAACTTCGGAACATTGAGTATATTCTACAGGTATTTCGATGGAAAATATTTGATGGATGTAGCCTGCTTAATTGTTCCCAGTGCATGCTATTATTACACGGCGCGCTAATACAACGCTACATCGCATCTATACGAGATTCAGCTTGTTTCTCCTCATACAACACTTTTCAAGTAGACTTTTATATGGGGAACATTATTTTTATGGAAAGATTTGCCCAGGACTGTGTTTCCCACCGAGTACAACTCGATTTAAGATCAACGTAAGTGGTTTTTCCGCACACGCGTCGCTGCTTTAGAGCTTTAGTATGTGTGCTACACCCATTAAGAAAACATGCATGAAGTGGTGATTTTGCTTTTTTAGGCCTGATACTTGAACACATACTACTGTAATCAAAAAATAGTAAGACCTTTGAAATAAAAACGCAAACGGGTTATTTATTTTTTTCCAAATTTATTTCGTCCCCTTCAAAGTAATCCCCCTTGGGCATCTGCGTTTTTTCCAGTCTTCGAAACAGTTGTTGAATTCGATTTCTGGAATGGCCTTTAAAGCCTTCTTCGATTCGGTTTTGATCTCCTCAATCGACTCAAAACGATGTCCTGGAAGCGGTTTTTTGAGTTTAGGGAATAGCCAGAAGTCCAACGGAGCTAAATCAGGCGAATAGGGTGATTGCGGAATGATATGAATTGAATTTTTGATGAAAAAGTCCCAAAAAACCAATGCTGTATGAGAAGGCGTATTCTCGTGATGAAAAACCAAACCAAACCCATAATTCCGACCTCTTTCGAACGTTAAAAAAAACCATTTTTAAAACAAAATTTAATGCCTCCTTTGTTGAATTTTTTCACTCATGTTAAAAATCGAAAAACGCACTTTTGTTGTTGAACGAATGCAAGCGAATCTTATTAACTACTGACGCTATGGTCTTAAAATTTGACACAGATGGTAGTTAAGGTCCTACCAACCTAACGAAAAAAAATTAATCCGATTTGGAAATGCCCGGGCGATTTAAATTTAAAAGTCTTACTATTTTTTTATCACAGTAGTACAACAGGAGATTGTTTTGGGTGTCAAATTAATTTGTGTACCTAATAAATACAGAACAATTGTTTTGTAAATATCATGTCGTATCGTGAAAGTTTTGTAGCTTGACTTATAAACCTCATCAGTTTGCTAAATTGTTTTGGAAAATACCATCGTCTGAACCTGACACGTAAATAACTATTTTCTTTTTCGACTCGCACCCCTTATCCAAAATCAGTATTTTACTGATAACTATCATTACGAGTAAATATTAAGTTTTTACTTAAAGGCTACAGGAGATACTTATCGGTTGCGTTTTGAAACAAAAAATACGTTTAAAAACTTACTTGATAAATGCATGTTTTAATAATTGTTCAGTGTATGGTCTTTCATGATAGTCCTTTACCAATACTGTCTCAATAAATCCATGAAATTTTTTATTCCACTTTTTGCTCTTTAACCTTGGAGGTGGATTTCGAGGAATCAAAAATAGCGCCCTAAAATAAAAAAATAATATTAATTTGAGCTGCACATTCCAATATTTATATTTCAAAGAAAAAGGCCACTTTCGGTTGCCATGAACAGAATCCTACCTCATGGGATGAAGTTCACATAGTGGCGGCTGAGATTCTGCCATTTCTAAAGCTGTAATACCTAACGACCACAGGTCACTACGATTATCATATGTGGCTTCGGGATTTTCGTCACAAGCGATAACTTCTGGAGCCATCCAGTATGGTGTTCCGATAAAAGTGTTTCGTCTGCCAATCGTTCTGTCGAGTTGTGCAGATACACCAAAGTCAACTAAAAATTGTATACATTTATAAATTTATACATTATATAATAAGAAAAGAAAGCAAAGCTAAATTAATACTCCACGTACCTAGTCAGTTTTATATTTCATTCTTTGCATACATTGTATTGGAGAGATTTTTGCATTCATTATGTTTAGGACATTATATATATATATATATATATATATATATATATATATATATATATATATATATATATATATATATATATATATAGGACATTTTCGCTGATTAACAAAATATCCACGAATTATTTTGATAATTTTATCACTTTGACGGTTCAAATTAATTATTTTTAAAGTGCTACACGGTATATATCACCACTACAGCAAACACTTTATTGTTGCACTCGACGCGCATTTCGCTAACCATGTTAGCTTCATCAGGAGTGATGACTGACTAAAGCTAAACTACAAATCTACTTTATTTATATTTAGCCTAACTAAACTACTCAAGCAGTCAACTAACCAGTAAAGATGACTATAAGGAATAGGCCTCCTATCTTTATTTAAAGTACTTTTACATTTTATAATTTCCATACTTTCGTATGCGTTCAACAATCTCCTACCAAATACATCTTTAATTAATCTTAGATTATCTAATATATCTTTGTATAATGTATGATCAGCTTCAAGGGCATGTTGGGCAATGCTAGACTTTTCTGTTTAAATAAAGACAGAGGGCCTATTCATTATAGTCCATTCTACTGGTTACTTGACCAGAACTAATGGCCCCGCCCATGTCATTAGTTCTGTTTAAGTAGTTCAGATGTTATGCAAAGAATAAATAAGGTAGATTTGTAGTTTAGCTTTAGTCAATCATCGCTCCTGATGAAGGTGATGGTTAGCGAAACGCGCGTCGAGAGCAAAGATAAAGTGTTTGGTGTAGTGATGATATATACTGAGTAATGTCACCGTGCCAGGGATTCCACATTCCTAACATAATTTTTAAAGTTATTAAAATTTGAAATAAATATTTATGAAAAATATATATAAAAACGAAATATTAAGGCCCATTTGAATAGTGAAAAGAATTCAACGAAAACAACGTTGTAAAACGTACCATTTAAAATAAAAAAGCGTACGGAAACCGAAAATACTGCCGAAAATAACGAAAAATTTGACAGAAACCCTTTTGAAATCTAACATCATAGGTAGTTAAGGGGTAACAAAGGGTGGTCAGTTTATATTTAGCAAACAAATAACTAAGTAATATAATACATGGATCGCATTTTTATTTCGCCAACGATAATGGATTCGCTGTCTGTCTATCAGTTTCAGCATCACATTGAAAGTAGCGGGAGAATTTTTGTCAAAATTAAATATATATTCAATAAGTATCAATTACCAAATAGCTTCCATTAAAAAAATAATGTATTCTCTCTGATTTACCCCGTTCACCAGACAAAAATTTTACTCATGATTACCATACTGGCGACTGCAATAGTAAATAAGAATTGTGCACTTAAAAAACTTTTTCTGTCTCAAAGGCTGGTAATAACTGTCTTCATAATATAGTGAGCCTACTGAGTGGTTTAATTAATATTTATATTTATTCATCGTGAGAAGCCTCATAATCTACTACGAATATCCTATCGCGAATTTACCCAAGCGTTTGATAACCAAGAGGAGATCGAGCTATTATTCATAAAAATCATCTATTTAAAACACCAACGAGTACAGTAAGGATAAATGGAAAATAGTGAAAAAAATTGCAACACTGTAGAGCATTCTTGAATGAAGAAAAATCATTGCCAAGTATCAAATGGTGTTGTACGAGAGTAAATTGTACAAATTATGTACTCTTTAGAACAATATACTCAAAAATATTAAGAGGTGAGGCCACTGCAGAGTTTTTAAAAAATCGAATTTTTTTTTGCTGTTACCTTAGAGGCCAATTGTATGATGCAGCCATCGCCGATTAAAGGTATAACAACATTTTATGCTGTTAAAAGTTACTCAACTTTTTAAATGCGTTTTTCTCAAAACTGTTTTTTCAAATTGAGCGAAATGACAGCTGCCACAAATGTTTATCGATTCGCTTGAAATTTTGAGAGTAATTTTCAGGTAAGAGAAAGCGTACGGATTTTGCGATAAGTTATAAACTTCCTTTTTTATAAACAATTTTTCGTAAAATTTTTGTCGGAAAAATGAACATTTTTTTTTCAAATGTGCACCATTTTTCGAAAAAAAAAACGATTTTTTCAAATTTCCGTACGTTATCCACTAGTTTTTTTTATCTAGTCTTAGATTTTGAAGAGCCTATTTTGAATTAAAAAGATAAAAAAAAATTGTACACTTAAATATTTGTTTAATAATGTACTTCAAATAAATTCTCGACTGCTGTCTTTTTTTTCTGGGACCCGGAGTAGCCTTATCCGTTAATAAGATAGTTGTTTATGATGACAATTTATTTTTAGGGTTCCGTACGGAACACTTATAAGATTACTTCGGTGTCTGTCTGTCTGTCCGTCCGTCTGTCTGTCACAATCGATTTTCTCCGAAACTATTTGTCATAGAAAGTTGAAATTTGGTAATAATATAGGAATTGATAGCCTCATCAAAGCCGTGTAGTTTTGAAAGTTAAATTTTGACTCAAGGGGTTAGTTTTGGGGGGTGAAATTGGAAGTGAAAAATTTTTTTTACTAGGTCATCGAGTGTGGTGTCAAATGAAAGCTTGTGAAAACACGAGTAATAAATATATATATATATATATATATATATATATATATATATATATATATATATATATATATATATATATATATATATAAATAATGTAATACTTGGACTCACTTTTCTTTGTATTATTTTTAAAAAGTCACGAAAAATCGCTGTCCCCCCACCTTATCTCGAAAAGTACTGATCAAAATATTTTGAAAAAAATTGTGGAATGCTTTCCACGGGGTGTAGATTGAACGAAAATCATCACGAGTGCATTACCTTTAATAATTTATTTGGCATATAAAAAAATAAAAAATTCAAGGTCATCAGTTTTCAGTAAAGATTGTAAACAAACTTTGTTGAAAACTCCTTTGGAGTGTGTTTTGTGAAGTCACTGATCATTTTATACCACCGTAACAAAATTTTTTATTTTAAAAGCAATCAACGTACGGAACACTAATTGTGCAAGTTCAACTTGCACTTGACCGGCTATTAGTATAGTAGTCTAAAACGATTACTTGTTTACTATTATTAAATTAACAATAAGAGATTTCCGACCATCTAAATTTAACCTATCATTTAGATGAAGTGTAAAAAAAACGAGGAAAACAGAACTGGCACTTAATTTGTTAAGTAACTAAACTTGATAGAACCTTATGAAAAGGAAAACCAATATATAAAAGATATTGTTCAGCTTTACTCATTTCTTTTTTTTTTTAATTTCCAAGCAAATGGAACGATGAAGGACATAAAAACTTATTTTGAAAAGAAGGTAAACAATTTATTCTTGAATTATTATAGCTCCCAGCGTTTCTTTTACGCTGTATGCTGAAAAAAAGGCAAATAATTCGTCGAAAATAAAAAAAAACCTTCAAAGCCAAGTAGTAACCTAATCTTCAAGAGGAAAACATTTTAAATTGGAATATCGTAAAGGTCAATGTTTGCTACCAAATATTGTTTTGATATTTGCAATTTACCGCAAATTTGAATATTTAGATGAAAAAAATTATATTTTGGCGTAAAACATATGTTGATGTAATCATGATTGGAGAGACTTTATAAACAAGTAAATAGACCAGGGAGAGTCTTTTTAACGTCTGGGTAACATCAGCCGGGTGAAAATTACAATTTAACGAGGGATCCAAATCACATAATCGGTAAAGGATTCTCTCAGCCTATTGTTTTACAGTATTGTTCTACACGTCACGTCTGTACTACCTATGAGTGTTTTCGTGGGATTAGAGCGAAGTGTTTTGTTGGTGATAGCTCTTGATCCATGCATTCCCATTTCGGGTATGTATCTTAATCTAGAACAAGGATACTGTATTTTATGGACCAAGTGGTTCCTCATCAACATGAGATCGGCAGTTTCTGCCGGGGTCGGTTATTAGTCTTTTCAAGTCCGACTTCACATATGCGTCCTCGTTGGCCTTGAAAGTTTGCCGATGTCTGTTGCACAGTAACGTGCCGTAGTATATAGCCTGGCAAAATATACTTATAAAATTAAGTAAACTCACCTCCCGAGGATTGAAGCCGAGACTCTTATTATCATTGTTGATTTTTTGACGTTCACGTTTTATTTATTTATATAAAGTAATTTCTGTTTGTTTTGTTTTATCGGAGTAATTAATTGTTATTTGAAAATCTAAGACCTTAATAGATATTTAATTTGATATATCGATAAGAATCACTAATATACTGAAATACCCTTGTCCTCATGTAATTTGATATCACGTTCCAGGTAACATGTGCCCCCATAAAAGGCTTCAAAACAACACAAAGTAACAAAGGTATATTTCAAGATTAAAGGGCACAATTCCTACTAATTAGAGAAACAAATGTACAATTAATTATTAAGTAACAATTCTTTATCAGTAAACAGGCAACTTCTTTTATTTGTAAAAATATTACTAGATCAAAACAGTTAAATTATTGGCCTTTGCTTCAGCATAGAAAGATTTTTGAAAAAGTTAGTTTTTTTTTTTACTGAAAAAATCAGGGATGAAAATATTTAATCTGTATAATAAAAAGGGGATTGTTCTTGACCCTAACCGTTTAATTAGAAATCAAACATGTTCCACGATTATAGTCGCTGGCATTTTTTAGTCTATACAGTTTAGTTTACAAGACATAAACAATAATTTGTTTAAGTAACAATTATTCCTCAGTAAACAGGCAACTTCTTTTATTTGTAAAAATATTTCTAGATTCAGTTAAATTATTGGCCTTTGCTTCAGCATAGAAAGATATTTCAAAAAATTAGGTTTTTTTTTACTGAAAAAGACAGGGGTGAAAATATTTAATCTGTATAATAAAAAGGAGGTTGTTCTTGACCCTAACCGTTTAATTAGAAATCAAACATGTTCCATGATTATAGTAGCTGGTATTTTTTAGTCTAAAAAGTTTAGTTTACAAGACATAAACAATAATTCTTTTGGAAAGTTGCATTTTTTTAACTACTTAATACCCTGTGTAATACACTCCGTAATTTTTTCAATATTAGATAATTCAGAATCTACAATAGCTATGAAATGACATTACAGCATAATGACACTTTACGAAAGTATTCTTGGAAAATGGGGAATATGTTGCCTATTTGTAGTCAACAATAATATTAACATGTAATTTAGCGACACTTAATATTTACAATGAAACTGGTGGCGTCTCCAATTAACTGAAAATCAATACCGAATTTTATCAATGAGAATATCCCTTACTTTACGCCAAAAGATAATAATAAAAATATTTGTGCTAACAATAATCAATAAACGAATACATAAGTATATATTTATATACATATACACCGGGTGGCCTTGAAGTTACTATCTACGGTGTCTTTTAAACCGCTTTAGATAGCAAAATATAATTTAGTATAATAGTATACGTACGACGGTAAACGCCTATTTAGATATAACAAACCACGTGACGATATTACGAGAAATGTGGCATATTTTCTTTATATAATAACTACCCTATTTATCTGATTCTTTGAGCTCTACTAAAACGTTTTGAGAGAGATTAAAAATCAGAAAAATTTCTTATTTTTATTCGATTTTTCCAAATTTTAGACATTTTACGATAGCCCTAAAAGATCTAAAATTTTAATAACTATAGCAAGTCGTCAAAGTCACTTTCCACAAGTAGTTTTTGTCATTTAACTGATTTTTAAGAAATCAACCTTCAAATACATCGCTAAGTTAAATATTAACCAGTCTTATTAGAGACTGCCTTAAATCTATAATACATTTGTTCCTAACGTAATGTTATTGGAATTGGGCCGTATCAATTGGGAGTAACTTCTCGACGTTTCGCTAGTGTGCTAATTCCGAAGACTAAATACCCCTGAAGATGCATCGTCTAATTGTAGGGGAGACGTCGGAAAGAAACTACAAATTGACATATAATTCCAAGAATTACTTCATCAATTTATTTCACTGCAAACAATGTTTTGGGGAAACAGATTCATTTCTAACTTTATTTATGGTTAAAGAGTACATTATGGAACATGAGTGCTGTATTTATGGCGGCCCGTGGAGTAGTGACTTGCTTGCGGTGCGGAAGGTCTCGAGTTCAATCCCGGCAGGTCGGTATACTTTATTTATTAATATAAGTATATTTGACCTGGTCACATACATATGTAGGTAGTAGTTGTTTGCAGAAATGCAATAACGTCCGTGGCAGTACTACCGCGTTGTCTAAAAAGGTACTGTGAAATACCAAAAAAGTATATTTCGACATTTGGACAACGTTGACGAGTATTACGACATCCCCGCCGGTATCCTCAGGATATGGAAAAAGGGTAAAATCCCTACGAACGTGGGGAGGTGAACAATAAAAAAAAAAATACGCTTCGCGCTTCTAGGCTTTGTTCCTAATCATTGAAAAGGTCTGGAAATGACGCCCACGGCCAGTCGAGGGTATTCGTTAGCGTTGATGATCTACCAGAACGTGGTTTGAGAGGAGAAGTATTGGATAAGAACGAAAAAATGACTATTAACATGTTTTCCCGAAATCATTTAACTTTGCGTCAAGGGTCGCAAACAATAAAGGTGAAAGGTTTAGATAACTCGTATTCGTACTCATCTCCGGGCTAACGATTTGAATTGGCAGAGTACAATCAAAAAACCATAACCGAGCGAAAAACAAAGAGAGGAACGACGCGCGTGGAAGGAGGAAAAGAGACTGCAGCAATGAAATTTTGAATGATGATAAAACTTTAATTTGGGGTTATCTTATCACTCCACGAACGTGGGAAACTCTACATCTTTACCTACAATTTGCTCCAGATTTACAAGAAGGCATTAGTACCGACAGCCTAACGGTGGTTTATTGATAAAAATGAGGAGTGGATTATTCAAGAGGATAATCACCCCAGAGATCGGAGTAAAACGTCTACCCAGTGGAAAGGGGAATCCGGTATCATCATATTAGATCGATCATCCCAGTCACCTGGTACAAACCCAATCGAGAATGTGTGGTCGTACATCAAGCAGAAGCTTCGTGGTAAAAATATGTACACAGTGAAGCAGTGTCACGTCAAATTCGGGCAATTTGGAAACCTTTGCCCCACGAATATGCAGAAAATCTTGTCGAAAGTATGCCCCGAAGATGCTAGGCGTTCATCGACGCGAATGATCTAAAAAACTTTTAAATAAATACATTTTTTAATGAACAATGCGCGATATGTTCTTATTTGACGGGCGCTGTATTCGAAGTTTGAACTAAAAATTGTAAAATTTTAAAATTGCTGTTAAAATTACTTTAATTGGTGAAATGGTAAATAATAAAAAAAACGGGAATAATGGCAAAAATTTGTTACTGATTTTCAGAGGCCATTATCTCGAAATCTATTGAAATTTAACATAGTATGGTACAAAAAAAATCTAGAGTATTTTTGATAAAGTAGAAAAAATATGTTACGTTTCCCGTGTAACCGAAGTGACTGTCAATTAGTTTTCTGTTTAAAATGAGCGTCTACTTTAACTATATTAAAACTAAACTTCATTTTGTTATCTAAAGATGTTTAATTATGGCGCCTTAGATTTAAGGTCACCACTAATAACAATTTAAATATATTTATGATGTATCAAAAATTAAGTGACAATTGGCACAAATGGGTGGAACTATGATTATTATTAATTCAATTATTCTTTCAACACTAAGTAGATAATTTAAGTTATTTTTGAACAAGGCTCAGCATATTTATTTACGTTAAAACGCGATCACATATCTAATCTCGTTGACTCGATAACATGAGAATGAATCGATGAAATGTATAGTGTACTCGTAAATTTTAAAATATGTATAGTATACACGTAAATTTAAAAAAATCCTTGGTTTATGGGGTAAGGCGACTTCAGGTACCAGGAAAAAAATCTAATTTCCTGATTTTTTTTTTTCAGGAGTATGTTATAATAAAAGCAGTAGAAAATTTATTTGAAGTACTTTATTAAACAAATATTTAAGTGTACCAAAATATTTTTTTAATCTTCTTAACCCAAAATGGCCGCTTCAGAATCCAAGACGACAAGACATCTTTTATGCGAGGTCTGAAACGAGCGAAACGATTTCTCCAGTAGATTTCAACCTAAAGGGTGTCCCAAAATTCACGCAAGAAGTAATTTTGATAGAAAACACAGGTTTTTAATTAAAAATTGTAATTTTTTTGTTGATCCATAAAGTACACAGTATAGGGTTATGTATGGAATAACATATCGGGTAAATGGCCTCCACGGCTTTGCTGGCACATATGTACTCTTTTCTCGAAGTTTTCTATGACCGTTTTGCATAAATATGGTTGAATTTCGTTGATACAGCGCACAATTTCTTCCTTCAAGTCGTGGGAGGGAGTGGGCTTGTTGGCATAAACCTTAGACTTTAAAAAACCCCAAAGAAAAAAAGTCCAACAGCGTTAAATCGCATGATCTGGGCGACCAATTCTGATCACCAAAACGGGATATTACACGACCAGGAAATGACTCATGCAGTAATTGAATTGTTTCTCGGGCTGTATGGGATGTGACACTGTCTTGTTAAAACCATACGTCGTCTACATCCATATCTTGCAATTTAGGCACAAAAAACTGGATTATTATATCGCGATAACGATCGTCATTAATTGTTATTGCCTGGCCAACCGCATTTTCGAAGAATGGTCCGATGATGCCTCCAGTCCAAAATCCGCACCAAACAGTGACACGTTGTGGATGCATTTGTTTCGCAACAGTCACGTGTGGATTGTCTGAACCCCAAATGCGACAATTTTGTCGATTAACGAAGCCATCAAAATGGAAATGAGTCTCATCGCTGAAGATGATTTTCTTCGAAAAATTAGTATCCACTTGTTCCATAATCCATTCAACGAACTCTCTTCGTTGGGCGTGGTCAGTAGGCTTCAGTTCTTGAGCCAATTGAACTTTGTAAGCAAGCAAATCTTTCGTGAGAATACGCTGTAGAGAGCTTCTCGAAATGTCAATTCTTGACCGCGGTGCCGAATTGATGTTCCTGGAGTCTCAGCAACACTCTCACAAACTGCTTCAATGTTTTGTGTCGAACGACTTGTTGAAGGACGGCCAGAGCGTTTAAGATCACTAATTGATCGAGTCTCCCTGAATTTTTCAATTAATCTCTTCACAGTTGATGAGGTTAAATCACTATTCCGAACATATTTTGTACGGAAATTACGAACTGTTGCTCAACAATGAAAACATGTTGTTCTTTCGTGTAGCGCTCCATTTTTATTAACCCTGAACTGTCAGCTGTCACGCTGTGTTTTTTGTTTTGTTGGCAACACTTTACCGTACAAATGGCACCAATTGAAACCTTGCGTTAATTTTGGGACACCCTTTACAACAAATAACCAAAAAATTTTCATTAATGTATGTCAAAAATTAGTGGATAACAATTTTACGATAAACTTTCTTTTTTACAAATAATTTTTGATGAAAATTTTTTTTTTCAAATATGCACCATTTTTCGAAAAAAAAAAAAAAAAAATCGATATTTTCAAATTTCCGTAAGTTATCCACTAGTTTTTGACATATAAATATTATTGAAAAGTTTTTGGGTTTTTGTTCTAGGTTGAAATATATGGGAGCAATCGTTTCGCCCGTTTCAGGTCTCGCATAAAAGGTGCCTTGTCTTAGATTCTGAAGCAGCCATTTTGAATTAAAAGGATAAATTTTTGCATACTTAAATATTTGTTTAACAAAGTACTTCAAATAAATTTTCGAGTGCTTTTTTTTATACTCTTAAAAAAAAAAATTCCGGTCTTTTTTCCTGGGATCTGGAGTGGCCTTACCCCTTAAAGGCATTCGCAATGTCATTAAAAGTCAAATCTAATGAAGTGCATAATTTTAGCTAACAGAGAAGAAAATAAATAACATTATATTTATAAGAAACATCTAATATTTTTAAAATTTGTAGTTTAGTAAGTTTTATATAAGGACATATAACCTGCTATCCATATTAACAAATATCAGTGACAACACCCAGACGTATCCAAAGCAGGTTTTACTACCAGACCATATATGATCATTCAGTGCTTAAGTGGTGTTATACGGAAGAGTAGTAACGTAATTCTTTGTATAAGACAGGATTGCAATTCTGTCCAGTATTTTCTACTTGTCCCTACCGCATTCATTGAACTTTCTAATCCATTTAAATTCCTGGTGTTTTGAATTCTATGTCTAGATTGCATTCTACTAAATAAAATGTCGGGTTTCTGAGTTAAAATTACCTTTTGTATACAACCAGTTATTTTTAATTTAAAATTGTCATAAATTTAAAAGCGATCAATCTATTTCAGTTCATTCACTTCAATTTCATTTATTTAGCTTATGTTTTTGGGTCAAGGCAATAAACCAATTTGTAAAGATTAAAGTGATGCCAAAATAACGTAATTAAAATGCTGTGTGATTATCCTTATAATTTGAATCCAGAAATAGTGAATACTAATAAATAAATCATTGACTTCCTAGTTAATTTTAAAAACAGAAAATGTTTAAGATCTTTTCATATGGGACTGCATACACACTGAATTCAAACTTTAAGTTATCAAATTATTTTTCTTCTTTGGAGGGTCGAAAAGTATACGCGAAAGTTCCAGCAATAGTTATAATAACTGTGATAAGTTAAGGTCCAAAAATATGTAGGATTGCTAGAACTTGTGACATCTTAAAATCAAGGCTATGTGCTTACTGCAAAAAATTTTCGACTGAACTTGTTCTAGGGATTACAAGAAAACCACAATTCGTAAAGTAGTGTAAAATCTCACCAAAACTTTCAACAGACCACATATGCTATATTACTGGGGCAATCTATTGAAAAGCAGTTGCGTGTGCATTTTAAAATTTGTAAAAACTAGGCTTTTTTAAAATACCCCTAGACCATCTTAAGGATATTTAATAAAGTTCAGCGTATATGGTCATTTTTATCGCTGTGTATTTTGACTCGTAGCAAAGTGCGAAGAAGATCTGGATAATATGATGAGAAAGCTAAAAGAATATGAAACGTGGGGTTTGAACATAAACATGAAAACAGAGTATCTTAAAGTAGCTGAGGATAAGGAAGAACCAGATTTGAAATTAAGGGAAATAACAAGATACAAGGAGTTTAAGTACTTGGGAAGTGTAATTTCCAAAAAAGGATCATCAGAGGGGGCATAAAGTATAGGACTCAACACGGCAAAAATGCGTAGGGATTCTAAAGTCTTTACTTTGGTCAAACCAGATAAAAATTAAAGCAAAACTGACCATCTACAGGGCAATAGTAGAGCAAATTTTGACGTATAGATCAGAATGTTGGCAAATGACAAAAAAAGATAAGCAAAAGGTAGACAAGGAAGAAATGAACTGGTTAAGATCATGTAGAATATCTAGACAGGAGGGCCTTCAAAATGAAGAGATCAGAAGATGGACTGGGTGAATACATACAACAGAATGGACAAAAGAGATGACCAAAAGAGCTTTTGAATATATTCCATCAGAAGAAAGACCAGCACAAACATGAGTCAACGGAATAATGGGCATAAGGAGAGACAGAGCTATACACGAGAGTGATTGAAAAGACAGGAAAACATGGCGGTCGAAATGCGAGATGTAGCAGAAACTGTAGGATCCTTGTATTATTATTATTTTGATTTGTTTTTGAAATTGGCGGAAGTCAAAGTTTCACTCATTTAAGAGAAAAATTAATAATGAAATGTATCTTATTTCAAAAATATTAATATTTAAATAAAATAAAAATTTTATAAACAATAAGATATTTACAATATTGTTTTCTCTTTCAAGATTACAAACTATTACTCACCTAATTTAACTTCTGCATTATCAGTCAATAGCACATTTTGCCCTTTGATATCTCTGTGTATGACCTTATTCGAGTGTAGATATGATAATCCCCTTAAAATTTCTCTGCATATGTATGCAATCCATTCTTCTTTTAATGATTGTCCTTTGGTGGATTTAACCAAATCAGTAACAGAGCCAGCTCCACAATATTCCATGACTAACCATAGCTGATCGTCTTTACCTGGCGAAAAAAATTTGTGGTTATTTGCCGAGCACCTTTCTGGCTAATATAACTTTTAAAATAAATAAATACTATATTTGGCTCTTTCACACTAAAGAATTACTTAATCCAGGCGTTATTAACGGATGTTTTCAAGAAGGAAATGATATCTCATAGGGGATATTAATGATAAACAAGTTAAGCATAGGAAAGGTTTTAAAGATATATAGAATACGAGGGTGGTTCAATAAGTACCCGTCATTTTTTCAAAAACAATTTTTTTATTTTTTAGTCCCCTTTTAGGTATATACACTTTTCCCAACGTTTTTGCCATTTTTTAAACCCCTCCAAAAAATAGGAATTGTCCCACTCCTCAAAATACGCTTCTGTCTGGGCGATGATCTCCTCATTTGAGCTGAATTTTTTTTCTGCGAGCCACTGCTTTATGTTTGAGAATGAGAAGGAATCGCAAGGAGTCAGGTCGGGTGAATACGGGGGTGCTGCAGCAATTCATAATGCAATACATCCAGTTTAACGGCGACAACTCCGGATGAACAGGCTGGAGCATTGTTGTGATGAAACAGTACTTTCTTCTTAGCTAAAGGGGGCCGCGTTTTTCTTTCAATTTCTTGTCCAACTGGTCCAATAACTCACTACAGGATAGTCCAGTGATCATTCTTCCTTTTTCTAAAAAGTTAATGAGTATGATGTCCTTTGCATCCCAAAAAATCGTCGCCATAACTTTTCTGGCCGATGAGACCGCCGTTCTTTGGAGCAGATTCACTAGAGGTAACCCATTGTTTTGATTATTGCTTGGTTTCGGGTGTATAAATCTAGGTCTCATCGACGGTCGACGCAAAAAGTCCTTAGGATTTCGCTTAAAACTGTTCCAAACACAGCTTCGAAGTTGAAAGTCGCACACGCTTGTTGTCCACGGTGAGCAATCGTCGCACACAAAACTTTTTTATAGCCAACTTCCCATGTACAATATTAATTACCGCTCCCGTCGACACATTTATGGCCTCTGCTAATTCGCGCACGTTTGAATTTGTTGAGTGGGCCATCGATGGGTCATGGGTCCCCATAAACAGCATCTAATTTCGCTTCTATCGCCTCACACCTTTTTCCATCAAAAAACAAAAAGTGAATTACTGAACGATACTGCAATTTTTCCATCCTAGCGACACCTTGCACTATTTACTGAAATGGCTGCCAATTGCAAACTAACCTATGAATCAGTGTAAAATTTTTTTTGGCGTCATCTATTAGATGACAGCACATGATGGTAACATCAACTTGCCTTAGCAACGTCATATGTCTTCAAACACGGGTACTTATTGAACCATCCTCGTATAATAAAAAATAAGGTTTGGTTTTTTCACACAAAAGAATAATTTAAACCAAGCATTATTTATTTAACGGTGAGATAATATTAATCACAAAAAAATTTGAGCATAAGAAAGTCTTCAGAGATATACTGTTTGAAATATCAGACAAACGAGTATTGATTGAACTTCTATTGCCTTTTTATAGCATGTAAAAATCCCATAGGTCGCTTAAATTTCCAGAATAACATAAATGTTTTGGTTAAGTACCAATTCAAATCTCCTGTGCGGTGTGGAAGCTTGAACTCTTACGGCTGCAATGGAAAAAAAAAAATACAGGCATTAGAAATGTGGTTGTATAGACGGATACTCTAAATATCATGGATCGACCATATCACTAACAAAGAGGTCACCCGCAGAATGGGTTTTCAGCCAGAGCTCCTCTATACTATCAGACAGAGGGAGCTCGAATATTTGGAACATATAATGAAGCCCTGCAAAATATCGATTACTACAACAAGAGAGGTTCCGGCAGAAGGATTTCTTGACTGGCTAACCTAAGAAAATGGTTTGGAGTCAATCCCATAGAGTTTTTTAGAACAGCACCCAATAAAGTCGGCATCACCATGATGATAGCGAACATCCGGACCGGATAAGGCAAAGAAGAAGAAGAAGAAGAAGAAGAAGAAGAAGGTACCAATTAAACCAGTGATTCCCAAACTATGGATCGCGACCCATATTTTCTTTAAAAATAAAGGCAAAATGTTATTTTTTTCCTAATTAAATATAAAATAATCGCTACTAATATTAAGGTAAAAAAAATCCATTGCTAATACATAATAATGAATTTACCTGGAGGCGACTTTTTAATAAATGCTCCATAGTATGTAGCAATGTTGCGGTGATTCGAAAATTTCTTGAGGACATTGATTTCCAGTTTAATTTCTTCCTCTTCGTCTTCAGTGACGTCCATAACTTTGATGGCCGCCAGCTGACCTGTCTTTGTATGACGGCCCTAAAAACAAAGTACTTACTTAAGAATAAATATATAATAATAATAAATAAATAATAAATGTGACTCTTCTTCATATAACAATTTAAATAAGCTACTATGAAGGACAAAATATTTCTATTTGAAACGATTCTATTTACAAGCTGTAGCTTAGGGGTTTGTTATGTAAAACAGGATACCTGGAAAGATTTCAGCCAAAGGTTGGTTGAAAACATATATTCTAAAATAAATTTTGGAGAAAAAAAAGATTTATATTTAAACTTATAAAATATAGAACGTAAAGTGTGAAGTTTTATGTTACTTGTAACGCCTATTTGTTAAGAGTTTTCCAATAGGTTTCCATAACTTAGGATATCAATCAAAACATCGTTAGAAAACTTCGTACCGAGTAACTTCAATGCTAACGCAGCACTTGGCATAACTGTACTGTCATACAATCAGAATCTTTGTAGAAAGCCAAAGAAGTGCAAAATTTTATATCTTCCGCACAACTACGTTTTTTTTTAAATGGCTTTTTGCAAAACCCTTTCTGGATAAGTTAAATTATTCTGTATATTCGTTCGCAGTAAAGATGCAATGTTTCCCCTACAGATGTTAGCTAGCAGTGTATCTACTACAGAAGCTGAAGAGTCTTTATATATGAGGTGGCTGCAGCACAATTTTTGACGAGCTGTACAAATGTACCAAGAATCCAGGGTTCGATCCCCGACAGGTCAGTATATCAATTTATTTAAGTATTTTTGGCTAGGCCCCATTTTACGTCATGCTGCTAATCAGCAGATATAGGTAAACTTTCAAAAGGCCGACAGCCCCGTGAAAAGGCATGTTGTTGGTGGACGGCCGTGCGGTCCGTGAAAGGCTGACGATGAAGAGACTACCGCTCTGCTTCGGAGAAGGATGAGGCGGCTAAGTCGGCCAGGAGAGGATTGTGAGGCAACCTCGATTGAAAAATTGCAAAACTGTCGACAGCATTGGTTCGGGGTCACTTGAACACGAAGGCTGACGAAGTAGATAGCTCTTTTGAATGAGATCTACATCTGAAGTCGGGCTGGAAGGATCAAGCGCAGCCAGCGACGACCATACTTCGTCGCAATACCATGATGGCCATAGGTAGTAAGGTTGGTCCTCATCGAGGGTAAATGAACAAGACCGTAAAACAGCGGACTGAGAGAGGACCATCTGTCGAACGTGTGGTTCGGATTCCACGTTAAACTAAGTCTGACATTACCCAGAGGAAATAGGGATGACAAAAATGACCTATTTGGTTTGTTTGTCTCACTATAAACCTCATGGAAATTTATTACTGGTCAACTAGAATAAGTGAATATCTATATTGCACGCTGACCGTCTTATTCAAAAGGTTTTATGCCAATTTAAAGCAAATTGGTACCTAGACCACCCAGCAATTCGCTACCGTTTTTGTATTAAAAAACTATTGAATTACCCTCAGCCATATTTAGAGGTTTTGTCCTTTTGGGGAATTGATAACGTTACTTTTACAGTGGCTCATAGCATTTGTTAGCGACCTCACAAACTAATACTACTACTACTTAACGAATAAGGAGGCAGAAAAAAATTATAAAAACGATATTTCTAAACTAAAAGTTATATCGGTCATAATAACATTTGTTTAGGATAGACGGATGGATTTAATTGTAACTAGAACATTTTTTAAAGTGTCAATGATTAATTTATAATTACAAGTAGAGCTAAGGTTTCAGCGACTTCCGTTTACAGAATAACAATAAATGATATTAACACTGTATGCCAAAATATAATTCAAAATGAAGATAATTTTTTTATGGATATATATTTACGGTCACGCACAATCTCGAAATTATTTTGAACTGCCATTTGTCAGCGCTTCCATTATTTAATTTAATTTTATTAATGTCAGATTCCACTGGTTGCTTAATAAGATCGTATATACGCTATTTTCACTATTTTATGGCTGTTTAGTTGGTGTGTAGAAGAGAAACAAGTTGCGGCAACTAGTTGCTATAACCAAGACGTAGTTTAGAGTTGCATTAATATCCGAAGACCCTATGTAGGTAAAACTTGCTATTTTCAAACGTTGCCTTATTGTAACGTTATTCGATTTTAGCAGCCAAACGATAACGAATCGGGGGTTAGTGTAAAAAAAAAAAAAAATTTGAATAATATTCTTTGTATTCAAACTCCAATAAAATGGATGTCATGTTCTAGATAGAACGTTAATATGTGACATCGAGACCAGAGTTGCCCTAGTAGACCAGCGAAAGTATTCTTATGCCTAACTAATGCACCTTCCTATAATCTTTCAAGCAGTAAAATATTTTAAACAAAACGTTCATCAGCTTTAGTTTGTTATTGAACTTTTTCAACGCATTTCTTTGAAAATTAGAATGTCACATGATTAACACAGTAATTCTTAATAAATGGGTACGCACAGTCACCTTTAATATTTCACATTCTGGTTACCGATTACTCATTCGGTCAATGGACTTACTAATAAATAGTAGAACAGGTGGTTTATTATTTCACATAATTCATATGTATACTTAGATGGTAAAGAAGAAAGTTCATGTAGCAGAGAGAGAGAGCATGTTTTTTCAGCATTTTAGAAAGAAAAGTTTTTGTTGATATAGGGCGTTGTGTCTAAAAAACAAATTTTTCTAAAACTTAGAGTGGCAGCACTTCAAAGTTGAGGTCAAAGCTTTGGTTACCCAAAGTATATTGGCAATTCGAAAAATTAGTGTAGTTATTAGTTTGAGACTTGCAAACAGGCGAGTCGAAAACAAATGCTAAATTTGACATACACACACTACAAACTAGCCTACTCCAAGCATTACAATTATAGGATAATGATTAATCAGAAAAAAAAAATGGAAAGGGCTTCTGAGGAACTTACAACTGAAACCTGGCAGTTCCCCTCACATAATATATCTGTCAAAATTGACAATAATGAAAAAATAATATAATTTCCAGATTTCTCAACTCCAAGAAACAACCCCAAAAGACGATAACATGATACACACAAATCACACCCTCTAACCCCCTCCCTTTCCTATTTACGCCTTTATATACTTAACTACAACAAGTCAGGGGTTTTTTGTTAATTATTACAAGAGAAAAAGGAGAAAAATTTCACTCCTTTCCCCTGAAACGATATCGCTCAAAAACTATAGGTTTCTTTCCTACTTCCAATATTATGTCATCTTTTCGAACTTTCCCTTGGTTAGACGTTTGTTTTCGATCCGACAACCCATCTGACTGTGCCAGGGAGGCTTCCGATGTTATTTTGGCCGCTATGGAGGCTTACATCCCTTTTTCGAAGAAATGCCCTTCCAACGACAAGCCTTGGTTTGACCGAAAATGCATAGAAGCTGTTGCTTCTAAACATCTTGCCTACCGACAATGGCGTGAAAATCCTAACACCATAAACCGTAACACCTTTGTTCATGCCAGGAACAGATGCAAAGAAATTATCGACGAAACCAAGGAGGCACACAATCAACGAATTAGAAACAAACTTCTCGTTTGTCCTAACAATTCCAGGTCCTTTTGGTCAGTCAAAATTTCACCAAATCCACCATACTACCACTCACGGCCAGATAATTCTATTGCAACAACACCTATTGAGAAAGCGAACTTGTTGGCTGAACTCTTTGCTTCACATTCTACTGTCGATTTCCAAGGAAAAACACCACCTACTATTCCCATCGTGAAGTCAAGGATGCCCGATATTGTCTTCAGACGGCGTATCATAAAACGTATTTTAATGAAGCTAGACACCAAAAAAGCTTCTGGCGCTGACGGAATACCTGCCATAGTACTCAAAAACTGTGCGAGGGAACTAACACCAGTTTTCTGTAGACTTTTCAACCTATCCTACAGAAAGGGAATATTTCCTTCCTGCTGGAAACGTGCCACAGTTCAGCCGATACCTAAAAAAGGCAAGAAGACCTTGCCAAATAACTACCGACCAATCGCACTGCTTTCAATAATATCGAAAGTCATGGAAAAGGCTATCAATCAGCATCTTCTAAAATATCTTGAAGGATTCAACATTATTAGCGATCATCAATATGGCTTTCGTAAAAATAGATCAACAGGAGATCTTGTGACTTATGTATCATACGTTTGGAACAACGCAATTGAACACTTTGGAGAATCTCGAACGGTTGCTCTTGACATATCCAAGGCATTCGACCGTATTTGACACGATCGGCTGTTGGTTAAGCTACGCTCTTATTGTATGTCTGAAAAGTTCTGTTTGTAGGTCTCATGTTTCCTCAGAGAGCGTTCTTTATGAGTGGCAGTCGACGGATTTCCTTCTAACACCTTCACTATCAACGCCGGTGTACCTCAAGGCTCCATACTGTCTCCTACTCTTTGTCTCATTTACATTAACGATCTGCTGGAAAAGATCGAGAATCCAATCTACAGCTTTGCAGCTGACAGTACGCTTATCTCTTCATTCACTTTGAACGCTCGGACATCGGCTACTCAGACGAATATCCGCAGGCAGCAGGAAGTCATTCAACTTAACAAAGACCTGGAAGAAATTTTATCTTGGGGTGACAGTAACCAAGTAGAATTTAACGCTACAAAAATCCAGGCGGCAGTTTTTT
Organism: Pachyrhynchus sulphureomaculatus; assembly: GCA_019049505.1. Lineage (NCBI taxonomy): Eukaryota > Metazoa > Arthropoda > Insecta > Coleoptera > Curculionidae > Pachyrhynchus > Pachyrhynchus sulphureomaculatus. The sequence continues at coordinate 100,769,410 of CM032447.1, forward strand.
CTAAAAAAGTTAACGTTGCTGAACCCGACATAGTTATGACGGGGAACTCCATTCCTCTAACATCGTCACTAAATTTGTTGGGCATTAATTTGGGAACAAATATGTCCTGGCATGAACATGTTGCAGGCATAGCAAGGAGAGCTTCTCAAAAGTTGGGAATATTATTTCGAACCAGAAAGCTTTACACTCCACAACAACTGTTAATTCTTTACAAAGCTCAAATTCGACCAACTATGGAATACTGCTCCAATGTTTGGGGCTCCGTTCCCAAACATGTTCGTCTGATTGGAGAGCCGGAACTGACCGGCGGCCTTGATTCGCTGGAACATCGAAGAACGGTTGGCGACTTGAGCCTATTCTACAAGTATTTTCATGGAAAGTGTTAGAAGGATGTAGCCCGCTTAATTCCTCCCAGACCGGTGTATATTAGAAGTACACGTCGCGCTAATACTTCACATCCGCTTGTTACTCCTCGTACAACGCTTTTCAAGCAGTCTTTTATATCGAAAACATCATCCCTTTGGAATAATTTGCCCAGGACTGTGTTTCCCACCGAGTACAATTTACAGCGATTCAAGAACAATGTGAATCGCTTTTTCCGCACACGTGTCGCTCCTGTAGCGCTTTAGGGACTTCTTCCCTGCAGCACGTGTGTTAAAATCAAATTTAAAATCGATATGTTATTTTGTTCGAGGTGTATCGTGCTGACAGCTAGACAGAAAGAAGGGAGATGAGAAAATCTGTTTTTCGTAATCTGGAAATCCTGAAATGTGCAGAAAAGCAAGAATCTTGCAAGGTGATTATTTTTACAAATATAATATTTCCCTCTCGCAAAGGAAGTAAACACAATATTAATGAGGCGGTAGAATTTTGTTTGCTTTACATATATTCTACTGCGTTAACTAAATCATTTAAAGCCTGTAAGATCTTGCACAAGATGACCAAAATAAGATTAACTAGCAGTTATCTGGAAACCAACGAAGGATAAACGAATTAAATTTAAGTTGACTGGTATTAGCAAATCTTTTTTGTGTCTTAAGGTTCCCCATATATTTTAGGCGAACAACAATTTTTTTTTAAATTTCAAATGCAACATACTATGTATTTATTGAGTGTCCTAATTGTAAATATTATGCTAAACTGTTCATAATGGGAAATTTTATTATCACAGCTATTAAACTGTAGAAGTTTTTGTTAAGATGACGGTGACAATCACTGTTTGTGTTTTGTGTATGCAGATTTTATGTTTTTATCGTACAGTCAGCACAGTACTGAGAAATTTTAATTTCACTGTCACTGCTTTTTTTAAGAATTTATAGTTCAAAAATATGTTTAACGATACTATATATCATGACAGAAATTTCAAAGTTATAAATAAGCTTGATAGCGGCTTAAATGGCGAACCATTAGCGATTTTGTAAATCCCCTGTCAAAATTATACATAACTTGATATAATGTTATGTATTATTTTTTTTATTATATATACCATTTACTAAGATAAATTACTTGGTCATATATAGTCTATATAAGTGTTAAAAAAATACACATATATTTAATCTATCACCAACGGCTAATAATTTCTTAAAATAAGTACAGTTGGCATTATAAGGGTAAAAAAATTGGAATCCCAAAATTTTTAAAATTTAATTTTCAAAAATTTTTTCATTTTGTAATTTTAAACGCGTTTTTCTCGAAACTACGTTTTTTTAAATCGACCGGCAGCATAACTCCAACTACATCCGAATAACTTGAGCTTTTAACTATTGCTTTTTAATTAAGATTCTCTAGGGAAGTACACACGATTATTAAGATTAATCAATTAATTTTCTTTATAAACAAATAAAGGCAGATTTTTAGAGCAAAAATTTTTTTTCCAAACTTTCAGAATTTTTTAAAAAATTGATATTTTTCAATAATTGTGTGTACTTCTCTAGCAAAACTAATGTAAGTAACAAAAAAAATATTATTCTACTGCCGGCCGCGGAACACCTCCAAAACAGATGCGTGTTAGTGCGCCGCCATTTTGTCCAATACCATAAAATAAAAAATTATTTTGACATTTTAATATGCATATATTAAAACCTCAAAACAATTTTTTTGTTGCTTTTATAGTAGAGTGTAAAAAAATTCCCAAAAAGAGCCTATTTTTCCTTCCTATCAGGTAGATGTAATCCCCCTTAAAACTAACAATCCAAAAACTTCAAAAGACCGTATTCATTCAATTCTTATTGAAGTACGATCAGTATCAAGTGTATGAAGTATCAACGCCGGTGTACCTCAAGGCTCCATACTGTCTCCTACTCTCTTTCTCATTTGCATTAATGATCTGCTGGAAAAGACCGGGAATCCAATCTACAGCTTTGCAGATGACAGTACACTTATCTCTTCATTCACTTTGAACGCTCGGACATCGGCTACTCAGACGAAAATCTGCAGACAGCAGGAAGTCATTCAACTTAACAAAGACCTGGAAGAAATTCTGTCTTGGGGTGACAGTAACCAAGTGGAATTTAACTCTGCAAAAACCCAGGAGGCAGTTTTTTCTAAAAAAGTTAACGTTGCTGAACCCTACATAGTTATGTCAGGGCACTCTATTCCTCTAACATCGTCACTCAATTTGTTGGGCGTTAATTTGGGAGCAAATATGTCCTGGTATGAACATATTGCAGGCATAGCAAGGAGAACTTCTCAAAAGTTGGGAATATTATTTCAAACCAGAAAGCTTTACACTCCACAACAACTGTTAATTCTTTACAAAGCTTAAATTCGACCAACTATGGAATACTGCTCCCATGTTTGGGGCTCCGCTCCCAAACATACACTGCATTTGTTGAATTCTATTCAGAGAAGAGCTGTTCGTCTGATTGGAGACGAGACCCGGAACTGACCGGCGGCCTGGAACATCGAAGAACGGTTGGCGACTTGAGCCTTGTATTTTCATGGAAAGGGTTCGAAGGATGTGACCCGCTTAATTCCTACCAGAGCGGTGCATATTAGAAGTGCACGTCGCGCTAATACTTCACATCTGTATGAGGCTCAGCTTGTTACTCCTCGTATAAAACGCTTTTCAAACGGTCTTTTATATAGAGAACATCATCCCGTTGGAATAATTTGCCCAGGACTGTGTTTCCCACCGAGTACAATTTACAGCGATTCAAGAACAACGTGAATCGCTTTCTCCGCACACGTGTCGCTCCTGTAGCGCTTTGGGGACTTCCCTGCAGCACGAGTGCAAGACCCATAAAAAAAATGCCATTTTTTACTCTTCGCCGTGTTATTTACATCGAAAAATCATCAAACACAATTTTGAGTGGATTGGGTTATTTTCTTGAACACCAGTTACAGGGTATGACTTCATTTTTTTCAGCACATAATATTTTTTAGATTAAACTAGATTTTTGTTCAAAATGAGTAAAAAATATATAAAATAAATTATAGATTAAATAAAACTTCTATTTTCTTGGTAATAACAAATATCCATGTAGTTTCGACTAAATTTATTAGGAAATCTTTATAAAATGGATATTTTATTATTAATTTGCTATATATTAATATTTTGTTTTATCAATCAACGTCATTATGTCAAAGTTATTATTTCATCAAAACAAAACTTCAAACCTTGCATTCACAAAAATTTGGAAGATATTGCAAACAAGGAGATTACGTTGGAAATATAATACAAGAACCTAAGATAGACAATATCTTGTGAAACTCATTAATTCGAAGTTAATATTTTCTGTTAAGTAAAATCTCGAGAGCTTGTTAGAAATATGCATTAAAGCGACAACGTAACTAAAATATAATATTACCAGGACTTCTTAAGACCCTGCTTAATGATTTCGGCTTATTTTTATTCATTTTTCTGTAGTTCTTCTCTGGTACAATTTTTTATATAACATCTATAGTTTTTATTTAAAAAAAAAATGAAACTAAAAATGCAAGCACACTGTTACCAATATTACAAAGATTTGGCAAAGAATATAAAAAAAACCGCCAAAGTGCAAATCGGACTTGCGAAATTAGTGTTCCGTACCGTGATTATTTTTAAAATAAAATAAAATCATTATCTAGGCTAAGTTAATTAGGTCCCTGACATGTATATATCCTAAGATCCAATATGTATTTTTACGTTTTTTCTTAATCTTCATCTTATCATCTAAAATAAATATTTACTATCTAAATATTTGTTTAATTATAAATAAATAAAATTTATAAATATATAAATATAAATAAAATAAAAATAAATATAATAATAAAAAAAATTATATCTCAGTACAAGAGCGACTCACCACTCTGTTACAGTAATGTATTTAAAAGTATATTACAAAAACCTCCACTATACGTTGAGAAACATAGTTTTCATAGTTTTTTTTTATACTAGATAAATTATCCGTATGGGTAATGGACTCGTGGTAATATTCGCTCAATCTACACTGGAAAGTACGAGTATATTAGTGATCGCACCGAATATGTAATGATATTTTGTAGCTCTTAGTCCCGGTTAAATTTACAACTTTCTACGAAAAAATCTCCACCATATTATCAAGTCAAATAGTTTTTTATACTAGGTAAATTATCAAACGTTACGAACTCGTGATAATTTTCGCACAATCTATACTTTAGGGAGAATTTTTTCAAAATTTTTTGATAGGTCCTTTTCGAGATAAGGAAGGGGCACTTATATATAAATTTCAACT
>CM032447.1:100774206-100819206 GCA_019049505.1 Pachyrhynchus sulphureomaculatus
AAAAACGGTAGCGAGCTTTGCTGGGTCGTCTAAGTACCAATTTGCTTTCAATTGGTATAAAACCTTTTGAATAAGACGGTCAGCGTGCAGTATAGATATTCACTTATTCTACTTGACCAGTAATAATTTTCCATTGAGGTTTATAGTGAGACAAACAAACCAAATAGGTCATTTTTGTCATCCCTATTTCCTCCTGGGTAGTGTCAGTTTAAACGTGGAATCCGAACACGATCGACAGATGGTCCTCTGTTTTACGGTCTTGTTCATTTACCCCCTCGATGAGGACCAACCTTACTACCTATGGCCATCATGGTATTTGCGACGAAGTATGGTTCGTCGCTGGCTGCGCTCGATCCTTCCAGCCCGACTTCAGATATAGATCTCATTCAAAAGAGCTATCTACTTCGTCAGCCTTCGTGTTTAAGTGACCCCGAACCAATACTGTCGACAGTTTTTGCAATTTTTCAATCGAGGTTGCCTCAAAGTCCTCTCCTGGCCGACTTATTCGCCTCATCCGTCTCCAAAGCAGAGTGGTAGTGTCTTCACCGTCAACCTTTCATGGACCGAACAGCCGTCCACCAACAACATGCCTTTTCACGGGGCTGTCGGCTTTTCCAAAGTTTACCTATATCTGCTGGTTAGCAGCATGACATAAAATGGGGCCTGGCCAAAAATACTTAAATAAATTGATATACTGACCTATCGGGGATCGAACCCTGGACTCTAGGTACAGATGTATAGCTCGTCAAAAATTGTACTGCAGCCACCTCGTATATAAAAACTCTTCAGCTTCTGTAGTAGATTACACTGCATTTCTAGATAGCATATGTAGGGAAAACATTGCGCCTTTACTGCGAACGAATATACAGAACAATTTTTACAAAAAGTCATTTGAAAAAAAACATAGTTGTGCGGAAGATATAAAATTTTGCACTCCTGTGGTTTCTACAAGATTCTGATTGTGTGACAGTACAGTTATGCTAAGTGCTGCAATAGCGTTGAAGTTAATGGGTACGAAGTGTTTCTGATGATGTTTTGATTGGTATCTTAAGTTATGGAAACCTATTAGAAAACCCTTAACAGATAGGCGTTTACAAGTAACATAAAACTTATACACTTTACGTTCTATATATTTTATAAGTTGAAATATAAATCTTTTTTCTCCTAAATTTATTTTAGAATATATGTTTTCAACCAACCTTTGGCTGAAATCTTTCCAGGTATCCTGTTTTACATAACAAACCCCTAAGTTACAGCTTGTAAATAGAATCGTTTCAAATAGAAATATTTTGTCCTTCATAGTGGCTTATTTAAATTGTTATATGAAGCAGAGTCACATTTATTATTTATTTATTATTATATATTTTCTTCTATTTAAGTAAGTACTTTGTTTTTAGGGCCGTCATACAAAAACAGGTCAGCTGGCGGCCATCAAAGTTATGGACGTCACTGAAGACGAAGAGGAAGAAATTAAACTGGAAATCAATGTCCTCAAGAAATTTTCGAATCACCGCAACTTTGCTACATTGCATCTTACATACTATGGAGCATTTATTAAAAAGTCGCCTCCAGGTAAATTCATTATTATCTATTAGCAATAGATTTTTTTTTTACCTTAATATTAGTAGCGATTATTTTATATTTAATTAGGTAAAAAAAATAACATTTTGCCTTTATTTTTTAAAAGAAAATATGGGTCGCGATCCATAGTTTGGGAATCACTGGTTTAATTGGTACCTTCTTATTATTCTTCTTCTTCTTTGCCTTAATACCGGTCCGGATGTTCGCTATCATCATGGTGATGCCGACTTTATTGGGTGCTGCCCCCCTCACCCCCTTTTTAAAAAGCTCTATGGGATTGACTCCAAACCATTTTCTTAGGTTAGCCAGCCAAGAAAATCCTTCTGCCGGAACCTCTCTTGTTGTAGTAATCGATTATTTTGCAGGGCTTCATTATATGTTCCAAATATTCGAGCTCCCTCTGTCTGATAGTATAGAGGAGCTCTGGCTGAAAAACCCATTCTGCGGGTGACCTCTTCGTTAGTGATATGGTCGATCCATGATATTTGGAGTATCCGTCTATACAACCATATTTCTAATGCTTGTATTTTTTTTCCATTGCATCCGTAAGAGTTCAAGCTTCCACACCGTACAGGAGATTTGAATTGGTACTTAACCAAAACATTTATGTTATTCTGGAAATTTAAGTGACCTACGGGATTTTTTACATGCTATAAAAAGGCAATAGAAGTTCAATCAATACTCGTTTTGTCTGATATTTCAAAAAACAGTATAATATCTCTGAAGACTTTCTTATGCTCAAATTTTTTTGTGATTAATATTATCTCACCGTTAAATAAATAATGCTTGGTTTAAGTTATTCTTTTGTGTGAAAAAACCAAACCTTATTTTCTATTATACGAGGATGGTTCAATAAGTACCCGTGTTTGAAGACATATGACGTTGCTAAAGCAAGTTGATGTTTAACCATCGTGTGCTGTCATCTGATAAGATGACGCCAAAAAAAAATTTTACACTGATCCATAGGTTAGTTTGCAATTGGCAGCCATTTCAGTAAATAGTGCAAGGTGTCGCTAGGATGGAAAAATTGCAGTATCGTTCAGTAATTCACTTTTTGTGTTTTTTGATGGAAAAAAGGTGTGAGGCGATAGAAGCGAAATTAGATGCTGTTTATGGGGACCCATGACCCATCGATGGCCCACTCAACAAATTCAAACGTGCGCGAATTAGCAGAGGCCATAAATGTGTCGACGGGAGCGGTAATTAATATTGTACATGGGAAGTTGGCTATAAAAAAGTTTTGTGTGCCACGATTGCTCACCGTGGACAACAAGCGCGTGCGACTTTAAACTTCGAAGCTGTGTTTGGAACAGTTTAAGCGAAGTCCTAAGGACTTTTTGCGTCGACCGTCGATGAGACCTAGATTTATACACCCGAAAAACCAAGCAATAATCAAAACAATGGGTTACTTCTAGTGAATCTGCTCCAAAGAACGGCGGTCTGATCGGCCAGAAAAGTTATGACGACGATTTTTTGGGATGTAAAGGATCATACTCATTGACTTTTTAGAAAAAGGAAGAAGGATCACTGGACTATACTGTAGTGAGTTATTGGACCGGTTCGACAAGAAATTGAAAGACACGCGGCCCCCTTTAGCTAAGAAGAAAGTACTGTTTCATCACAACAATGCTCCAGCCCATTCATCCGGAGTTGTCGCCGTTGAAACTGCATGTATTGCGTTATGAATTGCTGCAGCACCCCCGTATTCGCCCGACCTGACTCCTTGCGATTCCTTCTCGTTCTCAAACATAAAGAAGTGGCTCGCAGGAAAAAAATTCAGCTCAAATGAGGAGATCATCGCCCAGACAGAAGCGTATTTTGAGGAGTGGGACAATTCCTATTTTTTGGAGGGGTTTTAAAAAATGCAAGAACGTTGGGAAAAGTGTATATACCTAAAAGGGGACTAAAAAATAAGAAAATTGTTTTTGAAAAAAATGGCGGGTACTTATTGAACCACCCTCGTATTCTATATATCTTTAAAACCTTTCCTATGCTTAACTTGTTTATCATTAATATCCCCTATGAGATATCATTTCCTTCTTGAAAACATCCGTTAATAACGCCTGGATTAAGTAATTCTTTAGTGTGAAAGAGCCAAATATAGTATTTATTTATTTTAAAAGTTATATTAGCCAGGAAGGTGCTCGGCAATTAACCACAAATTTTTTTCGCCAGGTAAAGACGATCAGCTATGGTTAGTCATGGAATATTGTGGAGCTGGCTCTGTTACTGATTTAGTTAAATCCACCAAAGGACAATCATTAAAAGAAGAATGGATTGCATACATATGCAGAGAAATTTTAAGGGGATTATCATATCTACACTCGAATAAGGTCATACACAGAGATATCAAAGGGCAAAATGTGCTATTGACTGATAATGCAGAAGTTAAATTAGGTGAGTAATAGTTTGTAATCTTGAAAGAGAAAACAATATTGTAAATATCTTATTTATAAAATTTTTATTTTATTTAAATATTAATATTTTTGAAATAAGATACATTTCATTGTTAATTTTTCTCTTAAATGAGTGAAACTTTGACTTCCGCCAATTTCAAAAACAAATCAAAATAATAATACAAGGATCCTACAGTTTCTGCTACATCTCGCATTTTGACCGCCATGTTTTCCTGTCTTTCCAATCATTCTCGTGTATAGCTCTGTCTCTCCTTATGCCCATTATTCCGTTGATTCATGTTTGTGCTGGTCTTTCTTCTGTTTGATGGAATATATTCAAAAGCTCTTTTTGGTCATCTCTTTTGTCCATTCTGTTGTTGTATGTATTCACCCTGTCCATCTTCTGATCTCTTCATTTTGAAGGCCCTCCTGTCTAGATATTCTACATGATCTTAACCAGTTCATTTCTTCCTTGTCTACCTTTTGCTTATCTTTTTTTGTCATTTGCCAACATTCTGATCTATACGTCAAAATTTGCTCTACTATTGCCCTGTAGATGATCAGTTTTGCTTAAATTTTTATCTGGTTTGACCAAAGTAAAGACTTTAGAATCCCTACGCATTTTTGCGTGTTTAGTCCTATACTTTATGCCCCCCTCTGATGATCCTTTTTGGGAAATTACACTTCCCAAGTACTTAAACTCCTCGAATCTTGTTATTTCCCTTAATTTCAAATCTGGTTCTTCCTTATCCTCAGCTACCTTAAGATACTCTGTTTTCATGTTTATGTTCAAACCCCACGTTTCATATTCTTTTAGCTTTCTCATCATATTATCCAGATCTTCTTGGCACTTTGCTATGAGTCAAAATACACAGCGATAAAAATGACCATATACGCTGAACTTTATTAAATATCCTTAAGATGGTCTAGGGGTATTTTAAAAAAGCCTGGTTTTTACAAATCTTAAAATGCACACGCAACTGCTTTTCAATAGATTGCCCCAGTAATATAGCATATGTGGTCTGTTGAAAGTTTTGGTGAGATTTTACACTACTTTATGAATTGTGGTTTTCTTGTAATCCCTAGAACAAGTTCAGTCGAAAATTTTTGCAGTAAGCCTTGATTTTAAGATGTCACAAGTTCTAGCAATCCTACATATTTTTGGACCTTAACTTATCACAGTTATTATAACTATTGCTGGAACTTTCGCGTATACTTTTCGACCCTCCAAAGAAGAAAAATAATTTGATAACTTAAAGTTTGAATTCAGTGTGTATGCAGTCCCATATGAAAAGATCTTAAACATTTTCTGTTTTTAAAATTAACTAGGAAGTCAATGATTTATTTATTAGTATTCACTATTTCTGGATTCAAATTATAAGGATAATCACACAGCATTTTAATTACGTTATTTTGGCATCACTTTAATCTTTACAAATTGGTTTATTGCCTTGACCCAAAAACATAAGCTAAATAAATGAAATTGAAGTGAATGAACTGAAATAGATTGATCGCTTTTAAATTTATGACAATTTTAAATTAAAAATAACTGGTTGTATACAAAAGGTAATTTTAACTCAGAAACCCGACATTTTATTTAGTAGAATGCAATCTAGACATAGAATTCAAAACACCAGGAATTTAAATGGATTAGAAACTTCAATGAATGCGGTAGGGACAAGTAGAAAATACTGGACAGAATTGCAATCCTGTCTTATACAAAGAATTACGTTACTACTCTTCCGTATAACACCACTTAAGCACTGAATGATCATATATGGTCTGGTAGTAAAACCTGCTTTGGATACGTCTGGGTGTTGTCACTGATATTTGTTAATATGGATAGCAGGTTATATGTCGTTATATAAAACTTACTAAACTACAAATTTTAAAAATATTAGATGTTTCTTATAAATATAATGTTATTTATTTTCTTCTCTGTTAGCTAAAATTATGCACTTGATTAGATTTGACTTTTAATGACATTGCGAATGCCTTTAAGGGGTAAGGCCACTCCAGATCCCAGGAAAAAAGACCGGAATTTTTTTTAAGAGTATAAAAAAAAGCACTCGAAAATTTATTTGAAGTACTTTGTTAAACAAATATTTAAGTATGCAAAAATTTATCCTTTTAATTCAAAATGGCTGCTTCAGAATCTAAGACAAGGCACCTTTTATGCGAGACCTGAAACGGGCGAAACGATTGCTCCCATATATTTCAACCTATAACAAAAACCCAAAAACTTTTCAATAATATTTATATGTCAAAAACTAGTGGATAACTTACGGAAATTTGAAAATATCGTTTTTTTTTCGAAAAATGGTGCATATTTGAAAAAAAAAAAATTTTCATCAAAAATTATTTGTAAAAAAGAAAGTTTATCGTAAAATTGTTATCCACTAATTTTTGACATATATTAATGAAAATTTTTTGGTTATTTGTTGTAAAGGGTGTCCCAAAATTAACGCAAGGTTTCAATTGGTGCCATTTGTACGGTAAAGTGTTGCCAACAAAACAAAAAACACAGCGTGACAGCTGACAGTTCAGGGTTAATAAAAATGGAGCGCTACACGAAAGAACAACATGTTTTCATTGTTGAGCAACAGTTCGTAATTTCCGTACAAAATATGTTCGGAATAGTGATTTAACCTCATCAACTGTGAAGAGATTAATTGAAAAATTCAGGGAGACTCGATCAATTAGTGATCTTAAACGCTCTGGCCGTCCTTCAACAAGTCGTTCGACACAAAACATTGAAGCAGTTTGTGAGAGTGTTGCTGAGACTCCAGGAACATCAATTCGGCACCGCGGTCAAGAATTGGACATTTCGAGAAGCTCTCTACAGCGTATTCTCACGAAAGATTTGCATCTTCATGTTTACAAAGTTCAGTTGGCTCAAGAACTGAAGCCTACTGCCCACGCCCAACGAAGAGAGTTCGTTGAATGGATTATGGAACAAGTGGATACTAATTTTTCGAAGAAAATCATCTTCAGCGATGACACTCGTTTCCATTTTGATGGCTTCGTTAATCGACAAAATTGTCGCATTTGGGGTTCAGACAATCCACACGTGACTGTTGCGAAACAAATGCATCCACAACGTGTCACTGTTTGGTGCGGATTTTGGGCTGGAGGCATCATTGGACCATTCTTCTTCGAAAATGCGGTTGGCCAGGCAATAACAATTAATGACGATCGTTATCGCGATATAATAATCCAGTTTTTTGTGCCTAAATTGCAAGATATGGATGTGGACGACGTATGGTTTTAACAAGACAGTGTCACATGTCATACAGCCCGAGTAACAATTCAATTACTGCATGAGTCATTTCCTGGTCGTGTAATATCCCGTTTTGGTGATCAGAATTGGTCGCCCAGATCATGCGATTTAACGCTGTTGGACTTTTTTTCTTTGGGGTTTTTTAAAGTCTAAGGTTTATGCCAACAAGCCCGCGACCTCCCACGACTTGAAGGAGGAATTTGTGCGCTGTATCAACGAAACTCAACCATATTTATGCAAAACGGTCATAGAAAACTTCGAGAAAAGAGTGCATATGTGCCAGCAAAGCCGTAGAGGCCATTTACCCGATATGTTATTCCATACATAACCCTATACTGTGTACTTTATGGATCAACAAAAAAATTACAATTTTCAATTAAAAACCTGTGTTTTCTATCAAAATTACTTCTTGCGTGAATTTTGGGACACCCTTTAGGTTGAAAATCTACTGGAGAAATCGTTTCGCTCGTTTCAGATCTCGCATAAAAGATGTCTTGTCGTCTTGGATTCTGAAGCGGCCATTTTGGGTTAAGAAGATTAAAAAAATATTTTGGTACACTTAAATATTTGTTTAATAAAGTACTTCAAATAAATTTTCTACTGCTTTTATTATAACATAGTCCTGAAAAAAAAATCAGGAAATTAGATTTTTTTCCTGGTACCTGGAGTCGCCTTACCCCATAAACCAAGGATTTTTTTAAATTTACGAGTACACTATACATATTTTAAAATTTCATCGATTCATTCTCATGTTATCGAGTCAACGAGATTAGATATGTGATCGCGTTTTAACGTAAATAAATATGCTGAGCCTTGTTCAAAAATAACTTAAATTATCTACTTAGTGTTGGAAGAATAATTGAATTAATAATAATCATAGTTCCACCCATTTGTGCCAATTGTCACTTAATTTTTGATATATCATAAATATATTTAAATTGTTATTAGTGGTGACCTTAAATCTAAGGCGCCATAATTAAACAGCTTTAGATAACAAAATGAAGTTTAGTTTTAATATAGTTAAAGTAGACGCTCATTTTAATACAGAAAACTAATTGTCAGTCACTTCCGGTTACACGGAAACGTAACATACTTTTCTACCTTATCGAAAATACTCTATATATTTTTATACCATACCCTAGTTAAATATCAATAGATGTCGAGATAATGGCCTCTGAAAATCAGTAGCAAATTTTTACCATTATTCCCATTTTTTATTATTATCTATTTCACCAATTAAAGTAATTTTTAACAGCAATTTTCAAATTTTACAATTTTTAGTTCAAACTTCGAGTACAGCCGGTCAAGTCATGTCGCGCATTGTTCATTAAAAAATGTATTTATTTAAAAGTTGTTTAGATCATACGACAGTAAAGGATTGCCATTAAAGTCCTAATGATTTAATACTTCGTCCAGTCCCTATCCGCGTCGATGATCGCCTAGCATCTTCGGGGCATACTTTCGACGAGATTTTCTGCGTATTCGTGGGGCAAAGATTTCCAATTTGCTCGAATTTGACGTGACAGCTGCTTCACTGTGTACATATTTTTACCACGAAGCTTCTGCTTGATGTAAGACCACACATTCTCGATTGGGTTTGTACCAGGTGACTGGGATGACCGTTCTAATATGATGATACCGGATTCCCCTTTCCACTGGGTACACGTTTTACTCCGATGTTTGGGGTCATTATCCTCTTGAATAATCCGCTCCTCATTATACCACCGTTAGGCTGTCGGTACTAATGCCTTCTTGTAAATCTGGAGCATTTTTTCAACGTTCAAATTGTAGGTAAAGATGTAGAGTTTCCCACGTTCGTGGAGTGATAAGATAACCCCAAATTGAGGTTTCATCATCATACAAAATTACATTGCTCCAGTCTCGATCTATGTTTTCCGCCTCCCACGCGCGTCGTTCCTCTCTGTGTTTTTCGCTCAGCAATGGTTTCTTGATTGTACTCTACCAATTCAAATCGTTAGCCCGGAGATGAGTACGAATCGTTTCATACGAGATATCTAAACCTTTCTGCTTTATTGTTTGCGACCCTTGACGCAAAGTTAAATGATTTCGGGAAAACATGTTAATAGTCATTTTTTCGTTCTTATCCAATACTTCTCTCAAACCACGTTCTGGTAGATCATCAATGCTAACGAATACCCTTGACTGGCCGTGGACGTCATTTCCAGACGTTTTCAATGATTAGGAGCAAAACCTAGAAGCGCGAGGCGTATTTTTTTTTATTGTTCACTTCCCCACGTTCGTAGGGATTTTACCGTTTTTCCATATCCTGAGTATACCGGCGGGGATGTCGTAATACTCGTCAACGTTGTCCAAATGCCGAAATATACTTTTTTAGTATTTCACAGTACCTTTTTAGACAACGCAGTAGTGCTGCCACGGACGTTATTGCATTTCTGCAAACAACTACTACCTACATTTGTATGTGGCCAGGCCAAATATACTTAAATTAATAAATAAAGTATACCGACCTGCCGGGATTGAACTCGAGACCTTCTGCACCGCAAGCAAGTCACTACGCCACGGGCCGCCACAAATACAGCACTCATGTTCTATAATGTACTCTTTAACCATAAATAAGGTTAGAAATGAATCTGTTTCCCCAAAGCATTGTTTGCAGTGAAATAAATTGATGAAGTAATTCTTGGAATTATATGTCAATTTGTAGTTTCTTTCCGACGTCTCCCCTACAATTAGACGATGCATCTTCAGGGGTATTTAGTCTTCAGGATTAGCACACTAGCGAAACGTCGAGAAGTTACTCCCAATTGACACGGCCCAATTCCAACAACATTACGTTAGGAACAAATACATTATAGATTTAAGGCAGTCTCTAATAAGACTGGTTAATATTTAACTTAGCGATGTATTTGAAGGTTGATTTCTTAAAAATCAGTTAAATGACAAAAACTACTTGTGGAAGGTGACTTTAACGACTTGCTATAGTTATTAAAATTTTAAATCTTTTAGGGCTATCGTAAAATGTCTAAAATCTGGAAAAATCGAATAAAAATAAGAAATGTTCTGATTTTTTATCTCTCTCAAAACGTTTTCGTAGAGCTCAAAGAATCAGATAAATAGGGTAGTTTATATAAAGAAAATATGCCACATTTCTCGTAATATCGTCGCGTGGTTTTTTATATCTAAATAGGCGTTTACCGTCGTACGTATACTATTCTACTAAATTACATTTTGCTATCTAAAGCGGTTTAAAAGACACCGTGGATAGTAACTTCAAGGCCACCCGGTGTATATGTATATAAATATATACTTATGTATTCGTTTATTGATTATTGTTAGCACAAATATTTTTATTATTATCTTTTGGCGTAAAGTAAGGGATATTCTCATTGATAAAATTCAGTATTGATTTTCAGTTAATTGGAGACGCCACCAGTTTCATTGTAAATATTAAGTGTCGCTAAATTACATGTTAATATTATTGTTGACTACAAATAGGCAACATATTCCCCATTTTCCAAGAATACTTTCGTAAAGTGTCATTATGCTGTAATGTCATTTCATAGCTATTGTAGTTTCTGAATTATCTAATATTGAAAACATTACGGAGTGTATTACACAGGGTATTAAGTAGTTAAAAAAAATGCAACTTTCCAAAAGAATTATTGTTTATGTGTTGTAAACTAAACTTTTTAGACTAAAAAATGCCAGCTACTATAATCATGGAACATGTTTGATATCTAATTAAACGGTTAGGGTCAAGAAGAACCCCCTTTTTATTACACAGATTAAATATTTTCACCCCTGTCTTTTTCAGTAAAAAAAAAACTAATTTTTTGAAAAATCTTTCTATGCTGAAGCAAAGGCCAATAATTTAACTGAATCTAGAAATATTTTTACAAATAAAAGAAGTTGCCTGTTTACTGAGGAATAATTGTTACTTAAACAAATTATTGTTTATGTCTTCTAAACTAAACTGTATAGACTAAAAAAAAATGCCAGCGACTATAATCATCGAACATGTTTGATTTCTAATTAAACCGTTAGAGTCAAGAACAATCCCCTTTTTATTATACAGATTAAATATTTTCATCCCTGATTTTTTCAATAAAAAAAAAACTAATTTTTTCAAAAATCTTTCTGTGCTGAAGCAAAGGCCAATAATTTAACTGTTTTGATCTAGAAATATTTTTACAAATAAAAGAAGTTGCCTGTTTACTGATAAAGAATTGTTACTTAATAATTAATTGTACATTTGTTTCTCTAATTAGTAGGAATTGTGCCCTTTAATCTTGAAATATACCTTTGTTACTTTGTGTTGTTTTGAAGCCTTTTATGGGGGCACATGTTACCTGGAACGTGATATCAAATTACATGGGGACAAGGGTATTTCAGTATATTAGTGATTCTTATCGATATATCAAAATAAATATCTATTAAGGTCTTAGATTTTCAAATAACAATTAATTACTCCGATAAAACAAAACAAACAGAAATTACTTTTATATAAATAAATAAAACGTGAACGTCAAAAAATCAACAATTATCGATATAAAATGGCGCGATGATAATAAGCGTCTCGGCTTCAATCCTCGGGAGGTGAGTATACTTAATTTTATAAGTATATTTTGCCAGGCTATATACTACGGCACGTTACTGTGCAACAGACATCGGCAAACTTTCAAGGCCAACGAGGACGCATATGTGAAGTCGGACTTGAAAAGACTAATAACCGACCCCGGCAGAAACTGCCGATCTCATGTTGATGAGGAACCACTTGGTCCATAAAATACAGTATCCTTGTTCTAGATTAAGATACATACCCGAAATGGGAATGCATGGATCAAGAGCTATCACCAACAAAACACTTCGCTCTAATACCACGAAAACACTCATAGGTAGTACAGACGTGACGTGTAGAACAATACTGTAAAACAATAGGCTGAGAGAATCCTTTACCAATTATGTGATTTGGATCCCTCGTTTAAATTGTAATTTTCACCCGGCTGATGTTACCCAGACGTTAAAAAGACTCTCCCTGGTCTATTTACTTGTTTATAAAGTCTCTCCAATCATGATTACATCAACATATGTTTTACGCCAAAATATAATTTTTTTCATCTAAATATTCAAATTTGCGGTAAATTGCAAATATCAAAACAATATTTGGTAGCAAACATTGACCTTTACGATATTCCAATTTAAAATGTTTTCCTCTTGAAGATTAGGTTACTACTTGGCTTTGAAGGTTTTTTTTTATTTTCGACGAATTATTTGCCTTTTTTTCAGCATACAGCGTAAAAGAAACGCTGGGAGCTATAATAATTCAAGAATAAATTGTTTACCTTCTTTTCAAAATAAGTTTTTATGTCCTTCATCGTTCCATTTGCTTGGAAATTAAAAAAAAAAAGAAATGAGTAAAGCTGAACAATATCTTTTATATATTGGTTTTCCTTTTCATAAGGTTCTATCAAGTTTAGTTACTTAACAAATTAAGTGCCAGTTCTGTTTTCCTCGTTTTTACACTTCATCTAAATGATAGGTTAAATTTAGATGGTCGGAAATCTCTTATTGTTAATTTAATAATAGTAAACAAGTAATCGTTTTAGACTACTATACTAATAGCCGGTCAAGTGCAAGTTGAACTTGCACAATTAGTGTTCCGTACGTTGATTACTTTTAAAATAAAAAATTTTGTTACGGTGGTATAAAATGATCAGTGACTTCACAAAACACACTCCAAAGGAGTTTTCAACAAAGTTTGTTTCCAATCTTTACTGAAAACTGATGACCTGGGATTTTTAATTTTTTTATATGCCAAATAAATTATTAAAGGTAATGCACTCGTGATGATTTTCGTTCAATCTACACCCCGTGGAAAGCATTCCAGAATTTTTTCAAAATATTTTGATCAGTAGTTTTCGAGATAAGGTGGGGGGACAGCGATTTTTCGTGACTTTTTTAAAAATAATACAAAGAAAAGTGAGTCCAAGTATTACATTATTTATATATATATATATATATATATATATATATATATATATATATATATATATATATATATTACTCGTGTTTTCACAAGCTTTCATTTGACACCACACTCGATGACCTAGTAAAAAAAATTTTTTCACTTCCAATTTCACCCCCCAAAACTAACCCCTTAAGTCAAAATTTAACTTTCAAAACTACACGGCTTTGATGATTCCTATATTATTACCAAATGTCAACTTTCTATGACAAATAGTTTCGGGAGAAAATCGATTGTGACAGACAGACAGACGGACAGACAGACAGACACCGAAGTAATCTTATAAGTGTTCCGTACGGAACCCTAAAAATAAATTGTCATCATAAACAACTATCTTATTAACGGATAAGGCTACTCCGGGTCCCAGAAAAAAAAGACAGCAGTCGAGAATTTATTTGAAGTACATTATTAAACAAATATTTAAGTGTACATTTTTTTTTTTATCTTTTTAATTCAAAATAGGCTCTTCAAAATCTAAGACTAGATCAAAAAACTAGTGGATAACGTACGGAAATTTGAAAAAATCGTTTTTTCGAAAAATGGTGCACATTTCAAAAAAAAATGTTCATTTTTCCGACAAAAATTTTACGAAAAATTGTTTATAAAAAAGGAAGTTTATAACTTATCGCAAAATCCATACGCTTTCTCTTACCTGAAAATTACTCTCAAAATTTCAAGCGAATCGATAAACATTTGTGGCAGCTGTCATTTCGCCCGATTTGAAAAAAACAGTTTTGAGAAAAACGCATTTAAAAAGTTGAGTAACTTTCAACAGCATAAAAGGTTGTTATACCTTTAATCGGCGATGGCTGCATCATACAATTGGCCTCTAAGGTAACAGCAAAAAAAATTCGATTTTTTAAAAACTCTGCAGTGGCCTCACCTCTTAATATTTTTGAGTATATTGTTCTAAAGAGTACATAATTTGTACAATTTACTCTCGTACAACACCATTTGATACTTGGCAATGATTTTTCTTCATTCAAGAACGCTCTACAGTGTTGCAATTTTTTTCACTATTTTCCATTTATCCTTACCGTACTCGTTGGTGTTTTAAATAGATGATTTTTATGAATAATAGCTCGATCTCCTCTTGGTTATCAAACGCTTGGGTAAATTCGCGATAGGATATTCGTAGTAGATTGTGAGGCTTCTCACGATGAATAAATATAAATATTAATTAAACCACTCAGTAGGCTCACTATATTATGAACACAGTTATTACCAGCCTTTGAGACAGAAAAAGTTTTTTAAGTACACAATTCTTATTTACTATTGCAGTCGCCAGTATGGTAATCGTGAGTAAAATTTTTGTCTGGTGAACGGGGTAAATCAGAGAGAATACATTATTTTTTTAATGGAAGCTATTTGGTAATTGATACTTATTGAATATATATTTAATTTTGCCAAAATTCTCCCGCTACTTTCAATGTGATGCTGAAACTGATAGACAGACAGCGAATCCATAATCGTTGGCGAAATAAAAATGCGATCCATGTATTATATTACTTAGTTATTTGTTTGCTAAATATAAACTGACCACCCTTTGTTACCCCTTAACTACCTATGATGTTAGATTTCAAAAGGGTTTCTGTCAAATTTTTCGTTATTTTCGGCAGTATTTTCGGTTTCCGTACGCTTTTTTATTTTAAATGGTACGTTTTACAACGTTGTTTTCGTTGAATTCTTTTCACTATTCAAATGGGCCTTAATATTTCGTTTTTATATATATTTTTCATAAATATTTATTTCAAATTTTAATAACTTTAAAAATTATGTTAGGAATGTGGAATCCCTGGCACGGTGACATTACTCAGTATATATCATCACTACACCAAACACTTTATCTTTGCTCTCGACGCGCGTTTCGCTAACCATGATAGCTTCATCAGGAGCGATGATTGACTAAAGCTAAACTACAAATCTACCTTATTTATTCTTTGCATAACATCTGAACTACTTAAACAGAACTAATGACATGGGCGGGGCCATTAGTTCTGGTCAAGTAACCAGTAGAATGGACTATAATGAATAGGCCCTCTGTCTTTATTTAAACAGAAAAGTCTAGCATTGCCCAACATGCCCTTGAAGCTGATCATACATTATACATACATATATTAGATAATCTAAGATTAATTAAAGATGTATTTGGTAGGAGATTGTTGAACGCATACGAAAGTATGGAAATTATAAAATGTAAAAGTACTTTAAATAAAGATAGGAGGCCTATTCCTTATAGTCATCTTTACTGGTTAGTTGACTGCTTGAGTAGTTTAGTTAGGCTAAATATAAATAAAGTAGATTTGTAGTTTAGCTTTAGTCAGTCATCACTCCTGATGAAGCTAACATGGTTAGCGAAATGCGCGTCGAGTGCAACAATAAAGTGTTTGCTGTAGTGGTGATATATGCCGTGTAGCACTTTAAAAATAATTAATTTGAACCGTCAAAGTGATAAAATTATCAAAATAATTCGTGGATATTTTGTTAATCAGCGAAAATGTCATATATATATATATATATATATATATATATATATATATATAAATAAATAATATATATATATATATATATATATATATATATATATATATATATATATATATATATATATATATATATATATATAAATAAATATATATATATATATATATATATATATATATATATATATATATATATATATATATATATGTATGTATATATATATATATATATATATATACATATATATATATATATATATATATATACGAGGCATGTTTTTTTAAGTAAGTACCGTTTTGGAATTAAAAAAAGACGTGCAAAGATATCGCTATAATTTTATTTTTACATGAAAGCCTGTACCTTAATCTACTTTTCTACATAATTAATTTCCGTGAATATTGAGGCACTTGTCATAACGTGGCACCAGTTTTTGAATACCCTCCTCATAAAATTCTGACGCCTGACTTGTTAACCACTGTATCACAAATGTCACAATGCGATACAAAACACTACGAGAATATTGAGGAAAGCAGTCGCACAATGATGAAATTGTAAAGCGTCTGTTTTCTCTCACCTTTTCGTCCACTTTCTGCACCAAATCTTCATTAACGACCGAAGGACGCCCACTCCGTTCTTCATCATGCACATTTGTGCGGCCATCTTTAAATGCTCTCACCCATTTCCTTACCATTCCATCACTCATAATGTTTTGTCCGTAAACTTCACAGATCTCACGATGAATATCGATCGGTTTTACGCCTTTAGCACTAAGAAATCGTATAACAGCCCGTACTTCACAATCGGCGGGACTCACGATTGTCGGAGGCATCTTAAACACTCAGTAAACAACGTATACAATGAAGAATCAGACTGTAATGGCGTCAGTGCGTAGACATGAGATGTAGGTTACCAGCGCGCATGCGCGGAACGCCGACCGTATCGCTACGGCGGCGGAATCGCAAAACGGTACTTACTTAAAAAACATGCCTCGTATATATATATAATGTCCTAAACATAATGAATGCAAAAATCTCTCCAATACAATGTATGCAAAGAATGAAATAAAACTGACTAGGTACGTGGAGTATTAATTTAGCTTTGCTTTCTTTTCTTATTATATAATGTATAAATTTATAAATGTATACAATTTTTAGTTGACTTTGGTGTATCTGCACAACTCGACAGAACGATTGGCAGACGAAACACTTTTATCGGAACACCATACTGGATGGCTCCAGAAGTTATCGCTTGTGACGAAAATCCCGAAGCCACATATGATAATCGTAGTGACCTGTGGTCGTTAGGTATTACAGCTTTAGAAATGGCAGAATCTCAGCCGCCACTATGTGAACTTCATCCCATGAGGTAGGATTCTGTTCATGGCAACCGAAAGTGGCCTTTTTCTTTGAAATATAAATATTGGAATGTGCAGCTCAAATTAATATTATTTTTTTATTTTAGGGCGCTATTTTTGATTCCTCGAAATCCACCTCCAAGATTAAAGAGCAAAAAGTGGAATAAAAAATTTCATGGATTTATTGAGACAGTATTGGTTAAGGACTATCATGAAAGACCATACACTGAACAATTATTAAAACATGCATTTATCAAGTAAGTTTTTAAACGTATTTTTTGTTTCAAAACGCAACTGATAAGTATCTCCTGTAGCCTTTAAGTAAAAACTTAATATTTACTTGTAATGATAGTTATCAGTAAAATACTGATTTTGGACTAGGGGTGCGAGTCGAAAAAGAAAATAGTTATTTACATGTCAGGTTCAGACGATGGTATTTTCCAAAACAATTTAGCAAACTGATGAGGTTTATAAGTCAAGCTACAAAACTTTTATGATACGACATGATATTTACAAAACAATTGTTCTGTATTTATTAGGTACACAAATTAATTTGGCACCTAAAAACAATCTCCTGTTGTACTACTGTGATAAAAAAAATAGTAAGACTTTTAAATTTAAATCGCCCGGGCATTTCCAAATCGGATTAATTTTTTTTCGTTGGTTGGTAGGACCTTAACTACCATCTGTGTCAAATTTTAAGACCATAGCGTCAGTAGTTAATAAGATTCGCTTGCATTCGTTCAACAACAAAAGTGCATTTTTCGATTTTTAACATGAGTGAAAAAATTCAACAAAGGAGGCATTAAATTTTGTTTTAAAAATGGTTTTTTAACGTTCGAAAGAGGTCGGAATTATGGGTCGATAACTCTTGGTTTTTCATCACGAGAATACGCCTTCTCATACAGCATTGGTTTTTTTGGGACTTTTTCATCAAAAATTCAATTCATATCATTCCGCAATCACCCTATTCGCCTGATTTAGCTCCGTTGGACTTCTGGCTATTCCCTAAACTCAAAAAAAACCGCCTCCAGGACATCGTTTTGAGTCGATTGAAGAGATTAAAACCGAATCGAAGAAGACTTTAAAGGCCATTCCAGAAATCGAATTCAACAACTGTTTCGAAGACTGGAAAAAACGCAGATGCCCAAGGGGGATTACTTTGAAGGGGACGAAATAAATTTGGAAAAAAATAAATAACCCGTTTGCGTTTTATTTCAAAGGTCTTACTATTTTTTGATCACAGTAGTATGTGTTCAAGTATCAGGCCTAAAAAAGCAAAATCACCACTTCATGCTATGTTTTTTTTTAATGGGTGTAGCACACATACTAAAGCTCTAAAGCAGCGACGCGTGTGCGGAAAAACCACTTACGTTGATCTTAAATCGAGTTGTACTCGGTGGGAAACACAGTCCTGGGCAAATCTTTCCATAGAAATAATGTTCTCCATATAAAAGTCTACTCGAAAAGTGTTGTATGAGGAGAAACAAGCTGAACCTCGTATAGATGCGATGTAGCGATGTATTAGGCCGCCGTGTAATAATAGCATGCACTGGGAACAATTAAGTAGGCTACATCCATCAAATATTTTCCATCGAAATACCTGTAGAATATACTCAATGTTCCAAAGTTTTTGGTGAGTTCTGGGTCACCAAACCAAACAGCTATCCTTTGAATAGAATCCAACAAATGCAGTGTGTGTTTGGGAGTAGAGCCCCAAACATGGTAGCAGTATTTCATCATTGGTCAAATTTGAGCTTTATACAGAATTAACAGTTGTTAAATGTGAGCTTTCTAGTTCGAAGTAATATTCCCAGCTTTTGAGAAGCTCTTTTTTCTTTGCATGCGACATGTTCATGCCAATTTACGTTTGCTTGCTCCCAATTTAACGCCGAGCAACTTGAGCGACGATGCTAGAGGAATGGAGCGCCCCGATATAACTATGTCGGGTTCCGCAACGTTAACTTTTTTAGAAAAAAACTGCCTTCTGAGTTTTTGCAGCTTTAAATTCTCCTCAGATAGAATTTCTTGCAGGTCTTGGTTAAATTGAACGACTTCCTGCTATCTGCGGATATTTGCGCATGAAGAAATAAGCATACTGTCATTTGCAAAGCTATAAATTGGATTTCTGGTCCTTTCCAGCAGAGCGTTAAGGTCGAATGCCTTGGATATATCAAGTACAAACGTTCGAGATTCTCCATAATGTTCAGTTGCACTGTTCCAAACTATGCTATTCTCATCATCATCATCATCATCACAAGCCCACTACACCCACTGCTGGGTAAAGATCTCCCCTATATGTTTCCCGCCTGTCTTGTGCCTTCAACTGCCAGTTTTTACCAGTTATCTTGATTATATAATCCACCCATCTCTTTGGTGGACGGCCGTTTTAGAGTTCTAGGGCATCATTCCAGGATTTTCTTTATCCAAATGTTATCAGTAGTTCTTGCGACGTGCCCCTCCCAGTTCTATTTTAATCCTGCTATGGTCTGAACTACATCAGCGTCCTTCGTCTTATTTCGCTGTTTCTAACTTGGTCACGAAGTGAAATAGCATACCTCACTCCATGGCGTGTTGGATTACTCGGAGTTTTTCGGCAGACTTTTCAGTAAGTGTTGTTTCCATACTGTAGGTTAAATCTGGAGGGATATATGGGTTAAATACCTTCCTTTTAAAAGATTTTGGGATGTTGCTCTTGAACGTTTAGCTCAACTTTTCGAAAGCTGTCCATCCAAACGAGACACGTCTCTGAAGTTCGGTGGCTATTAACATAATTTTAAAGTACACTCGCGTAAGCGTTATCGTTTGACAAGCAGCATTTTAAGATGGAAAATTGCACCTTACGCGTTATATTCTCCGTATATGACCGTCTGATTACTATCTATTTCGGTTGCTGCAACATGATCTCGCCGATTTCCACCTTACTTCATTGAAGAAACATCACAAGTGCATTGATCAAATCGAAACCATAATCTTTTTCTTATAGGGAATCCGCCAGCTTTCCGAAAAATTGACAAAATGTATGGAATATTGTTTCTAATTGAGCTGCGTTCTTCTCGTAAATAAATAAATACTTTGTTAATACAGGAACGTACTGAATTATTTGTAAGCCTAATATGTAAATTAATATAAACTAAAATTATGTATATATATATATATGTATGTATATATATATATATATATATATATATATATATATATATATATATATATATATATATATATATATATATATATTATTTACATTTCGTACGTTTGTGAATATATTTATTATTATTATTCTTATATTTATGTATGCAAAAATTTCCGGCCACATAATATACATTAACGCAGTAGGACGTTCAAAGATGTATTTACGAATAATAGCGCGTTGAATGTCCACATTTAGTTTTTAAAAGGTCCTGGGAGCATAAACATGGCTCGGCATATGCAAATCCAAATTCGTGAGAGAGTAATAAAATTTTCAAAAGAAGGAAAGTCTTCTCGTGAGATTGCTTCATTATTATCGATAGGTAAATCAACCGTGAACGATATTGTAAAATACCGTTGTTGATATGGTTTAAAAGATCGTCCGCGTAATGGAAGACCAAGAAAAACGTCTAAAAAAGTAGATCGTATCATTAAATGCAAATCAACTGCGGATGTCAAGAAAACTGCTGCCGAAATTGCACGCGAGCTAAAGGATGAAAACCTAGCGTAGTACTATGACACGAAGACTACATGATGTGTGACTTTTTAACCGTATAGGTATTAAAACACCATTATTCAGTAAAAAGAATAAGAAGGCCCGATTACAATTTGCCAAAGATCACCTAATTTGGACCATCAAAGATTGGAAAAAAAAATAGCTTTCTCAGACGAATCTAAATTTAATCTTTTTGGTAGACAAAACATGTACTACGTCTTATTGGTACGAGAAATGATGTTCGGTTCCAAATTCCTACTGTAAAACACGGTGGAGGAGGTGTGATGGTTTGAGGAATTTTCTCTGTACAAGGAGTCGATCCATTGATCGAGATCAACGGAAATATGAACGCTGATATTTACAAGGACATTTTAGAAAACAATTTGTTATCATATGCTGAAGAAACATTGCCGCAGAATTGGATATTTCAGCAGGATAATGACTCCAAACATACATCCAAGTTGTTAAAACAGTGGTTTTCTGCTTCAAATGTGAGAGGTTTAAGCTGGCCATCTCAATCACCGGACTTGAACCCAATAGAACACTTATGGGAAACGCTAGATCGTCAAGTTCGAAAGCGTACATATTGACATAAAGCCGCATTATTCAAATCATCGAAAGAAGAATGGGATAAAACTTCACCTGCTTGTATTAATCGGTTAATTGAGTCAATGCCACATCGTTGTGCGGCTGTTATCGCTGCAAAGGGTATGGCTAAAAAATATTAACATAAAAATATAATTTAAGTCTATTATAGAGCATATGGACTAATAATTTTTCTCGTAGTACAAAGTGGCCGGAAACTTTTGTACATATAAATATAAGAATAATAATAATAAATATATTCACAAACATAAATAATATTCTTTTACTATATTATTTTGTTTCCTATATCTCATAATGATTAAAAACCATTAGTCTTTCTTTTTAATAAATTGGAGTACGAAACGTCACTGGCCGGAAACTTTTGCACGCCACTGTATATATATATATATATATATATATATATATATATATATATATATATATATATATATATATATATATATATATATATATATATATATGTATGTATATGTATATATCACTCATGGCCTGTACTAGTACATTGAAAAGTATTAACTATACAAATAATTGAAAAAAAGATATTTTATACTAATAGAACCGAAGTATTTGGTATTTAGTATATGAAATAGTTTTATAAGATTAAAAACATATTATTTCTGAATATTCAAATTCAAAAAACGTATATAAAAATTTAATGATATCCTTAATAATCCTTCCTCTAATCCCAACATAAAATAAAATAAAGAGGGGTACTACCATATGCTGTACTATACTTTTACGAATGAACTAAAATTCTCATATTTTGATGATAGGTCAGGGTGAGTATGTTAGTTCAGGTAGTCACTAAACGTTGTATTTAAAAAAACTATAATTATTTTCTAAACTATCGCTCTATTTCTTATGAGATTTGAAACCAACCTAAATGTTTGCGGGATCTATCTGAATATAAAATCTAACAGCTATAAGGCATATAAAGGATGCTTTAAGGTTCCTAAAAAAAAATAGAATTTATCTGGATTTGCCACTAAACGGCTAATATCTTTTACAAAAATTACAATGCGTTAAACAAAGGTTAACTGATCATCTAGTAAAACTTTCATTTAGGGACAACTATATTGTATTTAATTCTTTATTTTTAATATATCTGGCCGTTCATATGCTTTATAACATGGAACATTGGTAAAAAATAATATAAACTTTAAATCGAACCCTAACTTTACGGTATACTTTCGACTTACTGTGCTTATAGTAGAACAAGACCTTAATACGACATCTTGAGAGTACTGTCTCCCGGTCATGGGCCGTTAAACTGTAGATCTCGCTTAGCTGATATTACCTAGACGTTAAATAGGATTTGCAAAAAGGATCTCTCTGGTTTATTTGTTTTACCACAAGCCCCCAAAGATCACGTCATAAATAGATATTTGGAGGATTTCCTGCACTTTAAATAATTTTAAGAAAAATTTCGTTAACTCTTCTATAAATAAATTCAAAAACTTATTAAATGAGTAATAATTTTAATTTTTTTTTGTAATTAAGGGACCAACCAACTGAACGACAAGTAAGAATACAACTTAAGGACCATATAGACAGGTGTAAAAAGAGGAAGCAAGAGAAAGAACGAGAAGACTACCGGTACTCAGGATCAGAAAATGAGGAAGAAGAACCTCAAGTAGCAGGAGAACCGAGTAGTATAATTCAGGCACCTGGAGGTGACACCCTAAGGAGGAATTTCCAACAGATTCAGGAAGGGCGTACCCTTGTTGAGCCGCCGCCAAGGTAAAATTAATTCTAATATTACTATCTTCCCATAGAATACCGGAATTGTACTTAATCGAATGCCCTTTTCGTTTTTAAAATGTATTGAAATCGATTTAAAATTTTCAATCATTACGTGTCAAAGATCGTTGACGGACTTATTTCTGTTTGAAATAAGTGCTTGTTATTTGGGTTTGTAATTGCAATTATCCTGTTAAAAAAGTAAATTTTCATTTCCTTCAACTTCTTCCTTTCAATTCGCAAAGGTAGATTTTTAAGTTTCACTCCTTTTGAACCTAATTAACCAATAACAATAAATTGTAATAAATATAATTAAATATATTAATAATTTATTTATTCTATAAGGAGTGTGAATTAATTTCTAATAGAGGGCGTAACTTGTATTACATCGCATCGGGGGATACTGTTGCTATATTCATGGTGAAGCACCATCATTAGACTTTAATTTTTAGTATATGTTATTTTGCCAAAGTGTAAACGTAAGTTATTATATTCGTTTAGAAGCGGTAAAAAATAAAGAGAGAGAAGAAATTCCTGAACCGGGACCACCAGCAAGACCACCAATTCCTCAAAGAATTATTGTTGTGCCTGATCCAGCTGCACCTCCTAGAAGGTAATTATTAAAGGCGAAAAAAAGTATGTCCTACGTGTACAAGAAGTGTGTAAAACATAGATGGGCAAAGCTCTTGGTACCAGAGCTCTGAGCATTAACCTATTTTACTTTGATTGGTTTTCGTAGCCTAATTGTTTTCGTTTATAAAAGGGCTTTAAGAATTACTAAAAATAGTAGTTATTTGTCAAAACTAAGTCCTCTTAAAAGGGAATGAAATGTTTCAAAGGTGCTTGAAGTTCTGAAATGATTTGAAGCTCTGTTAAATTTCTTGAAATTACTTTCGTATTTATAAATATTTGATGGGCTTTCATGCTCCCAGAAGACTTGTAGAGTCTTTAATTTTATTTCAAGTTTCTACAAATGTTTTGAAGCTTTTTAAGAAACTCGAAATACTTTTCACAAGGTTGAAGTATGTGTTTCAATTGTCAAACCCTTGGAACAAGGAATTCAGTAAGAAAATCCTAAATCCTGCAGCACTCAGGCTATGCAAAAACACCTGTTAAAAAAGCCAACTTGTTAGCTGATTACTTTGCTTCAATTCTGTTGCCGATTTCCAAGAAAAACACCCAATATTCTTTTTGTCTTTAGACAAAATATCATGAAATGTATTTTAATGAAGCAACCAGCCAAAAAAAAAGCTTCTGGCGCTGATGGAATACCTGCTATAGTGCTCAAAAACTGCACAAGCGAACAAACTCCAGTTTTCAACCCATCCTACAAAAAGCGAATATTTCCTTCCTGTTGGAAATGCTCCACAGTTCAACTGATACCCAAAAAACTGATTTCTTTCTAATACCTTCACTATCAACCCGGTGTGCCTCGAGGCTCCATACTGACTCCTATTCTCTTCTTCATTTACATTAACGATCTGCTGGAAAGAACCAGAAATCCAGTCTTGCTGATGACAGTATGCTTATTTCTTGATTTACTTTGAACGCTCGGACATCGGCTACTCATGCAAATATCCGCAGAGAGCAAGAGGTCGTTCAACTTAACAAAGACCTGGAAGATATTCTGTCTTTGGGTGACAGTAACCAAGTAGACTTTAACGCTACAAAAACTCAGGCGGCAGTTTTCTAAAAATTTTAATGTTGCTAAACCCGACATAGTTGTCGGAACACTCCATTCCTCTAGCATCGTAACTCTAGTTGCTGAGCGTTAACTTAGGAGCAAATATGTTTCCTCGATGAAATAAAATACTTTAAAAAAACCTCCTCAGCCAAATACAAAAAGATCAACATTTTCACACATTTATTTAAATTTCAAAAAATAAATTTTGGAACAAACTGTCAGATATGTTGACTTATTGATCAAAATCTGGCATTTTATGACACTGGTTTTTAGTATATAATTTGTCCGATTATTATTGATGATAAACTGAAAACCCCATTTTAATATTTGAATTCTACTTAAAATTATTAACATACCCTATACCTAAATTAAATATTTTCTGAGATATTACCATTATTGAGAGTTTTAAACTTTTTTTCTCAACTCAATTCTGGTTTAATTGACATACTTAGAGGTTTTATTTATTCGGCCTTTCCTTTGTAATCCAACAATCTTTTTCTACTATTTATATTTCGATTACTAAGGCCTGGTTTATCAAAAAAGTTGCAACTGTCAGTGGTATGTGAATAACAGCTGAGTGACATTGCTTAAAAAGTTTTTGGTTTCTAGTTTAGGTTTAAAAAAAATGTAAGGATTTATTTAATTACACATAATTTATGTGTAATTTTGCTTTATGACCTGCTTAAAAAACGATTAAAATTTCTCAATAATTCGATTATAAATCCATTTTGTTACCAATTGCATCACTTGAATGGAATAATTTGTGAAAGTAAATAATGTAACTTTTTAGATTTCTTGGAACATTTTAATTTATGTATGGAAAATGGTCTATGCTAGAAACGATTAAAAAAGAAATTTCTTTTCTAACGTCTTATCGTAGCAGTTTTGATTTGCATCCTTGAGAAATAACACGTTGCCAACTGAACATAAAAACACATATATTTTCACGTGCTTAATGCACTCTCAAGGATTCGGCTTAAATTGATTTTTTTATTTCTAAATTGAAACTGTATTTATTGATAAAAGCTCCCCTAAAAATTTTAGTTCAGGAATTAATATATGGATTTTTTAGACCACTGCCTCCACCTCCAGATAATAACTTCCCTGCCTCAAGATCACAACCTCAACAACCTCAAAGGAATTCCCAATCACAACACATGTTTAAGCCTATGGTAGGTATTATTTTCTTTTTGTGTAGTATTTTAGGATGATGAAATCAACAATTTGAAGAGATCTCCAATGTTTAAGAATTTCAGTAAGTGCCTGATGGTTATTGTAGAATTTTTGTGTGCTGATTCAGACCTCAACAGTTTGACACTTTATGAATCAGCTGTTCCCACACATACTGATCACATTTGATTATATACCTTCGGACTGTCCTTTGAGAAGTCAGGAACCATAAAAAAGCAATTAATTAACTCCGAAAATCTTATAAACCTACTCTTTAAACGGCTGATTGATATGAAGTGACAATAGTGACAGTTTTAACTGATTAAATATTTTTATACAAGGGTTAACGTATTGTTATTAGTCTCTTAATCACATCTGTCTAAATATCTGAGTTTACTCTACCTAAAAATGCGATCAACAACAACAGAACAAATGGTTTTTAAAAAAAAAAAACAAAAACTAAAATCTTCAATACATATTCTTATAATTTATAAAAGATTTCAATAAATACATTACATACTATTTTTACTTGTATGTTAATTATTCTTGTGGCAAGTCTAACATTATGATTATTCAATAGCAAATTTTCACGTGGAATGTTTTTTTTTTCAAAATGAGTTGTTTAAGAGATTTAGGGCAAACAAATTTTATTTGGTACATTTTGAGCCCTCACGACTATTGCAAGTTTTATAATAAAGGTGTACTCTTAACAGAAGAAGTTATTGAATTGTTATAACGATGCCTCGCGAAACAGAAATAAATAAAGAAAAACACAGAATTCTGTAGGAAATTAGTAATTAAGAAATAAAATTTTCTGCCATATATGAGCCAAATTGACGAAAAATGTATTATCGTTTTTTTTTATTATCTAATATCTTACATGGGAAAATACCATAGAACTTTATAATACTTCAAAGGAATAGTTGAGGCAATTGATTTAAATCAGATATTGTTCTCGTCATCATCATCAATTCGTATATTGGCCAAATTTCAACTTTCTGTGTCAAATAGTTTCGGAGAGAATCGGATGTGACAGACAGATACCGAAGTAATCCCATAATAAATCAAACACTAAAAAGGTAACCTAAAAGCTGCAGACTCAGGCTTTGGTCACATGAATAATATCAAAAGTCCCCAAAAAAGAATTTGCGCTGATATAGAGATATAACAATCATCTTGACAAATGAACCAAAAATATTTTTTTTTTTAAATATTTTTAGTCCATTACTCATATTAAAAATTGGTTGTATAAAATATTTTAATTAAGTGTGTTTGCAAACTGTTATCTAGTAATGTAAACAAAGTGATATTACAATTTAATAATATGGTAAAAGCAATCTTTATCAATCATAAATGAAATAAAATCTGCTCTTTTTTTCACTAGCCTATGGTATCACGATATGATCTGACTAACTTATTAACGTTTTTATGATAATTTCAATTCCACTGATATAACGTTAATGTTAAGAGTATGGCATAAGTGAAACCATTGGATTTTAATATTTCTTAAGTAAGTTCTGGATAGGTATTTTTAATTAAAAAGAAAAAACTTTGTAGATATACAAAAAGTCACATATATGAAAAAATCTTATCCCAGTAGTTTCACCCATATCATCTTCATAATTTGTTGGCACGTTCTAACATTGTTGATTTTACCATCTTAAACCTATAATTTAATAATTAATGTTTTAGGTAGTTTTTTCTATAGAATTTGGTCTTTTTACTAATTTTCGTTATTATTGACACCTTTTTTTTTGTTTCTTTCCTTTTTTTGTCACAGCTTTCTATCTTCTAATTTTGCTCTTCTGTTTATTTCATGTCCATGTTTCACATTTCACTCACTGCAGGCTCCTGCACGTAAACCTGAGGTATGTTTATGTTAATTTTGCATACATTTTTTGCTTCTAATCTCTAAAAATGTTCTAGTTTATTGATATTACAAACTGAAAATTTTGCAATATAGATGCGGAAACAATATAGATGCGGAAATTGGCATTAAGGGGAAACATTTCAATATAATTACTGGTTTTTGTAAAATGTTTACCTAAAATAGCACTTATTCGTTGTTGAATTTTTGTGACATTATCATTAATGGCAGTAACGCAACAGTCCGTGTTTACCCGAACGTACAAATTTTCGAATGTCGAGTTCACCTTAAAGCGCCTGGACATATTTATAGCATTTTCATAGAAAAAGAAAGGGTATAAAATTCTTTGCTGGGTGGGGCTACATTCCTTGTCTGCACATTTAAAATAACCTCACTGATTGATTGCACATAATTAGTGTTGCCATAGTCCAACCATAATAACTAACCATAATTAGTACATACATTTAAATCAAATAGAGCAAAGCTGTACATGCACAATTGCTTTCTTACTGGCATGGTTTGAAGTTTACTAATTTAGATGAATAGATTCACCAGTAGAAAGCTCAGATTGTCTGGCATAACCTCACGACTCTTTATGTTCTAAATTATCAAAGTCTTGAGAGATACTTCTCGGTCAAAGCGTTCTGTTTCAGATAATAAAGAGATGAAACTCTAAGAGAGTTTTATCTTTCTAATCTTCGTTGAATTTATATTACGAGGGTGTCTTTTAAGGGGTTCCATACATCTGGGCGCTGTAAAAATTATGTATATTAAAAAAAAAAATATTTTAAAGGTTATTAAGTGAATAATACAAAAGAATGACGATTATATATTTTTATTGTACTTTAAATTATAAGAAATTTTTTTTTTTAAATATGTTTTAAACGTTAACATTATTTTTTATCGGGTTAAATGGACCACTGATGAAAGCTATGGCGCCTCCTGGTCTGCAGGATAACTTTACAAAAAATAATCCAATATGCAAAAATAAAAAAGTGAAATAATGTAGTAGAAGGTTTTTTTTTTTCAAAAATAAAAAATTTACGGTGTTTCAAACTTTAGTTTTCGACCAAACTGTAGTTGAAAGAACAGGTGTCTAATTGACATGGAAAGCCTCTAATGGAATATTTTTAGAAATAAAAAAATAAAATGAATAAAATTATTCTATAAGATACACAGATTTTTCCAAGTTTGTTTTATTTTTTATTCTTTTTTTTTTTGTTTTTATTGGCAGAAAATTTTCACGATACAAAACACCGCTCTGTTTTAAGGAAAATATATATATCGCTGCTTTGCGGCAACAGTGGCAGAATTCCAAAAAAGGTTTCTCGCAGAATGTATATTGTAGTATAGGTTTATAATAATATATATTTCCAAAGTACAGCATTAAAATCACAATATAAATTTTATACCACTCTTGTCGAAAAGTTGCGATATATAATATATTGGCCTTTTGTCAAAATTACTTGCTTTTAAAGACGTTATTCTTTGTTAGAATATATCTTGTTTTAAGTTAAAAGGAAATTATATCCATGTCTCTTATATATTTTACTCTTTAAAGGAGCTCGATTCCCTCGCGGCGCACCTTAATGAACTCGGAATGCAACAACCATCTTCAAATAATGGTGCCCCACAACCAGAAGCGCCACCTCGTAACAACAGAAATAACTCACGTTCTCAGGTAGATTTACTTACACTTGTGCCGTTATCTTTGAATAACAACAGAAATATGTACAAAAACAACGATGCATGATTTTTTTAAAAGCTTGTTTAAAAAATAACCCTTTCGAAAATTATTTTATGTTTTATTCATTATTCAGGGTGTTTTGTATGTTGGGGCATTATTTTTACCTGGAACTAACCAATAAATTAAAAATAATGGTCATTAGCCGAACAAATGATAATCAACCTCAACACCTACTAGGGTAGATATCTTGGATTCCTAATTACCAATACCGACTAGTGTGACTCAGAAATACGTAGAAGACTCTCAGTTGGGCGCTCTGCTTTCCACAATATTAATCAAAATATGGAAAGATGAGGAGAACTAAGTGAAGGCCGAGAAGAACGCTCATATTTATGATTGCAATATATGTATTGGAAACATGAAAAATAAAGAAAGCGGATAGAAATAAAATTGCTGCATTTAAGATGTGAGTGTATAGTCGAATTCTCAGGATATCGTGGGTAGAACATCGAACTAATCAGTCTATTTTACAATAAGTAAAAATCACTAAAAGGCTCAATTCACTTATAAACCAGACATACTTAAGGTATTTTGGCCACCTCAGCAGAAGACATGAGCTGGAATCACTTGTCATACAGGGAAAGGTTGAAGACAAGCGTTGCATGTGTAGATCACCTTCACATTGGACGGATCAGGTAAAACTGGGAAATCATTGCATGAAGCATCAGAGCACGAACAGAATCGAAAACACTGGCAGTTGATAGTTCAAGCCATCTATTGAGTACAGCGTCACCATACCCTCTCAATAAGTGTAGTGATTTTAGGGCCGTCTATCAACCCTATTTTAATACACATTACCATTTTTTTTACAAAAATTCTAAAACGGAATCTGTTATAAAGGATATTTTGTATATATTTTAAGTTTACTTATGCACAATTGTAAAAACTAAAAAAACAGTGTCTTTTAAATATATTTGTATTAAAATATATTTGTATTTACAGGCTGCACCTAACAACAATAATAACGTTTCTCCGCCTAGCGCCTCGAATTCGGCAAATGATCGTCCTACTGATCCGTTAGTTGACAGTGAGAGCGACTCTGAACCAGAAGATGGTGGTAGAGGTACAAGGAATGATGGGACGTTGTTGGCTAGCGATCCTCCTAAACCGCTGTAAGTATCCTTGTTTATTGAATAAGGTTTTCATAGTATATTATATTTTGGAAAATGATTTTCGGACAACTATTTTAGTTACCTTTAGGAAGTTTACATAAAAGCACGTAGCAAATATGCAAAATTTAAAATTTGCAGCAATAATTACAGTAAAGCTGTTAAAAAGTGAACCCTTCTTTCATCAAAAAATATTAAACTTTTTGAAATTAGTTTTTGAAATCGCTCTGTCGTTCAAAACAATAGCTTCTATGTAAACCTTGTAAATTGTTGATTTCATATAAACTCTAGGAGCATGTGATAATTTTTTTACTTGCTTTTTATAGTGTTTATCCGTAAACAGACACGCACAATGCACGCGATATATATATATATATATATATATATATATATATATATATATATATATATATATATATATATATATATATCGCTGTTAAAATTTGAACAGGACATTTCTCAATTTCAAAGCTAATTCATTTAATGGAGTATCACCTTCACTGTCATAATCCTCAAAATCAATAACTTTTGACCAAGATTTTTGAATAGTGGTGGTATGCACAGAATCCCAAGCTTGACTTACCCAGTAAATAACATTTTTCATCCCATTGATAATATCCTCCTTTTCTGTGTATTCTGTGTGTATTCTAACAGATGTTCAAAATATAAACGCCTATAATTTTTTTTAATGTTTTCGAGGATGCCTTGATCCATTGGTTGCATTATGCTGGTTACATTTAGAGGAAAAAATTTTACAATTTCGCCCACATGAAGTCCTTCTCCAGGGTAAGAGGGGGTATTATCCATTAACAAAATTGCTTTAATAGGAAGACTGTTTCTGTTCAAAAATTTAGTCACAGATGACACGAACTCTTATTCAAACCAGCTAGTAAATAAGGTCGCATCCATCTATGCGCTCTTCTGACTTTTGTAATAGACTGGTAGGGCTTTGGGTGAGATGTCGTTTAAAGCTCTTGGACGTGCAGACTTACCAATCACCATCAGTGGGATTTTGTTTACCAGATACATTGGAACATACCATTATAGTTAATCTTTCCTTACTTCGTTTCTGCCCAGGTGCTGATTTTTCCTGTCAAGATGCCAATGTTTTTGATGGAAGCATTTTATAATTCAGACCAGTTTCGTCACAGTTGTAAATTTGATCACATGTGTATCCACAATCTTCGATGCTTTTTAAAGTTCTGCTTAAGCTTCTCAATTGATGACACATCAGCAGAAAGTTTTTCACCACATACAGTCAGTTGTCGTACACCGTACCGTTTTTTCCAACGGTCAAGCCATCCAGAACTGGCGGTAAACTGATCTATCTCTGAGAATTGCCTACTAATCATTATGCTTTCTGTTGTAAAATTGGACCTGACAGAGGCACACCTTTTGATCTCTGTTGGTTAAACCACATGAATAAAGCTTCGTTAACTTTTTCATAGTCGCCGGTTTTCATTGATTTTCTTCCTGAGGACGAGGAGGCTTGATTTATACACCACTCTTCTATTTTTGTGCTGTTTCTTTTCCAATCTCCAACTGTTACCTCACCTACTCCATAATTTCGTGCAACAACTTTAATTGTCTCTCCTGCTTCAATTCTTCCCTCAGGGGGATTCCCCGAAGGCCCTGAAGATTTTAAATGGAAATATGTACATACATATTTTAGATGCTCGGTTAATCCGGAGCTCGGATAATCGCGACTCGGTTAATCGGGGTTCTACTATATATATATATATATATATATATATATATATATATATATATATATATATATATATATATATATATATATATATATATATTTATATATTAATAGGATGAGGACTTAAATCTAGTTGAGTTTATATGAAAGCAAGAGTGTTCTAGAATTCGTTCCACATGTGGCGGAAATCGGTTATTTCAATATAGTGTCCTTTATATCAACCACAGAAATATCGGAAATGTTAGAGAACATAAATTTCATTGCTTTTTTTTTTTGTTTTGGCATTAAATGGGGTGTTTGGCACGATGGGCTGTTGGCTAAGCTACGTTCTTGTGGTATGTCTGAAAAGTTCTGTTTGTGGCACTCATGTTTCCTCAGAGAGCGTTCTTTACGAGTGGCGGTTGACGGATTTCTTTCTAACACCTTCACTATCAACGCCGGTGTGCCCCAAGGTTCCATACTGTCTCCTACTCTCTTCCTCATTTATATTAACGATCTGCTGGAAAAGACCGAGAATCCAACCTACAGCTTTGCAGATGACAGTACACTTATCTCTTCATTCACTTTGAACGCTCGGACATCGACTACTCAGACGAATATCCGCAGACAGCAGGAAGTCATTCAACTTAACAAAGACCTGGAAGAAATTCTATCTTGGGGTGACAATAACCAAGTGGAATTTAACGCTACAAAAACCCAGGCAGCAGTTTTTTTCTAAAAAAGTTAACGTTGCAGAACCCGACATAGTTATGTCGGGGCACTCCATCCCTCTAACATCGTCACTCAATCTGTTAGGCGTTAATTTGGGAGCAAATATGTCCTGGCATGAACATGTTGCAGGCATAGCAAGAAGAGCTTCTCAAAAGTTGGGAATATTGTTTCGAACCAGAAAGCTTTACACTCCACAACAACTGTTAATTCTTTACAAAGCTCAAATTCGACCAACTATGGAATACTGCTCCCATGTTTGGAGCTCCGCTCCCAAACATACACTGCATTTGTTGGATTCTATCCAGAGAAGAGCTGTTCGTCTGATTGGACACCCGGAACTGACCGACGGCCTTGATTCGCTGGAACATCGAAGAACGGTTGGCGACTTGAGCCTATTCTACAAGTACTTTCATGGAAAGTGTTCGAAAGATGTGGCCCGTTTAATTCCTCCCAGAGCGGTGCATATTAGAAGTACACGTCGCGCTAATGCTTCACATCCGTATGAGGTTCAGCTTGTTACTCCTCGTACAACGCTTTTCAAGCAGTCTTTTATATGGAGAACATCATACCTTTGGAATGGTTTACCCAGGACTGTGTTTCCCATCGAGTACAATCTACAGCGATTCAAGAACAACGTGAATCGCTTTCTCCGCACACGTGTCGCTCCTGTAGCGCTTTAGGGATTTCCCTGTAGCACGTGTGCTAGACCCATAAAAAAAAAAAAAAAAAAAAAAAAAATTCGCAGAAT
Source organism: Pachyrhynchus sulphureomaculatus (assembly GCA_019049505.1). NCBI lineage: Eukaryota > Metazoa > Arthropoda > Insecta > Coleoptera > Curculionidae > Pachyrhynchus > Pachyrhynchus sulphureomaculatus. The sequence goes on from CM032447.1 coordinate 100,808,084, forward strand.
ATTGTGGTTTATTTATTTGTTTCAACATTAAATTTCACAGTCACATAACAATAATAAATTGAAAATTTAGTTTATATCTTTTTAAATTCTTTGCATCATTTTCTCTATTCTCGTATTCAGAAAATGTGTGAATATTGCTGGACTCACCAAAAGAAATTTTTCTCTTCATTTCTACATCACAGTATATAATAGAGTACAAATTTTTTACCCACATATACAGATATTTTTAAGCACTCATACAAAATTAGAGTGCAACTCATAACTTTTAGAAATTGCTCTAGATATATTAGAATACCTTTCTATTTTGAAAAAAACGACGACTAGTAATATATCGCGTACGCAAAAATATATCAAGTACCTTTAAATCATTGCATATCCCCGAGTTTTAAGTAGATCGAGTAATTTGATTGAGAAATATTTCGATATATAATGACAGAATATCGTTGAAATTCCTTTAGTTTCGTATAAGAAAAAATAAACACCAGAGGTCGTTTGACGTAGTAAAGTGTAGTACAACTAGTAAGACGTACATATATACTTTAGCATATATATTTATTTAAAAATTACATTCTCCATTATATTCAGGGTGTAATAAAGAAAAGCAAAGTAATTGTGCTTATTTTATTCCTCAATATTAAGAATTTACTAACCACTTCTTTTTTTCTTCCTTTTAACCCAATTTATTTCTTTTGTACGATTTCCTTTTTTACTTTTCTTCTATCTGTTTTTTACTTTAAAATTGTTTTAATTTATTGACCTATTCATTTCATTTACATTTTCGTTTTTTTTTTTTTCCCGTTTTGTTTTGTTAGTCCCGAGTTTTCTTATAGGGCCGGCCTACCCGGCGTTCCGGAGGGTACAGCCAGCGTGTCGAGTCCAGGAGCTACGAGCGGATCTGGATCGGGCACAGGAGGTGCCCCGAACCGGCCATTACCTCCGACCCCTGACGACGATGAATCTCAAGGCGATCGTACCCTTGTTCTCAGGAAGGTAAGTGTATTCGCTTAAGGGCTGAATAATGTTTAGTTTTATTTACTTTTTATGGCTTTTGTACATATATATTTATTTATTTTGCTGGAAGAGGTTGTTTTTAAGTAAAAGACATAATTTTACAAAAAAAAAGTATTATATATTCTTGTATATTTTAAATTATTTATAACGTTGTTATTTGTCTTTGTTGTGTCTGTGTAATTTTATTTACAGGCAAAGTTATTTAAAAACTAACAATCGGTGCGAATTAGGTTTACTAAATCGTCAGTTTTTAGCTTTTTGAGCAATTTATGTTAGTTAAATTAACGAAAGAAACGTTTGAGCGTCTATTCCACAATCATCAGAACTAAATTTTAGGCTACTGGTGTTTTTGTTCATAAATGTGTAATAATAAAAATTAAAAAGTATCACCAAATAAGTGAACCAATGGCACATATTAGAAGTTAGTGGCTTTTTAATTTGATATTTATTTTTCGATTTATTATTATTATTACAAATTTATATTATATGTATATGTTATCGGATACCTAAGAATCTTATTGATGATTGCGTAGAAGATCTCGTAACGTCAGCATTAATTCAACAAATATGAAGAGACCAAAAGTTGATCATCATTTTATACGTGTTTACAATTTAACCAGTAATTGCATGAATGTCATCTGTATATATATTTGACAGTTGTACTTACAATAACGAAACGATATAGTTTTGAACAAAAAAGTGTAAGGACTCCTTGTGACTTGGGAAACTTTTTTCTTGCCACTTTTTTTGAATGGAAATAATAACCTAAATCACCACTTCATGTGATGCTGCTATTCACATAAAATTAAAATTCAATCTCAAAAGCGATCTCGTACGGCAGGAAGTATTTGAGGTACCGCATTTTTTAATGCAAACACATGCTTCTCGAACTGCACAAATCATTTGTTCAACTTTGGAAGATGTTACTGTACCGCAGAAAATATGCAAAATATAGCCCTAACGATTTCGAAGCAGTGACTTTGATCTTTCCGATCATGTTCTGGATAACACTGGGCAAAAACGACGCAAAATTTTGAGATAGGACGAGTTCTTCCTCACGTGGCGTATTCTTCAAACATGGCCCCGACTGATTATTATATATTTCGGTTACTGCAACATCTCACCGATTCACACTACACTTTATTGGAGAACATCAAAAGAAGGATAACCGAATTCACCGGCTCGAAACTACCATCTTTCTTTTCAGAGAGGGACTTCAGCAACTGCCCGAAAAATGGGCAAAATGTATGGAGAATATTTTTTTTTATTGAGTTTTCTGTTCGTAAGTAAAAGTGATAACCTAGCAAAAGTTCTAGAGCCTGTCGTTAGGATTATAGGTTAAACAGATATTTAACATTGTTAGATACCGATTAAGTCACTAGTGCTTTTCCTTTTTTCTTCAAAAGAGGAAGTTAATACCGTTGAGTTGAAGAGATTCCGTGAGAACTGCGATTGTTATAGAGTTGGGAGTTATCAGTGACAGACGAAAAGGATATTCCAGTCTATCGGCTGGGCGTTTGGTATTTACACAGTTCTACTACTAAGTGTTTTTTTAAAAAGAATTTTTTAGAAAATTAGGTAAATAGATTGCTACTGGCTAATAAAATATTTGTATTTTGCGATACAAACTCTAAAATCTAAAAATGTTCAAGTCATATATAAATGTAATGTTTAATTATGAAGTAAATGTTAGGTATTTATTAATGCTGTAATAAAAACATATATATCCGCTAACTTGAGGGATTAAAAGAGCTAATAACTTTGTTTTAGTGGAACACTAAGTAACAAAGTTAATTATTTTAAATTAAAATATGTAGGCCACGATAAATATAATGAATAAATATACATATGATAATCCTGGGTAACAGAATTGATCGGATAATATTCTTAGCATTAAGCAATCTATTAAACATCTATTCAGTTTTGAATTTGAATGAAAACCCTACAGAGAATTGTGTTTTACTTTAACATTTTTAGGTCTAGCCGCAATTTAAACACGATTCTACATATATAAACGTTATTTTTATTATTAACAAAATAAACTTTTTCTTAAAGTGTTATTTAAGATACATTAATTTATTAAAAACATTTTTTCTAAATTTTACTGGATCTAAAGTGCATCCACAAATTAGAGCGCAGAAAGGTATAAAATTCTGTACCCCAAAGATAAAGTGTCGAAATTATAAAATTTGTGATTTTGGGGTTATTGTCGCATCTATCATGAAAATGTACCGTTCTAACTACAGTACACAGAGAAAAATAAAAACATTGACTATAGAAATCCTAAATCTAATATAGAAATGCCTATTGGTTTATATCTATATGTATAATATATATAAAATGCAACGTCTCTCTGTCTGTTTGTCTATCTGTCCGTTGGTGTGCTTATCACTCGAGAACCACTTATCCGATTTACGTTCTTTTTTTTTTTTAAAACATATATATGTTCTCTGGCCAGGTTATAGGATATATTTTATTACGCTGGTAACATAAGGAATAAGCATTGACGATAATAGTGGTTTGCCACTCTCTTGCAATACGCTGCCTAAACCGTTAAAAATGGAACAATATTATGTAACAAAGAATACAATAATTATAAAATGCAATATCTCTTTGTCTGTCTGTCTGTCTGTCTGTCCGTCCGTTCGTTAGTACGCTTATCATTCGAGAACCACTTATTCGATTTACGTGTTTTTTTTAAATTCATACATTTGTTCTCTGGCCAGGTTATCTATAATCTTCTATGATATCTAAAATGCAGCGTCTCTCTGTCTGTCTCTCTGTTTGTTAGTGCGCTTATCAGTCGAGAACCACTTATCCGATTTACATGTTTTTTTTTTTAATTCATACATTTGTTCTCTGGCCAGGTTATCTATAATCTTCTATAATATATATAAAATGCAACGTCTCTCTGTCTGCCTGTCTGTCTGTAGTGCGCTTATCACTCGAGAACCACTTATTCAATTTACGTTTTTTTTTTTTTTAAATTTATACATATATTCTCTGCCCAGGTTATAGGATATATTTGAGTACGTTAGGTAATATAAGAATAAGCAGTGACGATATTAGTGAATCAAGTCCACGCGAGCGTAGCCGCGGGCACGACTAGTCATATATGAAAAAGTAAATAACAATTTTAAAAATTCATTCCTGTAAAATTACGGCAAATGCAGTTACGACACTTTACCTCTGGAGTACAGAATTTTGAACAAATACAACGTTTGGTTTAATGGATCTCGGATATTACTGAATAACTAAAGTATTATTTAGAATAACGGATAACATCCGATAAAAAGTTGTACACTTGCCTCGGCTTACCTTATATGAAAATAAACTTTGTCACATTAGTGACAAATAAGAAATTAAATTTACAATATAGTATCTTAAAAGTTAAATATTTTTTACCGATTATTAAGAGATAAAACTAGAACTTTATTGGGGTATAAGTATAGACTTACCTACAATATTCCCCGACGCCTTAATAAATCTGTAATGTTTAATAGTAAACTTCCATACTATAATGGATATGATATTACTTCAAAAACAACCTCTTAAAAATCATGCCTCTTATTTTGTTTTATTGTGATAATGGCAGCAGTCTGCAGCAAATCTACGCAACAAAGTCGAAGATGTAGACGAAGCGACATTGTTGAAAGATTGGGACTTCGACAAATTCTTTCCCATTAACAATGCAGGACAGAAACAATCTCAAAATACTAGTTCGAATACTAGTACTAATGTAACAGGAGATCAGTCGAAAAAAACAAGGTCATCGTCGAAACGACAGCGATTCTAAAGTCAGTCCGTTCTTTAGAGGTTTTAGGAGAGAGAATTCTGACTTTTTCCCGTTAAGTTCTCGGCATAGCGCCATCTATATTGACCAAAAGGCTAGATCCAGTGGTATTTTTAATAATAGACGAGGATCTGAAGCTGGAATAAGTAAAAAGATGTCCGGTGAACCCGTTTTAATGGATTGGAAACGGACCGATGTACCTGTAACTTCAACGCCAAAGAAAAATGATTCTAGCAGGTGCGAAAACATGATATAGATGTATATTCTTAACGTACATGTAGTCTATCCAACTGATTTTGGTTATTGTTAACCATGTAACTATTCAACAATGTTTTAAAGATCAGTAATCAACTCAATGGTCATTATTGGTCAACAGCTGAAGTTTAATACATTGTTTAACTGCATGTCAACCTTGACCATAACCAAAGGCGCTTGGTTACATCAGAAATATTACTGTATGCGGTGTGTCATTTTATGTTCAAACATTAGTTTAACAAGGCATAAATGCTATGCTTATAGCGTCGGTATTGTAATATAGTGTCAGTCAACAAAAAATACCAAAAACAAGTTTGTATTATAAATTAAATTATCAAGTCCTATTTTTGTAGTACTTCCACTACAGAAGGATATCATCCTTGAACGAGTAGCATTTTCTGAAATACATTCCACTATTCTCCGGCTGTTTCCCCACATAAACTTAAATTCTCAACACTTAGAAACCACCTTATTCAGCTACAATCGTAAATTTGATCCTAGTAAACAGCTAACCCTATTACTTATTTATTAAACTTTATATTTCCTAAGTAAATGGGCAATTACCATTCCCTGTATTTAAATTGACATTTCTTGATACCGTACCAATATAATCCACTTAAATACCGCAAAGTGCGGTAATACCTTCATTTTTCAAGTCAAACCTGTAACAATCAATTTTTACGTTTGCTAATTAAATAAAAAAAAGGTTTACGGTCATATTCCATTATTTGATGTAAAATTTGAAGTCTACAGAAAGTCCATCAGAAATTTACCAACATGCTTGCGAAGTTAGGGAACCAAATTGTCAGTTTTTAAACATTTATTCCCATAATGAAGATTAGACAACCAGGCATATGTGATATTTTGAACTACCATAGATGTATATTTGTTGTAGTAATAGAAAAAAACTATAATATGCAGCACTTGTTGAGTTATTTTAATATTCGGTTATCCAAATTTCCATATGATGTAGTATATAGACCACCGTATACAGCGTCAACTACTTAGAGTTGTCAAAAAAAGCAATTTTCGTAAACCTGTGAGATATGAAAACTTTGACCACTGACGATTTTACTAACAATTTAAATCAATCTTAGCCGGGACGAAAATTCGCTGAAACAAACCATAAAGGACAGTTTTATAAGACCGAGACGCGAAAAGACTGAATCTGACATTGTCCTAAGACATTCGGAAGCAAGAAGAAGTATTAGAGAGACTCTAGAAGCAAGAAGAAAAGAAGTCGAATTACAATTTGCCAAAGAGGCAGAAAATATGAGACGTAGAAACTCAAAACCTATCGAAGTGCATTCACTAAATGTATCGAATATATCGGGCGGATCTCAGTCGATTGATGGAGATGAATTTTCTTTTATACAGGTAATTTTATAGCTTTTTCTGGTTTTGTCTTTTCGGGTGCTTTTTATTAATATCACTGACATTGTGTAAATAACTTCATTTAACCTATTAATCTCCCATTCGTAGACTTTTGATATACAGGGTTTCCCAGATCAAAGTAACTTCCTGAAATAGCACGAAAATAATTTGTTTTATAAAAAAACTGAAACACATTTAAAAAATCCTGAAAACAAAAATTTTTGTCGTATTTGAATCATTCACTAACCTTTAAAATCACCCTCGCCATATACCTTTATTTTAGGGAATAGAAGCTCTTCAGTACAAACTCGTGGGTTTATTAGGTCTACTTTCAATACATTATTCCAAATGCAAAGTTGCATATTGATACAAGTATATTGTAATTTTACCCTATATAGTAAGTAAGATTAAAATGGTCATTGCTTTGGATTTAAGGAATTTTAAGCAATGAAATTTATATTTGATTTTATTATTTGGCATTTTCAAGTGCTCTTGCTGCTGCTGCTGCTGCTGCTGCTTGATACTGTGATTTTGCTGCTGCTGCCACTCGAAGTTAACTTAGCTAAGCAGCAGCAAGATCACAGTATCGAGCAGCAGCAGCAGCAAGAGTACTTGAAAATGCCAAATGAGATTTTGGCGAAACGTCATGCAAATTCATTGTTAGATGAACGGATTGAAACCCAGAATTTTAATGTATTACATTCCACCATCCGTGAAAACCTCTATTGTAACATCATTATATCACTTTCATTAAAAATCCTAACAATACTATTAAAACTTGACAAAATTTATCGAATCTCGCCCCTTTTCCCTCATTCCTCTGAAGTGAAGACGTTCATCAGGGTCGTTTCCTGAAATTTATATTTCCTTTCGCTCAAGAGTTATCGTGCCTGCCGACTCACGAAATCAGACACTACGTTTTTCGTGAAAATCTCGGAGGAAGATTCTATCACGAATGCACTACTTTCTTTAGGATGATAAGTAAAAAGTTTTTTTTTTACGGTATTTTACATATTTCTAAGAATTTTACTTTTGTGGTTTATCATTGTCCCATAACAATAGACCATTAACCATTTTTTTGGTCAGGTCGTTTTGTGATAATTTAACTTTTCTTTAAAATTTTAAGTCAGCTTATTTTTACACCGTAAAGTTCCTAGGAAATCAAATGCTCTCGTATTTTAAGTACATCCCAAGATCGAGAAATAGGATATCCAAAAACTGTGACCCTGGAACACACTTGACTAATATTTCATCGATTATCTGTGAACTTCTTGATTGTCGTTAAAGATACGGTGTGATTTTATTCCATAAAGAACCAACGGGAATCAAACAGTTCACTTATTTCAGTTCAGGCTAGTTCTGGTTTGTAGACGTAACGCTCCTACGCCATTCATTTACGGCACGAGAATCCAAACGTGCTCGTTAGTTTTTTCCCTTTTCTATTTTCGTACACCCAGCGTGAAGGTGCTGGATATTCCGAATCTATTTTTAAGACTGCTGCTTTGTCACCAATTTTTCCTTTCAGAGCTATTCTGAAACTGATTATGATTTAGAACACGAAAGCTCAAATTATATATATATATATATATATATATATATATATATATATATATTATATATATATATATATAGATATATAACACGTAGGCTGAAAAGTTTTTGGTCTGACACATAGATATCGCCCTTTTCAAAAATCCATATGATTTTTAGGAAGTACCAACCTTCAAATTATACGTGTCAAAATTTCATGACTTTTCGACGATTAGTTTACAAGTTACAGTGGTTTCAGTGACGCTACTTTTGATAGTTTCAAAACAATGGAAAAAACCGAATTTCGTGTGTTGATTAAACATAGAAAAAAATACCATTCAAGCAAACCAATGGCTTGATAAGTGTTACGGGGACTGGAAAATCACTCATCATTTACTGGTATGCTGAATTTAAACGTGATCGTACAGATTCAAATGATTCTGAATGCTCTGGACGTCCAAATGTGGTGGTTACACCGGAAAATATCAAAAAATCAACAAAATTGGTTTAGATGACTGTAAAGTGAAATTGCGTGAGATAGCTGACACCGTAAAGATATCAAAGAAATTGTTGGTCATATTTTGCATGAACATTTGGACATGAGAAAGCTCTGTTCCAAATGGATACCGCGTTTGCTCACAGTGGACCAAAAACAACAACGTGTTAATGATTCTGAGCGCTGGTGTCGACCTGTTTATGCGCAATAAAAAGGATTCATGCGATATGTGACAGTGGATGAAACATGGATCCACCACTACACACCGGAATCAAATCAGCAGTCAGCTGAGTGAACAGCAGCCGGTGAAACCCGCCCGAAGCGACCAAACACAACAGTCGGCTGGGAAGATTTTGGCCTCTGTACTTTGAGATGCGCATGGAATAATTTTCATTATGATGAGAAGAGAAAAACCATCAATAGCGAATATTATATAAAGTTATTGAAGCGTTGAAGGCAGAAATCGCAGACCTCAAAAAATGCTCAAATGAGGAAGTTATTGCCGAAACTGAGGCTTATTTTGAAGGCAAAGACAAATTCTTCTACAAGAAAGGTATAAAAATGTTAGAAAAGCGTTGGACTGATTCTATCGCTCTTGAAGGAGACTGTATTTATGAATAAAATCGAATTTTGCAAAAAAAAAAAATGTGTTTTAAGTAGCTAGACCAAAAGGTTTTCAGCCTACGTGTTATATTTTAAATCTTAACAGCACAAAATCGAAATAAAACTACTGTCACCATACAGTTTCTTCATGACTTCACCCTCAAAAGGTCCCTGTAAAATCCCAGGTGATCTAGCTAGTCCGAATTTTTGGTTATTAATTTTTGATTCTTTTTTGGGATGATTGATATATTATTGACCACTATCGATGTTTTTTATAATTAGACAAATAATTCTGTCTTTTAACTGAGACATGTGTTTTCTAAGTATTTTTTTATGCTGAATCCAAAAAAATCATAAAAAAAGACATCCACCGTAAGATGCCAAAACTCCATTTTAATAAATAAAATGTGAAACTGTACAATCATTAAAATTATGAAATAAAACTGTTATTTCGAACGTCTTTAAATGTTCTGAATCTACATTTATCATAAAAACTTAAAAAGATTAGGTTTTAATGTTCATGTTTAACAAAAAACACGCATACACCACCTTTAACTAAGCTACGTAGCAAAATGCTGTTTAAAATAAATTTGTGCAAGCTAAATTAAAAAATTGTTTTTAATTTTTATTAATATTGAACAAAATACTCGCTCGCTCAGTTACTCACTCACTCACTTCTACACTTGCTCTCTCGCTCACTTGCTCGCTTACTCGCTCACTACCTCGCTCACCCACTCACATTCCCCCATATTCACTCAATCAATCTATCCACAAAATTTGACCTTTTGTTCCTAAATAGTAAACGGATATTTTTTTTGGAACTCTAAAACACTATTAGAAATGATAGTTTTGTTCGAAAAAAAAAATTTCTTGTTTAGCTGTTGCATTTAGTTACTTAAAGTAGCATTTTACCAACCATATAGCACCCTTTTAAGTGTTAAAAACTGAACATAAAACTTTATTTGTTGATGTCAAGTCAGAATTAAGAACTTTAAAAACACTTGAAATAATAGTTTTGTTCATTATTAATAAAAATTAATAATAGTTTTATTCCATAATTTTAATGATTGTATTTTATTTATTAAAATGGATTTTTGGCGATTTTAAGTGTGAAAAAATCTCATGGTGGATGTTTTTTTTTGGATTCTGCATAAAAAATACTTAAGAAAACACGTGTCTCACTTAAAAGACAGAGAATTTTTTTAATTTTGTATACCTGTGTAATTTATATTTTTATATTTTATTTTAATTTTACCACGTTTTTTGTTGAATGAGAAGTTGTTGTTCTTGAGAGTAGACCGTGTCAATTTGGAGTAACTCTACAACGTTTCGCGCACGACCGTACAAGACATCTTCAGAGATTTTACTCTTTCTTCGGCAGCAGAACACTCAAGTCACTGTTCTAATCTCAAAGAGTAAAAAATCCTTGAAAATGTTTCGTGCAATAACGGTCTAATCGCAAGAACCACGATTTCTCATAACAATGAGGTTCTTAAATGTTAATAACTGTGTGTTATTAAATCAGCCACTGTAACCTAGCAATACACACTTCAAGTCATGTTGTGCCTTTTTTTTCGATAGATGATTTGCGCTTTTTCTGACATTCGATTAATAATGACATAGAATTGTCAATTGTTTCAAATTTTATCGTGTTATGAATGAAATTAAATGACAGAACCTATAAGTGCCTAAAAGATGCCTCCTGCGTTATCATTACTGCCTGTCTTTAATAAATGTAATAAAAAATAAAACGAATAACTACTTTTTGTTTTTTTTTTACAAAATTAAGAAATTGATTACTTATCCTGTCCTAAAAAATGTAAAATCGACAATGTTCTATGGTAAGGGTATAAAAAAGGAACTTTTATACACCCAAGCTCAGCAGCTCAAAACCAAGCTCCTATATTATGTCAAAAGGTAACATTTTTATTGATCAAAACCAATCCTATCCAATTCCTTGACTACTTGAAATTTGATTTAATTGCTCGAGAACAAATATTATATTGATTAATTGTAAGAGAGCCCTAAATTATCATCTATCTATCTAATAAGCCTTCTTCC
>CM032447.1:100824206-100974206 GCA_019049505.1 Pachyrhynchus sulphureomaculatus
TGTTGTTCGTTATATTGTAGTTCAGGTTTCAACCACTCTCCTATTAATTTTTAAACCAACTACCGAGGGTACCTTCATATTTTAAAAATATAATATTTCTAAATTTTACAGGTATCTATTGAATCGAAAATATCCACGTATACACGTTTTGATGATGCTCAGGAGTAGCTTAAAATTTATGGAAAATTCTATGTATATGAATTATAATATGAAAAAGTTATTTTACAGAGTTATAAAATTTAAATTTAAAGATACTTTTACATCAACGATAGCATTGCTATTTTGCAGTGCCCTGCCTCATAAAACTTTTTGGAAACATCACCTTTATCACGGAGATTACCTTTTTTCTCTTAATACGCTTGATGCGTTTTTACTTAAATACAACCAAGACATCCTTGCGTCATGTTTACACAAAAAATAGTGCTTATCCTTATAAGTAGAATTTAAAGTCGTTCAGTCCTGTGGTTTTACAATTCTGCACCTGCTGTTCAGAACTAAATCTAACGTTTAATAGAAAATAAAACACAGGCCTTTTTAATCATTGATTTCAGTCGATATACTTTTTCTCAGATACTTCATTTACCGGTGTCAGTTAATTCGGTAAATGAGTTTTATATAGGTTAGAAATCATTACCGCTTGCATATTTCTCCGTAATGTTTACCACTTTCCGAGGAATGAACTCGGAGTAAGAGAAAGAACATGTAGTGTGCTAAATCAGGTTAAACACATAATCTAACAGAAATTTCTCACAACTATAGAACCGTAACTGATAACTAAGTTTAACATAAAAGTCCATCGCAGCTCTTTTTTATAATTTTTTTTTTCCAGCAATTTGTCAAAACATACTTCCACTCATACCACTATAACTAGAAATCGATGGAAAGTTACCGCTTTCGACTACAAAAAGCTACATACAACTGGCACTATTTTTCCATTTTCAAAAGTTCAGTTTCTTCTTGGACAGAAGGTGTAGCATTGCTTTAAATGAACCCACAAAAATTATATTCATGTATAGAAAATTAAGATGAAATTACTGAACGTTTGTAGGATTAACTTGCAGGCACACAATGTGGAAGTAAATTCCATAATTCGTGTTGTGCAAGATATTTATTCCTAACATCGGCCGTAACAATGAAACTTTCAGACTGTCGAAAAATTCTACAAGTGAGCTGCAAATTTGTTCTGCCAATAAAAGTTGTTATTTTTCTAACTACAAGATTTCTATTTACTGAAAATACGGAGACCTAAACAAAACATTGTTTGTAATGTATTAGGTTTTTGTATCCATCATTTTGGAATAAATATATATATATATATATATATATATATATATATATATATATATATATATATATATATAAAATCTATCGAACCAAGCTCATACATCAGCAGTCTACCCACTGTTTTCTCATTTGCCAATCATCCCACAATCTTCAAGTAGGTAGACTGCTGATATATGTGATCGGGATGGGGGAGTGGCTGCAGTCAACCTCCGATGGGGTACTAGGTATGCGTTTCAAGCGTAGACTCGGGGATAATTATAAAAACAATTGGTAAGTGACTTTACCATTTTTTTTTATAAAATGGGGTGTTACGGCCACATGTTATAATTAATGGTATCGTTGATGTAAATGCAACAAGAGTTTTTTTTTTATGGTCATCAACTTTCTTACCTTACAGTATTTTTACATTGGTCTGTAACCATCAGCAGTTTAAAAATTCATTTTAATGAAATAAAATTTGTTTTTTTGAACGTAAGTTAAAATTTATCTTTTAATTAAAATAAAACCGATATATTTCAGAATGGAAGAAGTACTGATCATTCGAGACAAAGTAGTGTTTTACCTGATCTTCTTAGCCAAGCTAGTGGTAGCCCTGGAACACCATCATCAAGAGACAAGTCTCAAAGTGAAGAGGTACGTAAAATGTTATTACCGATGGCAAGGCTTTGTCTCCTTTATTTTTTTAGTTCTCTTATCCAAACTTAGTTTATTAGTAAAAAAAGAACGCTGTATAGAAAAGTCCACATGATCTGTCCTTTAAAACTAATTCATTTTTCTGGAGTTGTTTAACAACCAAACTAATAATGAAATTGCTTTTTAATTAAAAGTTATATGATATTTTAGGTATCCATTAAAATCTGCAGTTACTTCAATACGCAATTGTTACTTTTTTTTGGAAATTATCCCAAAAAATTAAAGATTTTTAGCAAGAGTATAGTTATTGTATTTTTATTTCTACTTTTTAAATTTATTTTTGGATAAGGGAACTAATATTTTGCTATTGCTTTTGTGGCCGTTAACCAACCAAACTTGTTTTTTTCTAATTTTAGCAGAAAATTATAAATAAATTAGCCCTTTTTTAAGATGACAATTTTATTCATAATTTTCTTATTAATACTATACAAAGAAAATAACGCTTGGTACCAGTTTAAAGATTTTTTCTTAACGGAAAGATATCATTTATTTTTAAATTGGAGACTCTATGCCTTTTTACGAAGACCCCACAAAGTAAAAAATGCATAGACAAGAAAAGAAAGATACTTTCAAAGCCATTCATATTTCCTAGTAGAAAGGCATTTTTCTCTGAACATAGATGATAATAGTTTAATAGTTTTGAAAACCCAGTCTCATGCTAAAGCAACGTCTTATTTGCTAGTGATTTATTTTTCGTTTAGGTTGTATAAATATAATGGACGTGCTAAGCTATTTAAGTGCTAAAAAATAGTAGGTTTACCAGAACCTGTTTTATTTCCTACATTTGAATTCTTATAAAAACCACATTAAATATAGACACACACATTTGGGACTTAATAGAATGTCATAAAATTAACTTTCTAATTCGCTAAAACACATGTTAGTACTCAAACCACTGATACATTTACCTCAATAGCGTGCTTCCACCAACCAAGTTTTGTACGGAACTTCAGTGACGCGAATGCGTTTTTTTTAACCGGTACTCTTTGAAAGACGTGCTAGATAAGCTGATATGTGGTGTAGAATTTTGCCATGAGTATGTTCGAAAATTAAGGGACAGGGCCTACAGATACGGGCCGATAGTTCAATTAACGGCACAGTTATGTATCTTGTACTACTATTTCAGTCACCTAAGTCGGTTTCTCTGTATAGCAAAAAATTTGTGAGAGAGATCCACGTGATAATTTGTTAAACATGGTTTGAAATCAAGGTTGTTCCTAAAATTAGGAGGAGCAATTATGCATTATGCATATTATCAGATGCTGAACAGCGCGTGCTTTTTTACTAGTGTACAAAACTTTTTTATATTACTTGGAATCATAATAAATAATTTCGATTCACTGTTGAAAGCACAATACCTACTTCATGTTAAGCAACCTCTTAATTTGTATAAAAATATCTACAATTATGAATTTAGGAAATTCCTTAACAATACCTTGTGCGCATATGCAAACAAACTACAGTTTACCCATGACATGATTTGGCCATTTTTTAGTTTTTTCTTAATCTTAAAAATCCAAAGCAAAATATGAAAATGCGTAACTAAATCCTTGGAATATAACTGGAACCACGAAATAAAACTAAAAATGTTCTGACTCCCAGATTTACTTTCCAAACACATTCAACATATTTGTGATGTGTACCATGAATGGTTTCAGCTTTCTTCCCTATTCCGGTACGATTGTCCTGCAGCAGAGGCGTCAGGTCTTCGCACAGCGGATATGTTGTCCGTTGACATTCTTCAAAAATTCTGTTTGTGTAAAAGGTCGTTGCGAAGCGAAACATGTAATATACGACATGTATGAAAGGCATAAACGTCAAATTAATTATTTAACAGCTGCATTTTCTTAAAAAAATCTTTATGTGCAAACAACAAGAATAGTCTTTTGCCTAGTTTGTGTAGAATCACCAAAAATATTACGACTAACTAATTTAATTTTATATGTAATAATTTTTTTATCTAATAAATAAAAAATTATTTAGAAAACAATATAAACTTCTAAAATTGGATCAAATCCATTTTTCAGCAGTTTTGTACTGTTCTTTTACCCGTCAGTCCATCTCGGAGCTAGGGTCGACGGAGAAAAAGTACAAAACTTAAAAGTACTTATCATAGTACCAGCGTAACGGATAAGTGAGATAAAAGTAATTTGCATCCCTGGCTGATATAAGCCTAGTTCGGAACGCTTATCTTCCTTCTGTCGGGAGCTGTTCAAGACGACAGACCGATACAGGAATTTTTCAGCGAGTTGCTAATAATTACCGCTGGCAACACTTTATGGGGTTCTACCCCACGTATGTAAAAAGTAATATAAACGACTAAAATTGGATAAAGTCCATTTTTCAGCAGTTTTTGACTGTTCTCTTATCCGTTAATCCCATTTGGGACGCGTTTCACCGTATCACGGCTCTTTAGCCGAGCTAGGATCGAAGGAGAAAGAGAACAGTATTTTTCGCAGTACTAGTATAAAGAATAAGTAAGATACAAATCATTTACACTTCTGGCTGATTTAAGCATGGTTTTAAAGGCGTACCTGTTTTCTGCCGGGGACTGTTTAAGGCCACAGACCTATAGAGGAATTGTTCAGCGAGTTGCTAACATCTACCGCTTGACAACGCTTTTTAAGGTTCTACATCAAGTATATAAAAAGCGATATAAACTACTAAAATTGGACAATGTCCGTTTTTCAGCAGTTTTTGACTGTTTTCTTATCCGTGAAAGAACAGAACAATAAAAGTGCAAAAAATGGAGTTTCACGAATTTTAATAGTTTATATTCCTTTTTATATGGTGTGGATAGAACTCTATAAAGCGCCACCAAGTGGTAATTGTTAGCAACTCGCTGAAGAATTTCTCTATCCGTCTATGACCTTGAACAGCCTCCCACAAATAGCAGAGACGGCTTTAAAACTAGGCTTACATCAGCCAAAGGGGCAAACTATTTGTATCTTACTTAAAAAATTATTTTTTAAGCATGAGACCAATATTTAAAACTGTATAATAGGCTTGCTTAAAACAAATGTACATACATTTCCAACCCAGGCATATCGTTAAATAAAAAAAATTGTTGCTGAAGGTAAGTTTCTAAAAAATACTACCGTTAAATACCAACAATGTCCTTTTTTTTTAAATTATGTATATCCCAAAGTTGTACGCTAAATATTGCAGTTTCCAATGTACAAACACGTAGAAGTAACCGAACCATAATCTGCTGTGACGCACTACCTCCTTTAGCATTCTATTAACCCTGTTGGTACATTTCAAATGATATAAATTGTCAGAAAACCGAATCTCTGCACCAGAATTCCTCTTAAATACTTACTAAGATAAACATATTTAGATAGTAATTGTTATTTAAAGCAAAAGAAAATAGTTAACTTACTTTTTTTTATCCATTGGGTGAAACAATTTCTATACATGATTATATTTAATGTGTAAACGAAACATGGGTTTAGCGTTTATGGAAAAAAACTGAAAAAAAAATATATACTGGCTTATCGGACATAAAACATCCATAAGTTTTGCATTAATAGTACGAGAGGACTAAGAATAATGGACAACCCAGGCGTGTCGTCTATTAGTCACCGAACTATGAGATGCTTTGTTTGCCCAGTCGCTTCACAATCACTACATTACCAAAGATTTAAAAAACGATATCTCATGCCATTGCCACAGACAAATATGGTACTAATACATACTGCTGTCAACAGTTTAGCGATAACTGTAAAAGCAATTTAAATAATAGAGAGATTTTGCGTCGTTTATTTTTCACATGCCTTTGTCCTTATCGTTATCTTAAGCATGCATAGTATTAACGCGAAGGAATTACAAGGTTAGGTTAGTATTCATCTTCTATAAACTTGGGGGATTTTTTCATTCGTTCCATGGTTAAGCACACCTGTTATTAGTATTTGATGGGTCAATACAAGTTTCTAAATTAAAGTTGTGTCTAACAGGTTTCTATCACTTCCTTCAATATTTCCAAGGTAATACGAATGTGGGATAAACAAAATTTCATTTGAAATTAGCACTATACACTCTGTAATGCCATCGTGCCAAAGATTGCAAAATCCCAACGTAATCTGAATACTAATTACCTGTTGTTAGTGTTATTTGCAATAAATTGCGATTTCTTAGTGGTTTGTATACCTAAGTAGAAAAAAAAAATAGGCCCTAGCATAATAGCGATAAGAACAACGAATTTCAAATAACCTCTATTCCTAAATAAGGTAGATCGTTATCCTTAATAAAGGTTTCTCTTATTTTATTTCAATACTGCGCAACCTCCACTTGCTGGGCGCATGCTTCAAATAACGATAACAGCTGAGTCCTTATATTTAATTTCTTCCCTTTACTACTGCGCAAGCTTCAAACAGTGGGCGCATGCTTGAAATAAAGATAAAGGCAGTGGTCTACCAAAATAAGCGTTGCAAAATCGGCAGTATTTATTAATACTCTATTTGCATATGACGATAATGTACGTACCTCTTTTTCCGCCCAGAGCCGTTGCTCTTGAATTAAAAGTATTAGCAGTTTTACATCAGATTGCGCGAGATTTGTTAGTTATTAATATCCGTTGACATATGGTTCTCAAGTCTTCGTTGCTGTCGTGATTGTGTTGCTAGATGCCAAACATAGGACACGCCATATTAAGTTAAATATTGCATGCTGTCGTAGTTTGGTAATTGATTGACGGCGAGGGTTTTCCATTATTCTTAGACTTCTCGTACTTTGAAAGTAGGGACAAAATTTGATGACGGTGTCCATTCTATAATATATCTTTCTGATTGTATATAAGTTAGACCGTATTCTCAAAATAGTAAGTATTAGCACTTAAATTCCTTGGCATGTCGCACAAGTCAGAGTTACCTAAAGTCTATTTAACTAATAAAAATAACTTAATCCTCCTTCACGACCTAATTGTTATTTGTCTATCCCGGACAGTCTCGGCATATTTAAAAAAGTTAAGTGTTTATGTTTAATAATAATTAATGTCTTTCTCTTTGGTTTGTGCCTCTAACGAGTGACGTCTGTAACCCCCTGTGTATCTTAAATGTAAGTATGACACTTAAATGTTTTGTGTAGTGTTTGTTACTCACTTGTTTTGACTTTGGCTCATCCTGTTGCTTTTTATAAACTTGTACTTTGTCTGAAAAGAGCATGACCAAATATTTAAATTCAATTGATTACTCATAATGTCATAATGAATGTATCGGACAAACGCAGAATGGTCGATGGATTTAATCGCTGAATATAAAACTTGGGGCATTCGTCGGCTTATTGTTATCAATCAAAGGGTGGATTTTGCAACTTTCGCTGTATCTAAATAAATTACATACCCCTTTTTCGACTGAAAAACACACTTTGTGCCCTTCGAATCCTAACCATTTACCCATCGCATTATAGGGTATTTATTAGTAAATTACAAAATTTTCTCTCTGCTATCAGATTCTAATTCATAGACTTTGTAAATACAAGTACAAGGGCCGCCTTTTAAGTGTTTACAAACAACCACCAGATGGCACTATTGAGATGTGACATTAGCATTGTTGTAAAATTTGACGTTTGTTATTGTTAAAACAGTAGCAGCTCAGACTTTGGCTGGTAGTTTGTTTACAGTGAACGTTTGAAAAAAACTGCTTACAATTGGTTTGCAGAATTTCGTCATGGTCATGCTTCCGTCAGCAATGAAATTCGTGAGGGTCGACCAAAATCAATTGTTGTTCCAAAAAATTTCGATGCTGTGAGGCACCCTTAGTATCGAATACATTCGTTTTTGCATGAACATTTAGCTGTGAAAAAGATCTGTTCCCGATGAATTCCGCATAATTTGACCGAAACTCAAAAACAGGCTCATGTGAATTGGTATAAGGAAATGCTCAAAAAATTTGACCGAGGACATGCAAAATCTGTATACAACATCATAATAGGAGACGAAACTTGGATATATTCGTACGGACTGGAAACTAAGTAATAATCAACTGTTTGGGTGTTCCAAGATGGACCGAATCCAACAAAAGTTGTTCGTTCGCGAAGCACTTTTAAGAAAATGATCGCTTGTTTCTTTAGTTGTACTGGACATGTTGCGATCATTGCTTTAGAGTATCGAAGAACAGTTAATCCTGAATGGTATACAACAATTTGTTTGCCAGAAGTCATCGATCAAATCAGGAAAAACAACCGAAAATGTCACATCATTCTTCAACATGACAACGTCAGCTCTCATATAGCACGTCAAACAATTGATTATTTGACGAAGAAAAACATCCAGTTAATGTCTCATTGTCCGTATTCACCTGATTTATCACCTAACAACTTTTTTTTGTTCCCGAATGTCAAAAAAAATGCATGGACAGCAATTTTCGTCACCTCAATCAAGAAGCTGTTGAATCCGCCCAAAACCGAGTTTTTGAGGTACTAACTTCAGAGTGGAAAAATGTTTCGAAAATTGGTTCGAACACATGCAAAAGTGTATAAATCTTAAAGGCGAATATTTTGAGAAACAATAAAACGATTTGTACCAAATTTTTTTTTCTATCATTGTTTTTGTAAAAACTTACAAGGTAGCCCACGTATCTAGCTGTAACCACTCAATATCCTCTTACGCTTGCTCCCCTCCAGTAAACGTTATATCATGGATATCATCTAGCTGATATGATCACATTAAAGTTGATCGTAGACGATATTCATGACTTAATGTTTATTCGAAAGGACCGCTCGAAAGTAACTCCCATTTCTATAAATTATTTTGCCATTCGATACGAGACTTAGCAAATAAGGATCTGAATGATGGGCTAAATAATTTATACCATATTATATAAAACATGAATATTTGTGGTTCTTGTAATTAGGTCGTCTCAATTAAGAGTCATTTTCCAACGTTTTGTCTACATTTGCACGAATCATCTTCAGTGATAGCTTACATGAAAATGTTCGCAACTCCAATAAATAGTGAAAAACCAATGGCTACTCCTGAAGTTTATTTAAAAAATATTCCTTGGAGTATGAAATATGTAGACGATAGATGCGTTTCTATTAAATTGAGAGGAATCCAAGTTTTTATGTCTAAATATATCTAATATTATGGAATCTGAATCGTTAATTGGAACATCGGTATACAATGATCCAACTTTATACTTTTCGACCTTTCAATAAATAAAGTTTTTAATGTACCAATAAATTTTTTCTGTGAAAAGATTAAATAACCTTAGTGAATATATCTTAAAATTTGCAAGTTATTGCCCTATTTTGTGTGTTAAATCTATTGCACTGACCATCGGACAAAGTGCATCAGCCTTGTACATTGTTAGAAGTCGATGAAATCGAAATAACCTTTGAGTTGCGACAATGCATTGATTAGGTTCGCAATTCCTCTCTCGATTTTACTAATTGGGTAGTTTTGAATAATCCTGTAAACGTTTTCATTTAACATGCCACTTGTCTTCTCTGCACACTTGTCCTTCTCCATGCATCGCCGGAAAATCAATCTGATGTGACACAGCCTAATCCTAAGAACCATAATTTCTCCCCTAACGGTCGTGAAAACTTTCGGTCCAACTTGAAACATTCAAGGTCATATCGCTCACAAAAGAAAATGCCCGTAATGGATACTTATTCAAATCGGCTAATGCATGTAAATTTTATAAAATAGAAATTAAGAAATATAATTTGTTTTTAATCTGTTCACTTGCAATTAATTCTTAAATAACTAGAGCATGTGCTTACGATGTTTATGCAGACAAGAAGGTTGCTTTTATCATCGTTTTGCTAGCGATGCATATATAAACGATACCTATAAGAATCTGTATTTTACTGACACATTTATACGTCTTAAGATATAGGATTCTAAATTCCTTTAGCTTTATGAATTTTTTATAGTTTTCACAGGAAAATATGTGATAGCAAAACTTTAGACAAATGTACACTGGTACGCAAAAAAATCGACTCAAACTATTTGGCTTCATTTCACACGTATCCTAGAATTTAGTGTTCATATATTTTTACACTGAAATTCAATTCTCTTTCTAATGATACCAAATTCCATAGCATACCTCATGCTTTTTACTGATTAAAATGATTGAAAGGGGAAAACAAGGAGAACAAGGATCAAAAATAAGGGTAAAAGAAAGGAAAAATTAAACAAATTTTAAGTTTAACAATTAAATTTATTGATAGAAACTAAAATCAATATTTTGTATTACCCCTCCTAGCCCTTATTACTACTTTCAGCCGGTTTTTCATGGAGCAGGTGAGCTTTTTCACCACTGACGGTGGGATTCTTCCCCACTCTTCCGGCAAGGCATCCTTTAAGTCCCTCTGCGATGTAGGGGCTGGATTTCTGGCTCGAATCCTTCCTTTGAGCTCATCCCACATGTGCTCGATTGGATTGAGGTCAGGACTCCGCGCAGGCCATTTTAATGTGGGTATTCCCACTTCCGCCAGGTATTGCCGCACCCAAGCAGCAGCATGTGGTCTTGCTTTGTCGTGCATTAGCACCCAGCGTAAGGAACGACGTGTTCCTGCAGGACCTCCTCGATGTACCGGTGAGCACCCCCGCTACTAGTCTCATCAGTCACGAGAACCAAATCGGTTTTCGCATCAAGTGAGATACCTCCCCACACCATGACAGAACCTCCTTCGTAGGCGATCGTTTCAGTAATGCAGCATTTCGCATAGCGCTTCCCAGGCCTCCTATAGACTCGTCTTCTTCCATTATTGCCATGTAGGAACGGAGCGCCATTGCTCTAAGTTCCAGTCGACATGTTCTCGGGCAAATCTGAATTACACTTGTCGATGGGCTGCTGTCAATTTGGGTCTGTTAGCTGATCTCTTCGGAGTTAGGTTAGCTTCTTTAATTCTTCTTCTGATTGTCCAGTGACTGACAGCGCGACCACGAACTTGTCGGAGCTCCTGCTAGTCCTCAACGCCGGTCAAGTGTCGATTTCTTAGAGTTGTGTTGACATTGAAGCGGTCGTCTCACTCCGAGGTACACCTTGTTCTTCCTGATTCTGGTCTCTGTGTAAAAGCACCGGTCTCTTGGTAACGTCTGTAGGCTCTGGAGACAGCTGACTGGCTCAGGTCTAGTTGCTTAGCGACTATACGTTGTCTATGCCCTTCTTGCAATAGGGCAATGATTTGTGCCGTTTCTTCCGGGGTGGCATCCATTTTTCGATGACGTAATTAGTGAGCAGGTATAGCAGAGACGTTAACGGTTCAAGTTCCGATAAAGGAATGATAGAAAAATGCAGTTGGGTGTGTTTTTATGGGGATGAATACCACGCGACGAATACGTTGCTGAGGGAGCAAAAAAACAGTTCTATTGAGTAAAACCGTTATAATCAGTAAAACTTTTTGGAAATCCAAATGTGTTTGATATTATTGGGAAAGAGTAGAAAATCAACATTTTAATGATACCAAAAATAATATCACTGTTGAAAATTAAATTCAAGGATCGGTGTTAAATGAAGCAAAATCGTTTGAGTCGATTTTTTTACTCACCAGTGTAGTAATATAAACAAAAATTTTCATCAGAGAATGCGATAAGAGTCATGCCGCTCCGCCCGAAAACAGCACGACCCACTGGCTGTTTTATGATGGAGCCATCTTTCATATTATCTTGTTCAAATTCAGATCAATTGAAGGTAAAATAGACAAGTTAAAAAATAAAAATGCAATTTTCTAATTACTTCGCGCTACCTAAGGAAAAGCAATTTGGATTTGATTTTTGAGTTTCTCCGCTGATTTAGGATTGCCAGGAAGATGAGATCATGGATTTTAAAAAAATGTAATATTTCCTTTTGATTCTTATTTTTCTTGTATCTACTATATTTCGCGTTCAGTGGCTTTAGAATCTTTAACTGAAGAGGTCATTGCGAGAAAACGACGAGCCATATTTTTATCAAAAATGAGTTTTTGCTCTTTGCTACAGTGTACAAAATCACCATATAATTTCTGCAGTGTTAGATCCAAATATTACCCTACAAGTCCATATCTGTTGCTTGTGTCTACATTTGTGAAATTTTAGCTGCGAGTTATACAATTCTTTCTAAATACTATTTACGTTTCCCAAGTTTAATTTTATTTTCGCCCATAAATTAGAATATTTTAGAAACCATAAAAATATTTTTTATATTGAAGTAGTAAGCTTAGACAATATTGAAGTGTTAAAAATTATTTCATTGTTATTTTTTTTAAATTTGCTTCGGAAAGCTTTATTTTTAAAAAATTGACTCATAAACGTGTTTATTTCTGAAGGTATAAACTTTTTTTAAACTTTCCATCGTTGGTCTTGATATACCTACTATGAACTCTGACAAGTTAATAAAATAGTAGGTAGATTGTGTCGTTTCCAATCCGTTTGATTGGCAGCACTAATCTCCGATTTCTGAAAACCATATCAAGAGATAATCTAAAAATGTTTAGAATATTACATTTAGAATATGTATAATTTGTAACTATTGCATAACCAGTAATATCCTCGATATGTCCCCAGAGTTTTTATTACAGGATGGACCAACTGTCATGACAATTTTTAGTAGTTGTCGGTATTATCACAAATTCATATTTTCATTATTTTGTTTTCAATCATATTTTGGTTTCGGAAAACTAACGGGAAAGACTAATTTTTATTTTTTACTTTTTAGCTTTATTTACTAACAGTTAATGTTTTTATTTTTATTTGTTTCTCATTTGCTTATTGATACTGGCATGAGCGTAGTCTTGTTTTATACAGTGCTTTCTTTTTAAAACATACCACTCGTAATAACCCCTTATTTTTTGGTAAACCTGGTTTAAACATAAAGTATACCAATTTAGACATTGAATTGGTAGTTTGCAATAATAAATCTACTTGAAGTTTCAATTCTCCACAAACTATTGTTTTTTTTTTTACTTTGAGATGTGAAGTTATAAGAAATTCCACAAAAACTTTTGGATTTATAATGTCAAAACTTTCGAAATATTAGCGCTATTTTCACGCTGACATATTGAAATTTCAAAACGATGCAAGTGGTCTGATTTTAGTCTTAGTTAATTATTGAAAATATCAATATCTGATTCACTTTCAGGTTGATCGTTCCAAGGTAATTACAAATAAGCCGAAAGTCGTTATTTTTAAATAAACTGGCGGACAGTTGAAAGTTGAATTTTTTTAGAATCTATTTTAAAATCTAGTGTTTCGTTAATAGCACAGGCCGACAAAATTGGACGAAACTTCAGACCTTGAGACCAGGGTATATTTTCCCAAAGGTTTTTGGTGCGCTCAATCCGAATCCGACCTCAGAATTGCTCCATCGCAACAGGTTTTCGAGATATCCTAACCTAAAAATGCAGAAAATACGATTTTTCGCTATATTCAGGATCATATTAGACCTCGAATTAATTTTCCTCCACAAACCTCGTTGCGGCATATGAAAGTATTACTCTTCCAAGTCAAAATGTATTTTGAGTTTTTCAGATATTTTATTTCTTCTCGGAAGAGAGAAGAGAGGTGCCCGCGGCTGTTGTTAGTTTGGTTTTGGTTAATTTGCCATACTTCACCTCCATACAGTGTTACACTCCTAAATATTGTATTATATATCTGCCTATTTCTCTCTTTGGAAATTATTCTGTTTCACAATAACGAATTCAGACATCCTACTACCTTTTTTCCTTTATCTACCCGACGTTCGATTTCCTCTTCTGTTCTTCCCACGTTCGTTAATTTTGTTCCAAGGTATGTGTATTCTTCACATGCTTTTATAGTTTGTCCATCGTTTAAGGTCAAGTTCTGTAGTGGTGCTCCAATGCAGAGATATGTAGTTGATTTTATTATAATTCACTTCTAGTCCCAATTTTTGTATTCTTCTATTAGTTTTATGCTATTCTAGGCCTTCCTTATTATGTGATATGACGATCTTATCTGCAAACTGTAGTGTATATAATGTTGACTCATCTGTGATAGGAATTCCCGTTCCATGACACTGATTTCTCCATTTTTATAAAGCCTAGTTCAAATATATATTGAAGAGTGTAGGCGTAGTGAGCAGCCCTGTCTGAGTCCTTTTGTCACTGGAAACGGTTATGATAGTGTTTTCCCAATTTTTATTCTGGATGTTGATTTTTTGTATAATTATTTTATAGCCTGTATGACTGTACTGTTTATTGTTGTTATTTCTAGTGTCTGTCATAGTTTTCGTATAAGTACATTATCATAAGCATTTAACTAACTAACAGCGAATGGAGGTCCCTTCCTGTTGCCAGTTTTTTTTTTCAACAGTTTGTGTTATACTGAAGATGTTGTCTATACAGGACCGTCTTGCCCTAAATCCATTTTATTGTTCGATCTCGAATGGGCCATATGCTTGTTCTATGATGTATTTTACGATTTTACCATATATTCATTATTCCAAAATACACAGGGTTAGAAAAAAACTAGAAGCTAATATTAAATCTTTAGTTATAATTATTAAACAAACTACTAAATTTTTTAAAACTGTTTTTTTTGTTTGGGAAAAATCCTGAATTAAATCCTTAAGTTAAATTTGGTGGATTAATTTCTGCAGTATTAGTTTTTTAAATCGGTGCTTAAATATTTTGTATTTCTTCCGCTAGATTAATAATGCAAAATTACGATAAAATTGCGAAAAATAAAAACCGGTTGGAGGGCGTGAAACTTGATTGTGTTGATTTTAAATTTGCTTAAACTCGAGAAATATTAACTGTGGTAAGTTTTAAAAAACACTGTATGTAGGTTTGTAGTATGGCTTATTAGCCATCTGTATTAAGTATACATTGTCAAAATTCCTCTGCGTTATGCAGTTTGTGCTGACAATTACAAGATGTTTTACGGTTCTTTTCCCTTATTTGTTTAGTGTATGTCATACATCTAATATATATATATATATATATATATATATATATATATATATATATATATATATATATATATATATATATATATATATATATATATATAATATATATATATATATATATATATATATATATATATATATATATATATATATATATATATATATATATATATATAATATATATATATATATATATATATATATATATATATATATATATATATATATATATATATATATATATAATATATATATATATATATATATATATATATATATATATATATATATATATAATATATATATATATATATATATATATATATATATATATATATATATATATATATATATATATATATATATATATATATATATATATATATATATATATATATATATATATATATATATATATATATATATATATACATATACATATACATATACATATACATATACATATACATATACATATACATATACATATACATATACATATACATATACATATACATATATATATATATATATATATATATATATATATATATATATATATATATATATATATATGCTACAAGAAACCGTATTAATGAAAGCATTTTGGGAAGGTAAAAATGCACACGCACGAAATGAACGTGTAAGAATTGATATCAAACCAAAATAAGAATATGCAATACATTTTTCTCTAAAATATGTTATTTAATAACTGAAGCCTTTCAAAACTGCCAAATTTTTCAAAAATATATATTTCTTAAACAATGGAATGTATACATATAACTGTTTATATAGAAATGTTTAGGATTTTGACGATAAATCAAAAAATAAATAACATGAGTACACAAAAAGAAAAAAAAAACAAATAAGAAGATTATGTAGTAGATTTCAATTTTTTTTTATCTTGTTATAAAAATACTGTGTTTTTCGTATTTGACACTATTTTTTTCAGGTACGCAAAATAAAGATATTTATTTGGTCGCAAATCAATTTTTATTAACCGGATATGCTAAATAAGATGTCGATTATCTCAAACTCAAATTTTTGCTAATAGAGTTTTACATTTGTAGGAAAGCTATGCCGGGATAAGTTTTAATACACAAGAATACTTTAAAATGTTTTTTATTTGTTATCAAAAAAAAAAAAAAGAAAGGAATAAAGTGCGTAAAAACTTATATCCTTTTCGATTTAAAATTAACTAAAATATAATTAAGAAAATATCTGAAAATAATCAACTGAACTGTTTTTTTTTTTCTAAAGATATTTTTTAAATTTTTGCCAGTGGTATGCTTCGCGGTAACTTAAAATACATTAGGCAGGTGGAAATATGTTAATGGAATTTTAGCTATAATTTGTTGTTATTTAAGGCTAAAATTAACACATTTTTTTTTCAAAATATTGAAAAATGGCACACTTAAACCAATATCTTCAGACAAGGTTGTGCGGCGAGTGGTAAAATGGCGTAACCTCTAGCTTCTGCTGTATTACTCTGAAATAAACGAGTTTCATCAGATCAATTATAAAATTAATATGTGGAAATAGAATCATCAGGAACTAAAAAAAATTCAGACACATTTAAAATATAATGAAAGTTGACTAAAGTTACAATGGAAGTTTTTTTTACAAACCTATTTTTTTAATATGAACAAAATCACACTCTTTAAGATTTGGAATTTGGATTTTAAATTTTTAAAAAAAAAAAGTCATAAAATGTGAAGTGAATTTGAAATATGAACGACTTTAATAAATATTTACAAAAACTCACATATTTGTACTAATGGGATTTGTCAAAAATATTTAATATGCAGAATATACAGTCGTAGTCAAAATAACTTAACATGTAGTTCACAGTCTGAGTGTTCGTTTATAGGTTTCTAACATAATTTTGCGTTTAGACTAAACTACATGTACCATTGCTGTACATAGGTCCTGGTTAAAATTTTTCATTGCTTAATATTTGGTGTAGGGAAATATCACAAAACATGAAAATCCAACGTGGCGTACGCAAAGGATGTATCATTTCACCACTCTTATTTAATGTATAGGCAGAAGAAATATTTGGCAAAGCACTCCTCGATATCTCATCAGGAATAAACATTAATGGAAGAAGAATTAACATTAGATTCGCTGATGACACTATAATATTCGCAGACAATTTACGGGACCTACGAATGCCGATGGACAGAGTAACACATGTCGAGAAACGGTATAGACATAAATACAAAAAAGACCAAACACATGATCATAGGCAAAAACTCGGAATTACAAGGACAGCTCTACATTAGCAACCAAAAGATTGATAGAGTCAATACCTTTTGCTACTTGGGTACCACAGTAAATGAAGAATGGACCACTCACTGGAGATTCGATGCAGAATAGAAAAAGCGAGAGCAGCTTATACAAAAATGGCCAAAGTGTTCAGAAGTCATGATCTCAGTTTAAAAATCAAAATAAGACTTCTCAAATGCTGCGTCTTTCCGGTGCTTCTGTATGGGGCGGAGTCTTGAACTGTAACTACGGCATCATGTAAAAGGTTGGAAGCATTCAAGATGTGACTCTACAAGCGCATGCTTAAAATATCTTGGACAGAGCACACTACCAACAAGAGAATGCTAAAACTTTTGAACAAAGACCTGGAAATTCTTAATACAAAAAGGAGAAAACTTGAATATTTGGTCCACATCATGAGAAATGAGGAAAGATATGGTTTGCTCCAACTGATACTGCAGGGCAAGGTGGACGGAAGAAGAGGACCAGGCAGAAGACGTGTTTCGTGGCTGAAAAACCTGCGAACATGGTTCTCAACAACAACGGGACTATTTCGGGCAGCTGTAAACAAAATCCTAATAGCCAGGTTGATCGCAAATATCCGATAACGGGTCGGCACAAGAAGAAGAATATTTGGGTACAATTTTAATATTAAAATTATAAAAAATAAAAATTTTAATATAGGCGAATTTCCCAAATCCTAACAAAGGAAAAATTTTATCAAGGGCCTACAAGCAATCTGCATTTGATAAATCACATTACTATAAAAATTCCAATTCAATGCATTTCGTAACTCCTGAAGTTAAAATAACAGTTTCAAATCTTAAAAAAGTGTATTGAAATTTTTATAGGTTTGCATTGTTTGAAATAAGTTTGTTACGCACTTCCATTGTAAGTTTAACTAACTTCGGTAATAGTGTAAATGTGCCCTTACATTTTATTTATCTTATAATAATCAAGAAACCGGTATCAGACAATTAAATAAAAAATTTGGAAAATAAGACTTTCATTTCCACATAACTACTACCTAAATTAACAATCTGAAAAACAAGAATAATAATTTAATGATTAAATTTTGGTTCCTAAGACTCTGTAAAGGCTGAAGATCCAGCTCTTTAAGGCAACATCACTTTTTTAAAAGCTTAGATGCTCACGTTGACGATAAAGGTATCAGTCAGTGGTATGTAATTTTTCAAACCCCCAAAATTTTATGAAGTTAAATTTTTTACACCTGACGTATCGCATATTTAATAAAAAAAATAAAGGTATTTTGGAAGATTGCCACCAAGAATGCATATTGGTGGATCAATCTATTTGTAATTTATTTATTTTTAGATATCTCGAGACGGTTAATGTTTGTTTTTTTAATGTTCCAAATTTAAAAACGTGTTAGGTGATTGTTAGGTTCATTGTAAAATATTGTTAAAAAGTAATTGTTATGGGTTCAGTAGTAAGTAAAAGTAAAATTTACAAGTCTAAAAATATGTTTTTAAAGTGATTTTTAAAATTAATGAATTGCACAATAAAAACGAAATTCCACATTCCACAAATTAAAAAGAAACAGTCGAAACTACAGGTGTTTACTGATTTTTAACAGACTCGGTAGCTGGGAATGAGAGAATTAATACCGGGTCAACAAAAAAACCCACTCATACGTCGCCGGCCGTGACTGGTTTTGTTCGCAGGTCAAATTGATGAAATTTTAATGCGATGTACGTTGACATTCTAATCAACAGTTACTCTCGTGTCAATGCGCTATTGCTAGTTGAAAGTTTTATTAAAGACAATTTTAGTATATTTTTTGCGATCCAACTGTAGGGGTTATTTTAAAAATATTGAAATAAGTATTTAAATATTCGAATATTTCATTTTATTTTAATCATTAAATTTGGTTTTTTTATTATTATTTTGGAAAATTGGAAGCTGTAACGAAAAAAATATTCTTTGTATTAAAATGACGTAATGAAGAATAAATTTTTGATCGAAACATCAAACTATTCAAATTCAACCAATTTTATTCGCGACCAAAAATCCATACATAAGTTACGTGCGGAATTTTTTATTAAAAGGGTATATTTTCAGTTAGCCTCCGAAGCAAAATATATTTTTAAAATTTTTTATATTTAATATTTTTTATTAATTATATGGTAGTACCCACGAAAAATTACAACCATTTGATTTTTTAAAACTGTATTACCCAGTTGAAAAACAATATCAATTTTAACACGGGACGTGCTCCTAACAATTCTGTTGCCGAGAATCTTAGACGAGGGTGGTTCTAGTCAAATAAGCCGAAACTTTGCTACATTGTAGTTTTCATCCTTCTGATCGAAAAATCGTTTTTTTTTTTTGCTACAAACTTTTAACATTTAGTCCTATATCAAGCTTTGGACGACATTTTTGGAACACAAATAAAGATGTGAAAAATTTCGAATTGAGATCATTTTATTAAAAATATCTAGAAATGCAATAACTACATACTTAAAAAAATTTAATGTACAAATACAGGTAAGGTAATAACACAAACCATCATCACTTTTCAGTATCGACCTGACCATCCCAACAATCCACCCTTTTTACATGCTAACGCTCTCGCATTACAACAGAAACAGCGATCATTCTTGGCCTTTGGATTCGGAGCCAGCTCACAGCCTTCCAGACGAGAATCACACGTCAACGTTAACGTAACACCTACTTCACACGATATCTCGTCGGATACGCCGGAAATAAGGAAGTACAAGAAGAGGTTTAATAGTGAGATTTTGTGTGCTGCATTATGGGGTAAGTATATAATAGAGAGATTTTGTAACGCTTATTTTGATTTTGATTGATATCTTTATTGGAAGTTTAAAGAGAAAAAATTAAATATAAGGAATCAGCTGTTATCGTTATTTGAAGCATGCATACATCATTTGGAGCTTGCGCAGTATTGAAACAAAATAAGAGAAACCTTTATTAAGGATAACAATTTCCGTTATTTAGGAACTTATAAGAGAGGTTATTTGCAGTTCGTTATACTTATCGCTATTATGATAGGGCCTGTTTTTTTTTTTCTACTTAAGTATACAAACCACTAAGAAAATACAATAAAATTGAAATGATAATCTTTTATTGCAAATAACACTGACAATAGTTGAATAGTGTTCAAATTATGTTGAGATTTTGCAATCTTTGTCACAATGGCATTGCAGTGTGTGTAGGGCTAATTTCAAATGAAATTTTATTTATCGCATATTCGTATTACCTTGGAAATATTGAAGGAAGTGATAGAAAGCTGCTAGATACAGACATTTAGAAACTTGTGTTGACCCATCTAATACTAATAACCGGTGTGCTTAACCATGAAATGAATCCCCTAAGTTTATATGTAGATGATGCATACTAACCTAACCATGCAATTCCTTCGCGTTAATAATGCGCATGCTTGAGATAACGATAAGGTCAAAGACATGTGGAAAATAAGCGTTGCAAAATCTCTCTGTAATATTTCTCAAATTAGTAAACGAGACTTGCGAAAATTTAAAACATTGAAAACAGTATACATGGTGTTTCAAACTCAATAGACTATAGAAACTACTTTTAGTCTGAAGAAAAGCACCTTTATTTAATATTGCAAACGCCGTTAAACACTTTGAATTTCTAATGACCAGGTTTTTAGAAAATTTAGGCATTTTACCAAGATGTAGATCCCACTAATCTTAAATTTAGCAAATATATTTTATACAAAAGTTAAATAATAAAAAAGGTACAGCGTTTTGAAATTATTAAAAATTGCAGTCCTGTGAAACATCTTCCTTTATCTTTATAATCGACCATAGCAATCAAGATACTATTACTTCGAATTTTAAGGTGTTTACTGTTATTTTACAGTTATTCTAGAAATTTTTGTGTCTACATGTGCCTGTATATTTTCAACTAATAACAACGTAGGTGGTTTTTTGTAATTCAACATTTATTTTCTAAACTGAATACAATATGCTGTCGCTTAAATGGAATAATCAATTTTCTAAATATTCACGTCCGAGTATTAACCCCCACATGTTGTTCGCAGATCAGATTTTAAACAATAGTTCAATAAATTGGTATTGTTAACGGCGCGGCGCGCTTATTGGTGCATTTGTAGTGGTCGAAGACTGAGCTAGATTATCTGTAATTCTTCCAGGGTAATTTGTTTAGCTTACTGAAAGACGTGTATTTAAATGATAAACATACAAGGTAATTTCCTCATCATGGTGCGCTCACCTTTTTATTCGCGAAATACGTCATTATTTAAATATCGACAAAATGGATCGATTTCTTGGCTTCCGAGATCACCATACTGGGCCTGTAATTTTTACCTCTGGGGTTAAATGACAAATTTTTACCTAAATTAGTATAATGGAAAAACTACTTTAACGAAAATGTCGCACTGATAATTCGATGTCTTTCTTTTTCTCTTAACTGGACACACTGGATCTGAGATACTTAAAGGGGGACTTTGTGTTCAACAAATGGTTGGCGATTTTTAAACATTTACGCTAGGAAAGGACTAAGTATTTTTTAGGATATGTTTTTAGAATAGCATGTTTTAATGCTGTATGCCATATTAGGCGAAGTGGGTTTATTTATTAAGTACTGTAACCAGATAAAGTAATACATCCACACTGCGTTAACGTTTTATGTCGATTTTTACATGCAATATTGTCGTTTTAAAAGCTATAATATATCTACCAACAATCTATTTTTAGAATATCAACGCAGGATACAAATTGGTCATTTCGTTTCTATAAATAGTATACTAAACACTTAGATTTCTATTGCCGTACTTAGATCACAACAACTTGCCCGTGCCAGACTTAGTTTCTCACTTCTTATTAAACGGACGTGAGTGAAAGTTGTTATTGTTTGATAAACATGGAAAACTAAGATACAAATTCGACCTCTTTGTTCCAAAATGGGCCATTTAACAGCTATAACATATCAAAATCAGATTAGTACAGATTATCATTAAGGCTAAAGAGTTTAAACGAATCCAGTGATTGAATCAATGTCTTTTTATGACAAGGACAAAGCTAAAATTGATGCTATGGATGAATTTAAAATCTCCGCCTTCCCCAAGCAGGCACAGTCGAGCTTTAAAAATGCTCTTTAAAGAATTGATAACTAACCTTTTGATCGATACTGTACATTAAATTGTGTAAAAAAATCATTGTTTAATTAGCTATACCTTTTCTAGGTGTGAATCTTCTTATTGGCACCGAACATGGACTAATGTTATTAGATAGAAGTGGACAGGGCAAAGTATATCAATTAATATCAAGACGTAGGTTCCAGCAAATGGAAGTATTGGAAGGACAAAATATACTTGTCACAATATCAGGAAAGAAGAATAGGGTTCGAGTATATTACCTTAGTTGGCTTAAGAGCAAAATTTTAAGGACAGATGGCGTGAGTGATGTAAGTAAATTTTTCAGTTAAAGTATACTTTGTGGCATGAGTTGAGTAAAAGCGATCTACTGTTAATTACCACTCCTAATCTTTTTTTCTTTTTCATTTAGCTGTATACTCTGTTGGCTTTGATTGATAAAGGCTAATAATTTAGTGTATAAGGCTAATGAATGCTAATTAGCAACAAAATTGCCATAGAGTCTGGACCACTAGTTCTAAAAAACAGAAATACTAGTACTAAGACTAATAGTACAATATAGAGCCAGAGTTAATATCAACAAATTTGGATCATACTTATTATTTAGTAATTGCTAAATTACCAATCCAATGATATTAATCCAGCCGGATTTGACATTTTAAAAAAATATCTGAGCTAAGCATGCTCAAAATTCGTCAATGCAAGTGGTCAGTAATTTCTTACTTTACTCAAATTATTTCTAACTAATAGTTTAATGTGTTTTTACTTCTTAATAATGTATTTGCTAACTAATTATTAAATAACTTTTCTTGCATTGTTTGGACATTTGCAATAAACATAGACATATTTGAGTACAGCATTGTTTTGTGTATTGGACGATAAGGTATAAAATAATATAAACCTTTGTATTGTTGATCGGCAGCCGTGACTTCAGCATTAATATAGCTCTATGGCTTCAAATTTTTAAGATATATCATGTTAATTTAATGAAATGGACGATTTGAATGATATTGCAATAATTATATTAATTTGAGTTTCTCAAAATAAATAATGTATTATAAAAGAAAGGAAAATGTTAGTTGTCGAGTCATTTTTTTAAAATTTACATATAGGCGGCATATGTCTAACGAATAATGTGGTATCCCGTTTCAATGGATTTAAAAATAGCAAAATACAACTCTCAACCATTGGTTCCTTATTCACAAGAACTAAGGATAGCATTCCCCTAGTTCAAACTTGTAATGTTGTGTATAGAGTGACATATCGAGATTGTGGAGCCTGCTACATCGGTCAAACCACACAGAACCTAAAATATCGCATCATTTAACATAAGAATGAAAACAGAATAGGTAAGACATCATGCGCATTGTCAATACACAACCAAAAATATAAACATACTTTTGACAACATAAAAATTTTAGAGCGAGAGTATAATTATACAAAGACATTGTTTTTGGAGATAGTCCACATAAATCGCGAAAAGAATTCCATTAATTTCCGAACGGACATTTGACCGTTTAAGCGTCATATATTGTAAGTTAATATCTTAATAAAATTTTGAAATCTTGACTAGTCTGTGGACATACTTCTTTTCATTATCGGATTTTATTAACAATAGTTTTTTTTTTATGTGTTTACTTTCTGTAACGAGTAAATATAAACAATTTCTACGTTCTAATATATGTTCGATGAATTTCGTTTCAGTTAGAGTTAGGTTGTAAAGGTGGAATGTTTGTCCAGTGCCTATTTATATTATTCTACGAGGCTGGTTTGAAAAGTCCGTGCAAAAAATAAAAAACTACTTATGTGTTTGGGGTAAACCTTTTTTTATTTTTCGACATAGTCTCCTTTTAGGCTTATACACTTCGTCCAACGATGTTCTAGTTTGTTGATCCCTTCCGAATAATAGGATTTGTCCAAGTCTGCAAAATATCCATTAGTGTCTGCAATCACCTCCTCGTTTGAATAAAATCTTTGTCCCGCCAGCCATTTCTTCAAATTGGGGAACAAATAGTAGTCCGAGGGAGCCAAATCTGGAGAATAGGGGGGATGTGAAACGAGTTGGAATCCTATTTCCATTAATTTTGCGACCACAACTGCTGAGGTGTGTGCTGGTGCGTTGTCGTGATGGAAACGGACTTTCTTGTGGGCCAATCGCGGGCGTTTTTCTTGCAGCTCGGTTTTCAAACGGTCCAATAACGATGAATAATATTCACCTGTAATAGTTTTACCCTTTTCCAGATAGTCGATGAGGATTATCCCTTGCGAATCCCAAAAGACAGTCGCCATAACCTTTCCGGCCGAAGGAACGGTCTTTGCCTTTTTTGGTGCAGATTCCCCCTTGGTAACCCATTGTTTAGATTGTTGTTTGGTCTCAGGAGTATAGTAATGTATCCATGTTTCATCCACAGTGACGAAACGACGCTTAAAGTCCTCCGAATTCTTCTGGAACAGCTGCAAACCATCCTTGCAACACTTCACACGATTCCGTTTTTGGTCAAGCGTGAGCAATCGTGGCACCCATCTTGCGGATAGCTTTCTCATGTCCAAATGTTTATGCAAAATATGTACCCGTTCAGTCGAGATGCCCACAGCACTAGCAATATCACGCACCTTAACTCTTTTGTCATCCATCACCATATCATGGATTTGATCAATGATTTCTGGACTCGTAACCTCCACAGGCCGTCCAGAACGTTCAGCGTCACTTGTGCCCATATGGCCAGTCCGAAAATTTTGAAACCACTTATAAACTGTTCCAATCGAAGGTGCAGAGTCACCATAATGTTTATTAAGCTTCACTTTAGTCTCCTGAGGCGTTTTGCCTTTCATAAAGTAATGTTTAATCACCACACGAAATTCTTTTTCGTCCATTTCTTGAAAATCACTCGACTTCCTTGATTCACACGAATGCCAAACACAAAGAAATAGACCAATATGGCTGAAAGTTGGTGTGCGTTCATTCAAGAGATGCTACTAACAAAACATGACCTCGATACGCGCCGGTGGTGCCATCTCTCGGACTTTGCACGGACTTTTCAAACCAGCCTCGTAATTGTAAGTTTTTAACTGTACTTAACTGAAATTAACACACGGTGATTTTCATTTGAATAATATAACATATCTACAATTTTTGGACATAAGTATTTCCATCTTACACTAATTACATCATCTCTGTACATATTAGAATCTAAATTAGTCTCTACTATTGTTAGGTACTGTGCAAATTCGTATGTTCACCTTTTATTCATACATGTTCGGAATATTACCTCTAAGCTATTGATCAGAGGGGAAGGGTTCGATATGGATAAAAATGACATCGGTATGAATACAACACTTTTTTTTACTACAGTCTGTCAAGTAAGACGTGTCCGCGATAATTCATTTTTGGCAGATACGATTCTAGCGATCCAACAAGAAATCGCTAAAGGGAACCTTTGTCTACAACGCATTTTACTAAAAATATCAGTCGATTCCGAACTTTCGTTCAAATCAC
Organism: Pachyrhynchus sulphureomaculatus; assembly: GCA_019049505.1. Taxonomy (NCBI): domain Eukaryota; kingdom Metazoa; phylum Arthropoda; class Insecta; order Coleoptera; family Curculionidae; genus Pachyrhynchus; species Pachyrhynchus sulphureomaculatus. The sequence continues at coordinate 100,849,927 of CM032447.1, forward strand.
ATAAAATCCAAAATGAGTCGGTTGTTTGCACGTCGGTTCGAAACAGTCTTTCTTTGTTCCCATCCAAAGGGTCCTAAAATGACACATTCCGCGGCCGCTAATTATATTACAAAGTCAGTTTCGTTTTTGAAGAAGTGGGTAAATCCTTTTAACGATGAAAAATGTCGATGACTTACCAAAACGTGACTCGGTAGGAAAGTCACTCCGAAAGTCAAAAAATGAATCGTGTCTTTATTTCACGGGACCCCAAAATTGACGCTGTATCAAGAAGCGGCAAAATTAAGAAAATCGGGTTTGAATGTGTCCCATGAGACATTTGATCTTCGTGCTCATGATGTCAAATTCCGAAGCACGTTGAAGAAACTTTTACTGGGCGAGAATTACGTCGCGAAGCGGCTCGCTTGGGCCCACGATAAGATACTAGAGTGGCCCTCACAATCGCCGGACGCCAACCCTATTGAAAACGTTTGGTTCCTTGTAACGAAAAAGCTCTGAGGAAAGACTCTGAGGACAGACTCAGTTGTCTCGCGATCTCGTCGATAGCATGGTTCGAAGATGCCAGGCGATTATTGACGCAGGAGGCGATTGGACAACTTACTAGGGTAATTACACCGTTGTTAGCACACCAAAGAATACATTGATGGCATCACGATCCATTCAGAAGCTGTTATATAATGTCGAACCAAGCTAGGATCGACGGAGAAAAAGTACAAAAATTAAAGTACTTATCGCAGTACTAGTGTAAAGAATAAGTAAGAAACAAATAATTTGTACCTCTGACTGTTAAACCTAGTTTTGGAGGCGTACCTGCCCTCTGTCAGGGGCTGTTCAAGGCCAATGAAGGAACTGTTCAACGAGTTGCTAACAAATTACCGGTTCGCAGCGTTTTACAGGGTTCTTTCCAAGGATATAAAAATCGATGTAAACTACTAAAATTGGACAAAGTCCACTTTTCAGCAGTTTTTGACTGTTCTCTTATCCGGCAATCTATCTTGGAACGCGTTTCACCGTATCACGGCTCTTCAGCTAAGCTAGGATCGAGGGAGAAAGAGAGCAAAACTTGAAATACTTACCGCAGTGCTGGCGTAAGATACAAATAATTTGCCGATGTAAGCCTAGTTTTGAAAGCGTACCTTCCCTCTGTAGAGAGCTGTTCAAAGCCACAGACTTATAAAGGAATTGTTCACAGCAAGTTGCTAACAATTACCGCGTGGCAGCCCTTTTTAAGATTCTACCCCAAGTATATAAAAATCGATTCAGTCCAATTTTAGTAGTTTATGTTGATTTTAATATACTTGAAGTAGAACCCTATAAAGCGCTATCAAGCGGTAATTGTTAGCAACTCGCTGACCAATTCCTCTATTGGCCTGTGGCCTTGAACAGCCCCCGACAGAGGTATGAAGGTTGATCACTCTAAAACGATCTATCCGATTTAAATGATTTTTTTATTTCATAGAGGAAGTAAATTCGGCAATAGAACTAAAAATTTAGTCAGTTTTTACAGATTTGAATTGAAAGTGATTTTAGGGGATTTTCAGGATAGTAAATTGTTATTCTAATGAAATTTTCTATGTTCCCGATGGTGGATGCAATATGGCAAACCCAAAGTTTCCGACTTTGACCGATTGCATGTTATAGTAAGGGAAATCGAATATAACGATTCCATGAGTAAAATTTATAATTTTAAAAACCTAGAAGACAGACAGCATTATAAAAGTTCAAAATAATGAACTTTAAAAATGGCCTGAAACGAATAAAATAATACCGAATGATAATTTACGTTGATCTGAGAGAAACATAAGAAAAGTTTAAATTTGTGTTAGTTAGATCAGCAAAATATCATTTTTTAGAGTCGGTTCTATTTATTTAAATAAAGTTAATTCAGTTGCATTGCATTCTTTCTAATAGAGAACTTTTTTTTCCAGCAAGTCGAACGACGAAACGGTTGGATAAACGTCGGTGACCTGCAAGGAGCTGTACACTTTAAAATAGTAAAATACGAAAGGATAAAATTCCTAGTGATAGCCCTTAGAGATAGTATAGAAATTTACGCTTGGGCACCAAAACCCTATCATAAATTTATGGCTTTCAAATCTTTCTGTGATCTTACCTTCCGACCACTTTTGGTTGACCTTACTGTAGAGGAAGGCACTAGGTTAAAAGTTATTTACGGCAGTTGCGATGGCTTCCATGCTGTCGACCTAGATTCGGCTAGTGTGTATGATATTTATTTGCCGAAACATGTAAGTATAATGTCTCGAATATAATATATCTTAAGTCCAATTTTTCTGCCATGAGTTTTCGTGACTTTTAAATATACTAATAATTAAGAAAAATTTTTATCTATTATTTGAAAATAAAGAATTCCTTGGTTTGGGCAAAATAAAAACAGAATTTAAAATAGGTTTCCTCTTAACTTTTCCATGATTAATGCCGAAATGGTAAACGATTTTCTTGTAATAAAAGTAAGATTTTTTAGTGCTAAAGTGAAAAAAACAAAGTAGGTTCAAAAATGTATTTGTTTATTATTTTTATGTGCCTTAAATGTGCAGTCGATTTCCATATAAGATATTCTAGGTTGTGCGTGACGTAAGAAACTATCGCATTGCTGCTGTATACTATATTTTCTACAAATTTCTTAATTAACACCACTATATTAGTCTATGGATATCTTTAAAAAAAAACCTTCGATAATATTGATCTTGACTTCACTTTACCCCCGACATATTGAAAAATTTATAACCGTTCGCTGTAAATAAATAAACTGAACGTGAATTTGACATTTTGCTAGAGAGCGTTGTGAAGTGACCACCCCGAAGCAGAGAGAAAGCTACTAAAAAACTACCGACAAAGTCGGCAAAGACACTAACATTTTTTTTTGTCGGCGTTGGACGCCGACAACAAATCCTTTGTCGGTTTTAGAATCTTTGCAACCTACCTTAACAATTTCTTTATTGTGCCGTCGTTTTTACAATGAAGCATATAAAATTTTAGTAAATTACATGTGTTAAAATTTTTACTTATAATAAAATATTGAAATATAAAACTTGGGTAATTAATTTGTTGGTGCCAGAAAGTAATTATTTTAAAAGGTAACAATTTTTATATATTTTTTTATTACATTTGTTGGAAAAACCTAGTCAAATCTCTCAACACTGTAGACCTGACCTTCTGGTTAACGATCGACCCTATTGTGTAGGCGTATGGTTTACCAGTGGCAACAATATTCATGTCACATTTCTTCAGAGACGATTTTTCCTTTATTATTGATATCCGTTATTTTAGGTGAATTCTCTGCAATCGGTCTAGCTACAAGAAGGCGCCAATTCCGATATTTGTTCTGAACCCCATAACACCCTATACAGATTTCATTATGAAACTCTAGAAATCTAACTAGCAAAAAATTGTGACAAATCTTGTAAAGATTTATTAATTATCAAGGGGAAATATTATTTAACACAGAATTATGTGTGTGTGTGTTGGCTCAACCCATTTTAATATATTAAACAATCTTTTTAATCTACCGTATAATATTAAAATCAACCGTTTCGAAATGGCATATACATATAATTACATAAATATATGTTATTTTTAGACACAAAACGGAATAACTCCACATTGTATAGTAACCTTACCAAACAGTAATGGCATGCAGTTATTATTGTGCTATGACAATGAAGGAGTTTATGTAAATACTTATGGTAGAGTCTCAAAAAATATGTTATTACAGGTAGGTAAATTATTTTAAACAAGATCAAAAATATTGCAAATATATTGTATATTCATTGCAGTTCTAATGAGAGTTTGAACTTACGTCAGAAATGTTTGTTAGTTAATTCCCTACAAACTTCATCATTTATTATAGCGAATATAGTCCTATAACTGGTTTGGGTTTTAAATAAAAAAATTTTAATTAAATGGAAAATTATGTATCAAAAACACATGTTTAGCAGTTGTGATATTAGGCAAGAAATGAACAACTTGTAGTTGAGAGTGACCAGTACGCTTCGGAATTTATTTCCAAATTTTAACAAAAATAAATAAATAACATCGCAGGCTGACGTCACTTTTTGGGTGTTTGTTCGTGAGTAATACCCATCTCGCTTTTGTATTTATTGATTTAGAATTTCCTTATCGAGTAATAAAGAGATCCTTTATAATTTATAGATATAGAGTGAAAATGCGTTAATTTTCACGCAAGCAGCTGATATAAGTCGACTGGTAAAAGACCTAATACTTCTGCTAAATTTATGCTAGACTTTCATTTACACATATCAATTTTCTGTCTCATCTGTTTTACATTTTCAGAAAAGGGCACAAACACATATGAAGTAAGTTTGAACTCTCGTGTTAAAATATAATAAACAGCAATATACAAGTAAATTAGGGAAAGATAACAGTTAAAATAAACTAACAAAAATCGTTGTCATTGGTTAAAACTTCAAAGTTTTTTAATCTTTTTTAGTTTAAATTAAAAGTTTTACCCGATCAGAGCTTTAAACTTAAAATAAAAAATAAGAATGATTTATGTTGTTATCATTATTCTTAATTTACTTTTATATGGGTGTAATAATTGTTTTTAATTTCAGTGGGGCGAAATGCCTACATCTGTAGCCTACATAGGCACTGGTCAAATCATGGGCTGGGGTAATAAGGCCATCGAAATTCGCTCAGTTGAATCGGGCCATCTCGATGGCGTGTTCATGCACAAAAAGGCACAAAGGCTCAAATTCCTCTGCGAGCGAAACGACAAGGTCTTTTTCTCGAGCGCCAAGAGCGGTTCATCATGCCAGATATACTTCATGACATTAAATAAACCGGGCATGGCGAACTGGTAACGGTCGACCGGTGATAGTCAAGAGGCAAATAGTGATTTAATAAAAACTGCCACTGGTGCATAATAGGACAATGTTTTTTTTTTTATTGTGAATTGTAGGAGATAAGTGGCTCAAATGAATGGTAGATTCTCATTACATCTGCATGGTGATAAATAAACATTCTTGCAAGTTTTTTAGTGACTCGATTTATATTATATTGCTCATTGAATGAAATATTTTTGATTTTAAAAATCGTATAATTATCTGATTTAATTATTCAAAAATGTTCTTTGTTCCTCTGTGTTCCGTCCAATTGGAAATCCTATCCTATCTTATTTTTACAAAATTATTTTGTTTTGTTTCTGATGGACAAATCAAATTACCCTAATTAACTAATATTAAGTAAAAATATATAAGGATATATGAATAAATACCAGTAAATTCTGTTCTCTTGTTTGTCAATCATAGCCCGACTGAGGAGTCTTGATACGGCGAAACGCGTCTCGGGATGAATTTGACGAATAAGAGAACAGTGGGTAAACTGCTGAAATATGGGCCTTGTCCGTTTTCAGTTATTTTACGTTAACCAAAAATATGTAAGTAAATGAATAAAATAATAATTCTACTGCTTTACATTAATAGATTTTTCAGATTTCAAAAGCCTGGTTTCTAGATTTTTAAAAGTGAAATTTAATTTTTTTTGGGTTTATAGACAAAGCTATGAAATGTTCGCGGCCATTCCAGAAATCGGATCTTACATTTACAAATAGTGCTAAAAATGCACTGCATTTTTTTTTTTTTTTTTTTTTGATGAACCGTTTATTTTTTTGAATAAACATATTTTCTTAAACTGTATTATATTTATTACTCGCCACGTTTCATTGCATTTATCTTGTTCTTTGTTTTTAATTTAATAATATCTCGAAAGACTTGCACATTATTTTACGAACTATAAGAAAGTTAATAACTCATACTGATAATGATGGTAATACTTGTCTCAAGATTAAAAGGTGTTTCTTACAGTGCCGCTACAGGACGAGACGGAAAATTTCTGACAAACATTCAGCCACATATTTTAACACACAAGTTCTCACAAATATTCAGACTGTTTATTTATCACCAATGCTTTCGGTTCTAGATGTTGTCTTAGTTTATTGACGTTTGAGGTCTAGGAAAACAGTATTGGTGCTACTAAATTTCGTTATTTCAAACTTAGTTTGTTTTTTTTTTAAAAAATTTAAATGCAAATAATAACACAGTCGATACACATTCTTATCATTTTGAATTTTGTTATTGCATTTTTTACGAGAAATTCAAAGGTCAAACTGATGATTTAAATGGAACAAGCGAATATTTAAGCCATTTAAGCCAAATCAAAAACTATATAATATATATATATATATATATATATATATATATATATATATATATATATATATATATATATAAAGTTTTAAGAACTAATGTAAGTTGTAAGCAATTATGAAACTATCTAGATTTTAAAACCGCTAATATATTAACTAGACTTCATTACATTAGGATGTCTCGTTAAGAACTGCGCTAAGAACACCCCATAATTATGGTTAAAGATGCCTCTGATGGCATTTCAGGTTATATATTTACTCTTTTTCTTCATTGTGACTTTTGATACATAAATTCTCGTGATTTGAAGATGCAAATAGACCGAAGGGCTCCTTTAACGTGCTGCCAGCCCACTATTTTACGGTCTTGTTCCACACTTGCTTGCCACGAACCTATAGCCGTCTTCGTGGCATTGCGACGAAATATATTTTTGTTGGTGACGACCCTTGAGCCATCCAGTCACATTTCAGATATGTATCTCGCTTGAAAACGTAAAGTACACCGTCTCCAACCACATTCCGTCGGCAATTTCTATCTCAGTCCTTTCAAGTCCGACTTCAGATATGCGTCCTACCCGAGTTCGAAGGGGAAGACCGTGGCTTTATCGTTAAGCTTGTCTGGTCGGAGCAAGATTGATTTATTGCAGTATCAGCTTTGAAAGTTTTCGGATCACCTAACGGCATCACGTGAGATGTGGCTTAGCCAAGTATACTTAAGTATACTGGCATGCCAGGAGTGAAATCGGAGACCCCGCGTACGATCAGCCAGAATTACGTTGTCGAGGTAAAGCTGTCGCTCAATTAACTCGATTTTTCTATATTTATTTCCTCAAGAATTCTAATATTTTATCCTTTAGGTAGTAGGTTCGTAGAAGTAGCTTCTTAGTCTGAAATTTCCTAGAACAATATTAAAAATAGTTAGCTAGTAAATCTGTTCTTTACTACTAATATCTATAAAGAATCTATATCTCTTCTCCATATTTCTTCAGTATGTACTTTTTAATCGATTTTAAATAAAATTTAAAACAACGTAAGGTCTATCGTTACACTAAAAATACATCAAAAATTATTTAATTTCCTTTTTATACAAAGTTTTTAGGAATGATTGACACGTTGTATGTTTTAATATTATTTAGATCCGCGCATCGTGTTATTTTTTAACATTGGAAAATGATACAGAATGTGTATTCGCAAATTTTAAAAGAAAAGAGTACAAAGAGCACTTTATATTTATTATGTTTTTCATTTTATTGGTATGTATTTACTGAAATGTAAAATAAGTCTGCGTTTTTTTTTAAAGGCACTTTGTTATAACAATAAAATTAAGAAATAAAATAAAGAATTAAAGCGAAGTTGACAATACAGTTAATAATTCCTCACTCTAAATTTTCAGTCAAACTTGAAAGCTTATTTTATTAGTATTCGGTAAATATAACCAATATTTTTAACTTTAGAGCAATACTAAAAGTTTAAAACATTTTCTCTTGTAAGATATTTTCTTTATGGCATAATTAATTGAACCATGCCTTAGGTCGTAATATTATACACGGTTTGAGTTCAAATCAAGAAAACTCACCAGTTTCAATCCGTTCGGAAGGAACCTTTTGTCTATAAATAAACAAACAAACAAACACTACTTGAAAAACGATTGCATTTATTTCCCATGATTAAGTTTGGTGCCAACCAGTTAATTAGTGACGTAACAAGAATGCTCACTAAACTGTAGATAGATCCCAAAAAACCTAGTATAATGTTCCTCAAGTTGATATCTTATCAATTTGGGTAACTCTGTATATACACTTTTGCATAAAAATTTGTATTGCAACCTAATATTCCTTTAGCACTAAGAGTATGCTATTGGGCAAAAAATCGAGTAATAATATTTTAAACAAAATAACCTTATCAGATCAGTGCGCTAGGTATGAACGGTCTTCTTAAGTGATCCAGTTATCATGATATTTTTAATGGAACGAACGTTTTTCATGACTTTACTCAGTCAAATTGTGGTGACTTTCCAACGTTTCGCACACGAGTACGCGTGGCATCTTCAACGATTTTTACTCGACAAGATTGGGACACTGTGTAAACGAAATATGTGTTTAGCATCCGTGAAAAATATGCGAAAAATATATAGTAACTTATCGAATAAAGACCGTCAGTATTTTCCAGGAACGCTAAACACACAGTTCGTTTATAATTTTTTCTGATCATGTATAACACGCTATACGGTAAGACCGTAAGCACACTCCTTTGTATGTCGATCTCTATAACCGGATTAACCCGTTTAAATTGTTCTTTTTTACAGTTACCGCTAAACTGCGGTATGTAGTACTACCCTATTTACGTATGGCGATAGCAGTACAGTATAATTTTCCGAAGCGATCCGATGTAATACAGACACATAAACACCATGTATAAATTTTCGATAAAAACAAAGTCATCATCTATGCTATGCTATACCATTCAAAATGTATCGACCTCCACCCTTTCACTCTCACCCCTAAAGCGATGCTGCTTAAAAACTACTGGCTTCTTTTTCATTCAAGTGCTGGCATAGATCTCTATCGAATTTATCATTCCTTCCAAAAGTTATCCCAACACCAGACTGGCATATTGAGGGAATATAAAAACTATATTTTTCATGATATATCAGTTATCCTGAAGCGTGAAGAGATGATAAAATACCGATATTTTCAATTTACAAATGATTACAAAATGATTTTCAAATTTCCTGTAACCTTCCTACACAACTACAAATTAGGCAACCAAAGGTTTTGTTCAGACGCTGATTGCAAAAAAACAAATCAGTAACTCAAATTACTATTTTTTTTTTTTTTTAATTACAAAAGAAATAATTGAGGTTTTACCTATTTTATCTTGTTAATAAAACTAGCTGTGAGAACACAGCAACGACAGCGAATTGAACGTACCATGCAAAAACGGCTGCAATTTTACAAAGACTCGTTACTAAGAAGAACCATACGACTCATCCTAATCTCAATTGCATTAGACGGCAAAGCTTATGGGCGTCCTATCTCTATCTATTTTCCGTTCGAACTTAAAATTAAATTTACTTCTGGGACGAAGAAATTTAAATCAATGTAACTATTCATTTTTATGCCCTCCGCACTGGTCCATATTATAAAATAGATATTATTACCCTCTCACTAAATAACAAAAAAAACGTTTTTAATTTATTTTTAAAACCTAGTGTGGTAGAAGTAGATTAAGACTGGTATGTAAGATAATTTATGTATTATAATTTAATATTTTTTTTATTGGTTTCTTATTTAAAAAAAATAACAATTTAAGAACAACAAAGTAATTTTCTGCTTGAAGGAATATTTCTATTACTTTAGTAGTATGTATAATGTATATGACAAAAATAGAAAAGCTGATACAATAGAATGATAATTTGTAAAAGAAAACTACGAAAATTTCAGTCTAAAAATTTCAACCTAAAAATTATTTTCAGAGAATAATCAATTGCAAAACCGTCATAACATTAATGGATTGGTCTTCTAAAAATTTTAAAATACATATATCGCTTTACAATATTTCTTTTCACTTTTTTTTTTAATTTTGTATTTGTAGCGTAATGTTGGTAACAGGGCATTCAAATTTTTATTTTCAATTTTTTACAATATATTACGTAAAAGCTTATGATACAATGAAAAAGAATTGTTTCAGAAAAGCAAATGTGAATGAAAACAAACAAAATTCATTAACCAGAGCCTTAAAATTAGGTTCATGTTTTTCTTACCTTTTTGTTTTAAAGCAAATTTTTTAAGTCCATAAGTTTTTACTTACAGAAAAAGTTTAGTTTACGTTAGGATGGCTTTTTTTTTTTCCAGAAAGTACTGTCCATATTATGTTTTGGAATTAGATTTACAACATAATCCAGTTATTTTCACAATACCTTTTAGAAGTTGGGAATTTAAGCCGTTTTATGTACCAACATATTAGGGACGTTAATATGCTAGGAACCTCTTCTCCAAAAAATCTTGGCTTCATATATTCCCAAAAATGGATTTTATTTCTTTGTTAGTTTCACTATTAAGTTAATCACAACAATATTAACTATTCAATATTTTAATCTATTTTGTCATTTACAAAATGTAAGTTAACAATTTTAGGTATAAATTAAATTGAAAATGTGCTCTTTACATATTTTTTTTCACACAGATATAACTACTTTTCTTTTTTCTAAGTACAATTCTAAAGAGGTTATAGACTCAATTTGGAATTAGATTAGTAAGGCAAAAAATACCGTTTTTACACAAATTCAGCTAGAATAAGCTCTTTTTTACAGAATTGTAAATATAGAAAATTTACATTTTGTATTGTTACTCTTTCTTGTCTAATAGTGTAAACACTGTTTTGTATCTTTATTTTTAAACATCAGTCATAGGATTTTATACTAAACCTACATTTTAGTAAAAATTTACTTTATATTCTCAAAAATATATGTTTATATTTTGGTGCAATTTAAGACTGTTTTAGCTATTTTTTGACCGGTATCATTGTAGGATCAACTTATGTTTTATCCTTTAACTGTATTTATAAAATAGCTGCTACACATTTATTTTTGATTACTTGCATATAATGCCCACATTTTTCTTATTTTTCTCTTTATAATTATTTCCAAAGAGATGTTATAAGTGTGATTTTTTTTAATATAGAAAATAACTATTATATAAATATCATTTTATTAATATTATTCAGATATAAAGTTATATTATCAAAGGTTTGTTTTATTCCTCCATCTCTATTACCCAATGAAATACTACCGTCCAAGAGTTTGGAAGCAGTAACTATTTTTAATTGAAAAATAAACTTATTGTCAAAATTTAAATCTTTCTTTATGATCGATTATATCAGCTATCTGATGAATTACAATGTTTCTTAGAAATTATATATATACAGGGTGCGGTGCCAAAATCCAGACAAATTAAAAGTTTTTTTGAAACAATATTTATAAATGGAGATTATAATTATTTTTTTTACTAAATTGTTTGTTATGTCATAAAGAACACATTTACTCAATATAACCCCCTTCTGCTTGAATGATCGCCTCCTTTTTCGGTCTGAAGCGGTCGCAGGCCCGTTTTAATGAGTCACGGTCCATATCGGCGAATGCTGCTACAATAGCGGCCCTCGATGATGCGACGTTTGGATGTCTGAACTTGTTAGTGACCCTTTCAACCATGCTCCATGCATAGAAGTCCAAAGGATTTAAATCTGGGCTGTTGGGAGGCCAAAATTCTTTGAACCAAAACATATTGACGTTGTCCGACAACTAATTTTTTACTTGCCGGTGTTTACTTGCAAAAGAGTTGTTTTCTCACAACGGATGACTTTAATAAATAGCTTCACTTTTTGTAAGATCTTACCAGTTGCACTCAAAGAGCAGGAACTGCGATTTCTGAGTTTAGTTTAGTTTAAAGGATTCTTGCGGATGTTTAGCCTGACATTTTGTTTTTAAACTGGCGCCAAGAAAACGGCCTAGTGTCGGACAGTGTAGTTCCATCTACGCTCTACATAAGAAAAGATTTAGTGAGCGATAAGCCGCAAAAAGCAAGTAGGTATTTTAGATAAAGCCATCCACCACCCTTAATAGAAAACAAGTAACAGATGAAGACAGAAAATGGTCTGGGCGACCTCGAGCTACAACAAAATGTGAAGGTCAATTCATTTCAGCGATGTCTAAACAAAACAGATGTTTAACTGCTCTCAAATTACCGCTGCTTTAAGAGGCGATTGCTGCTTGCAACTAAAAAAGAATCGTAGCTGCCAGAAAATCGATTCTAGTTAACGGGTACAGCAAAAAAAGGTTGTAGACGGTTAAAATTCATAAAAATCGGACAATAATTCAACACACAAATATCTTTTGGTCTAATGGAATGATATTGTGCACTGTATAACTAACGAAAAGGCTTCATAAGTTCGCAACGTACCAACTATTACACGTAAGTGACTGCGCTTGTGTGCGGCTAAAACCGCTTCAAGAAATACCAGTTTCGAAGTAATCCAAATTTAAAAATAACCGGTCAAGTGCAAGTTGAATTTGCACAATTAGTGTTCCGTACGTTGATTGCTTTTAAAATAAAAAAAATTGTTACGGTGGTATAAAATGATCAGTGACTTCACAAAACACACCCCAAATGAGTTTTCAACAAAGTTTGTATCCGATCTTTACTGAAAACTGATGACCTTGAAATTTTTGGTTTTTTTATATACCAAATAAATTATTAAAGGTAATGCATCGTGATAATTTTCGTTCAATTTATATCCCATGGGGAATATTCCAGAATTTTTTCAAAATTTTTTGATCAGTACTTTTCGAAATAAGGTGGGGGGATAGCGATTTTTCGCGATTTTTTAAAAATAATACAAAGAAAAGTGTGCGCAAGTATTACATTATATATATATATATATTTTTTACTTGTCACAAGCTTTCATTTGACACCACACTCGATGACCTAGTAAAAAAATTTTTTTTCACTTCCACTTTCACCCAAAATTTAACTTTCAAAACTACACGGCTCTGATGAGGCCATCAATTCCTATATTAGTACCAAATTTCAACTTTCTATGTCAAATAATTTCGGAGAAAATCGGGTGTGATAGACGGACACCGAAGTGATCTTATAAATGTTCCGTACGGAACACTAATAAAATTTGATAAACCATAATAAGCGAAACATCATTAAAATTGTGTTTCTATAACATAAAGGTAACCACAATAAGATCCAATTCTAGTGACTAAGCGTCTTAAAGAAAAAGTAGTGGTATATTTTCGCGCCTTTCAGCTGCGATACTTTCTCAAATTTCGTGTGTTCATCAGCTTTTCATTCGCGTTTATTTTTTACTTTAAAAAACGAGAAGTTGATGTTTGCGAAATAAAATTTCTAGCAGTTTTAAAATAATTTTGTCTAAACACTATCATCTCAAAATTGATAAAAAAAAAGACTAAACTGCCATATTTTTTAAAATACATAATAAATGAAGAATGTGCTGATTATATGATATGTTCTAAAACTTGAAATGGACTCTACAAAATAGAGTTCTTAGTAGAGACGGCATTAATCTCTTAATAAAATTGTAGTATCAAAATAAACAGTCATGATTATTCCATCTAACTTGACGATAATAAGTTATAGTTGATTTTCGCTGATCCTTTACAAACATTTCCGAAGTTATACAGTGAAAAAAATGAAAATAATTTTATCCACATCCAACCAGTTGATTTGTTATAGCATCCATAGACAAGAGATTCGGGTCATGGTTTATACGCTCGAATAGAGTGCTGTTTGTTTGATTCGCGAGTTATACCCTAGATCTGTGTTGTCAACCCTACTGTTTAAACTGTAGATCTACTGTTGTTTCAAATACATCTCAGTTTTTAATCTTACCATTCAAATCTACTGTTTTCTCTATCGTTATAGAGGCCAAAAATTCTTGTACCACCTAGTGTTTCCTCTCTTTGCTTTCGCATAAGTTTACGACTGTACTGCTTGGTTACGCATTACGTAGTTTGTCAAATAGCCGTCAGACGGCATTATTTGGGGGGAACCTCGTCATTTTATTACCTACATCACATATTAATTTGATTAAAACGAAACTAAGAAACAAGGCTTTGACAATAAAAAGAACTCTACATACCAAATCTGAAATTTCTAATTGTTACAAATTTAACTTAATAAAATATTTAAAAAATATATTGAAGATATGTACTACTTTCGAAGAAAATATGACATTGAGAACAGTGAAGATGCAGTTATTGAAGAGGAAACAGACGATAATAGTTATATAACATTTACTATATGCGTACTATATGTAACAATTTGTACTCCTCATATTAAAAAAATAATTATTCTGATTAAAATAGGTTGATTAAAGAAAGTCTTTTATTTGCTGGTCTTAACCAAAATTACTTTTAGAGTAAACTGTAGATTTCCAGTTTTATGTACAGTAATCTGCTGTTTGCGTTTTTTCATGGGTCATTTACTGTTTTTAAGTAACACAGGGTTGGCAACATTGCCCTAGATATAATGTTTAGTTATGTTAAATTTGACCTTTACTTGTAAGGCGCTTAAAGGAGCCAGAAGGCGAAAATATGCCACTAATTTAATATAATTATTGATGTTAATGTCACTTGTTTCGATGTGATCTGTCGAAAAACGAAAGATAAAATTATAATTAGAATATTATTACTATCAAGTGCAAAATAAGAACTACATAAAAATTAAATACATTATATTTACATTTTAATCTAGTTACAAAGTTAATCGTCTTTCTTAAACTTATACTTTCCTCTCATGGTATTAGGAAGCGGACATACTCCAGGGCAAGGAACTTGTCCAATTATTTCACATATACAAGACCTATCACACCCTACTCCAAAGTTTCCGGGATTATCTTTTTCTTTTCCTTTGCCAAAAGTTCTTCTTTTAGAACAGTCCTATATAAAAACAAATTATAAGCCTGATGCAGAGAGGCATTTACCGTTGTTTTTTTTTTCATTAATTTCATTCTTATTTCTAATTCCTAAAATCCAAGGTAAGTCTCTAAGGAAAACAACTAATTTTTTTTTTAAGAAGTAAAAAATTATTGCAGTAAGATACACGTTGTATATTTAGGTGGTATCAAAGCAATATTAAAAACTATACCTACCTCCTATAATGCTAACTCGGCTGACGAATCGTGATACAAAGAAACGCGCGGTTCGACTGATGAGAGAGGAGTAAATCATTGTGAAAATATAAACTTTATTCAGTTTTGGTCTTTAATAATTATAAAAGCTTATTGTTAAATTATTAACGCCGACAAACGTACGGAGCAAAAAATAAATACCGCTGTTTAATAACTTAACAATATATGTATTTTTTAATTAGTTGTTCGGTCCCTCAAGGCACTACTTGCTTAAATTTTGAAAACTCTTATAACCATGAAATTAACCAAAAAATCAACGTGGGACATTTTATTAACTTAGAATATAGGTCGCGCGTGACATTACCCGCCACCCATATGCGATTGGTCAGTTTTAAGTTACATAATGTTCAAACATAATTTTGAATTTACACCTGACCTAATTGCTGAGGAGTTCAATTTATAGTTTTTGTATTTCATAGTGAAGTCTATAATATCATAAATACCGTCAAAGAAATATTTATATAAAAAAAATTAAAATGAAAATCAGGTCTTTGGACATTGGAATAGTTAGGAAAGTTGGTAGTCTATCGAATTTTAACACAATATTTCATTTTTACTCATTACGAATAAATAAAAATTATTTTAAAACATTTGTTTCATCGTTACAACCTTAAATTAGATCAATTGTGAAATTAAACCGCGAATTAGGCATAGGGAAAATATTTGCCCTTAAAATAAGATTAAAGTAGGGATTATTAAATATTTTAAAAATATCAATAACAATTTTTATTTGCAAATATCACAGTGCAAAAAAATACACTCTAGGTTGTGCAAAGGTTTTTAATTTTAATATCTACAAATAGGATTTTTTTTGAACAATCTTAAAAAATTATTTCTTGGCTCTATTTTACCTCTATTTTATTAAACTCTTAAGAATTATGCGAAAGATCCCATAACTCTAATTGGTATCGAAAACCAGTAACGAATATTAAGTGGGAAAGAAGCATGTGATTCTCCTCCTATGAAATACTTGAAACTCCTATGCAACGAACACGGCAAATATTATGTAAATAGTAATTTTAGCACCCTTAAATTGGCATTGCTCCTAGGCTAATAATCGCCTGCAGAAAAACGTCAGACAAATCGTCAGTTGAATAGTTATAGACCAAGAGCTACGGGCTCTGGCACAGAAACTGTTCACCTTTCAGATATTTTGGGCCGTCGCTACCGGCCGATTATCCCACGATTTAATTTTACAAAATGAAATTTTCACCTCGATATAATTCGATTGGATCGCATTTTTAGAAAAAAGTGCAAGGATAAAAATGTCTTGGAATTGTCCAAAATATCCGGTAAAACCATTTTAGAATGAAAATAAGAATTTTCTTTCAAGTTATATATATATATATATATATATATATATATATATATATATATATATATATATATATATATATATATATATATATATATATATATATATATATATATATATATATATATATATATATAATATATATATATATATATATATATATATATATATATATATATATATATATATATATATATATATATATATATATATATATATATTTTCGGGTATCCCCGTGTATATGAATATATATATATATATATATATATATATATATATATATATATATATATATATATATATATATATATATATATATATATATATATATATATATATATATATATATATATATATATATATATACGTGTATTATATATATATATATATATATATATATATATATATATATATATATATATATATACATAAATATATATATATATATATATATATATATATATATATATATATATATATATATATATATATATATACGTATATATATATATATATATATATATATATATATATATATATATATGTATATATATATATATATATATATATATATATATATATATATATATATATATATATATATATATATATATACGTATATATAAACTCCTGGACAAAATTAACGCAACAATCTGAAAATTAATTTATCTTTTTCTTATGTCAGTTTTAAAGTTTATCGAGTATTTGAATGGTAGGCTATGCATATTTTGTTTCGTTGTTCATGACAGAAATCAAAACAATTCTTTTAGATTTACAGTTTTAAAGAATTTTTTAGTAGATAAACAATTTTCTGTAATAATGCGATAGATTTTCTTTAAAAGTTAAAAGCTTATAAATTGTTCCCTTTTTCAAAGTAATACGTTTTACTGTTTTATTTTTGACCCCGAAGAAATAGAAAAATGAATCGAACAAGGAATTTAACTGAACACGAGGTAGTGCGAGCCTCAGTTTTATTGGACGAGGGATATTGTCAGAGTTATGTTGCCAATTTGTTAGGCACAATAAGTCGTATGGTAAGACGCTTGAATGAAGTAGGAACTTATTCTAGAAGGCTAGGGCAAGGGCGAAAACGATGCACTAGCGACCTAGATGAACGTTTTATAAGACAATATGCTTTAAGAAACAGGACTGTCACTAGTTCTATAATAAGAAACGAACTCGAAGCTGTTCGCAATGTCACAATTTCTTCTAAAACAGTTAGAAGACGGTTAAATGAAGCTGGATTAAACAGTAGGAGACCACCCACTGCGCCCTTGCTTACTAGAGAGAACAGAGTTGCCAGGTTACGTTTTGCTCGAAATCACGAAAACTGGTCTGTGGATGATTGGAAACAAGTTTTCTTCACAGATGAAACTAGGGTTAGTCTAAAACATCCAGATGGTCGTGAGCGAGTATGGCGAAGACCAGGAGAGAGGTTTGCTCCTTGCAATATCTCTGCAAGAATTCCATTCGGCGGTGGCTCTGTTATGTTCTGGGGTGGCATCTGCTTTGATGCTCGCACAGAGTTAGTTCCTGTCCGTACGAGATCCATGAATGCTGACTACTATCTTGAGAATATTGTAATAGAACATGTGATGCCTTTCGGTCATTTTGTGGAGCCCAGTATTCCTGTTTATGCAAGACAACGCTCGACCTCACGTGGCTAGGGAGGTAATCGATTATCTTAATCAAGTTGATATACCGATTATACAATGGCCACCAAAAAGCCCGGATCTGAATCTGATAGAACATGTATGGGATCACCTTAAGAAAAATGTGAAACGTCATATACCTGCACCTAGAAACCTGAGGGAACTTGAAAATGCAGTTATCACAGAATGGGAGCAAATTCCTCAAGATTTTATCCAAAATCTAATTAGAAGCATGCCTAGGCGCATAAACGCTGTCATCCGAAGTAGAGGAGGCAACACACGCTACTAGTGTCCCAGTTACACCATTAATTTTGCTACTAGTGTTCCAGTTTATTTTTTTTATTATTACATAATTTCAACGATTTTGTTATTAGGTTTTAAGAATAATTTTAATTCGAATCTTATAGAGAAATTTGGTAGCTAAACTTTTAAAGTATCCGAATAAGTTTTTTCTAACTTTTAGTGTAACCAATGTTCATAAAAAATTATTAAAATTAATTCATTATAGAGATTTGTATGATTTAATATATTGTTGTGTTAATTTTGTCCAGGAGTGTATATATATATATATATATATATATATATATATATATATATATATATATATATATATATATATATATATATATATACATATATATATATATATATATATATATATATATATATATATATATATATATATATATATATATATACATATATATATATATACATATATATATATATATATATATATATATATATATATATATATATATATATATATATATATATATATATATATATATATATATATATATATATATATATATATATATATATATATATATAAATATATATATATATATATATATATATATATATATATATATATATATATATATATATATATATATATATATATATATATATATATATATATATATATATATATATATATATATATATATATATATATACATATATATATATATATATATATATATATATATATATATATATATATATATAAATATATTCCTGTACTTATATAGCTAATGTCCCTTCTAGAATAAGACTGGAATCACCCCCTTGAGGAAGGGGTAGTAAACTATCCGCCAAAAATGTTGGCAAGAGTTTTTGGTCACTAACACTGATCTGATGGGTGTTTGACCATGATAACATCAAAAATGGTCATTTTTTGCCCTTAATATTGCCAAATTCAAAGAAAACGCCCACCGGCGACTCCTGACTACTTTATTTCTGCTATATTCTCGTCAAAACGAAATAAATAAAACATAATTTGAGCTGCTACCATTCAGGCCATTTTTGAAGTCGAGAAAAAAGGGCTCCTCGGGCCAACATCGACTCCTGCTCATTGAGTGCAAGTCCTACTGCACTGGCTAATGATACTGTACCACGCCTACGGCGCTACCGTTTACGCCAATAATGGCATATTCGAATCGGGCCTTATTGAATAATGGGCCAGTACCGACGGCCCAAAATATCTGAAAGGTGAACAGTTTCTATGCCAGATGAACCTGTTAAAGGGGCAAGTTGCTACTGCCCACGCCACTTTTTTTCCCATAGCTCTTCGTCTATTAGAGTTTTAATAAAATACACGACTATATTCTGACGTCACGTGACATTATCTTTTTGACATGATTTGATTGGACGTTTTTCACTTTTTATTAGTCATAGAAACTAATCTTATGTAATGTTTAAAGGTCAAAATGTCTGTATATTCTAAGATGTTTTAATGTATGTCTATTACCTTTTAGATTGAAAGAAGAGACCTATTCTAGAACAAGTTTTACGAAACAGAGGAAGCGGGTAAAAGATTCCGCCAACAGGATTTTAAGTAGAACTATTACGTTATACCTTTTCATAATATAATTTTTTTGAGACCCTTTCCTTAGCAAGAATTGCAACTCTCAATCTTGCTTAGGATATATTATATAAAATCCTACTCGATTAAAATATTTCTAACTCTAAAAAATCATTGATTCAAAAAATAACATTTTATTTAAAAACTTGAGATCAATTGGAGCAGGTATGGTTCCATCATGTCTAATGCAACATTTTAATAATCATTCTAATTTTAGGCCTATTTTTTCTTATTGCTTACTTAACCTCAAGTAAAAGAAAAACTTGCATTGCGTATGACTACTGGCTTTTTTGAATAAACATAAATTACTTTGTGCAGAATAGTTTGGTTTTCAAGAACCTAAGAGGATAAATGATGCAACTTTTACATTTCTATAAAAATTATACGCTGATTTTAATAACAATGAGGTGACTGCAACAGCGTTTTGTGATTTATGCAAGGCGTTTAAGTGTGTCAATTATAAAATACTGTTACAAACACTGGAAAGTAACTCAGGGCCTTTTTTTCGGCATATTACTGTCCTTACTTTATGTCAATGATATAACAACTATTAATAAGAAAAGAAAAATTACACTGTGCCAGTGTCAATTTGGGTTCGCAAATGCTCAACAGACTTCAAAAACAATGTTAGGGTTATCTTACTGTATTAAAACAAAGAACGGATGCATATTGTTTATCTCACAAACGAATATTTGCCAGTTAAATGTTACTTTAATGAAGCATTCTTGGAGAATGGTACTATAACAAGAGTAAGTGCGAATAAGTTTTTGAGAATGTATATAGGTTGAAGCTTGAATTTCACATAAATTATCTGTGTAAAAATCTTTTAGTTGTGATGCTCTAAGAGCTATGATTTTCCATCAAGTAACGGCCACTACAGTTCGAAGTAATAGGCTATGGTAATATCTAATAATCTCGACCTGATCGTTACAAAGTCTGCATTGATTGAAAACTAATTAGATATGCCATATGTTTTCTGGGAAATTGCTCCTAGTATTTTATTAAAATGATTTTTGTTTCACAAGAAAAAGCTGTTTTCATTGAAGTAACTCTTTTTGTCATGAACGATTCTAACTTTACCTTGTATGTTTTTATTAAAAATAAGTTTTTAAAAATTTTAGAAATGACCGTAATTTGAGATCATGGCATAATAGATGCCGAATATATCTTAGTTTTCCTATACTCACCTCTAACTAAAAACCATAAAAATAAGAAAATATTTAATTACCTTTCACTGTATATTAAAACAATCTGTGTGTTAAAAAGTTCAAAAAGAACGTGAAAGTTCATGTAGTATCCAAAACTTATTTATTTATGTATTTAGTTTTAATCTGCCTATTTTTAGGAAATTTTCTATATACAGTCTGTCAAGTAAGAACGTGTCCGCGATAATTCATTTTTGGTAGATGCGATTCTAGCGATTCAACAAAAAATCAGTAGAGGGAACCTTTGTCTACGACGCATTTTAGTCAAAGTATTAGTCGATTCCGAACTTTCGTCGAAATCACGTAAAATCCAAAATGAGTCACTTGTTTGCGCGTTGGTTCGAGGCAGTTTTTCTTTGTTCTCAACCAAAGGGGCCTAAAATGACACATATATTAAAAAGTCGGTATCGTTTGTGATGAAGTGGGTAAATCGTTTTTACGAGACGAAAAATGTCAACAACTTGTCAAAACGTGGCACTAAGCAAAGTCACTCCGCAAATCGAAAACGAATCGTGTCTTTGTTTTCACGGGACCCGAAATTGACGCCGCTTCAAGGAGCGGCAAAATTAGGAAAATCGGGTTTGAATGTATCCCATGAGACCATTCAACATCTTCGTGCTCATGATGTCAAATTACGAAGCTTGAAGAAACCTTTGCTAGGCGAAAATCACGTCGCTAAGCGGCTCGCTGGGGCCCTCACAATCGCCGGACGTCAACCCTATTGAAAACGTTTGGACCCTTGTAAAGAGAAAGCTCAAAGGAAAGACTCTGAGGACTTTGACTCAGTTGTCTTGCGAGATTCAAAAAATTTGCAAAGTATGCAGAAAATCTCATCGACAAAATGCCTCGAAGATGCCAGGCGATTATTGATGCAGGAGGCAATTGGTCACCTTACTAAGGTATTTGCGCCGTTGTTACCACACCAAAGAATACATTGATGTCACTTTTTCAAGAATACAAACGGTCACATTCTTACTTGACAGACTGTATCGTAATCGCCACTACCTATTTTATCAATATTACTTTTAAAATTTTTTTTATTTATTTTTATCTAGGAATTTATTCTACCTGTTGAGCTTATTTTAACTGCACTGTTACTTTTAGTACACATAATTCATTTTGACTGCTAATAACTGTAATTTTTTATTACAAGAAAGCCATTTTGAACTTTGATTTTATACAAAAAGCAGTAAGAGTAAACTTAAACTTGATTTTTTATGATGGATTTTTTTGACTTCACATAACTGATTTTACCACCTCCAATTAATCGCCATTGGTAACACAATTATAACCAATATATCAGTCACTGTCAAAAATCTTATTTAAATAATTAACTGAAATGAATTAGTTGTAAATAAATACATGAAAACAGCTCTATTTACTTTTACACCATGGAAACACTAACTTTCTGATAATGTCGTATTAATACAGAAAATAGATTTCCAGATTTACTTTACACACTAAAAATAATAATACTCACTCGGTCTTTCCTATTACTTTAACTAGGTGCTCATAAATATCTTCTTTCTTTCTACTATCTACGTCAATTAGCATATGGTCTCCAGTATCTGCAAACAATTACTATAAAATAAGATGGACAACCTTTACTTGTTAAAACGTATTTACCGTAAAATGCTCGTATAAATGGTGTTGGTGTTATATTTTTAAAGGTGCATATTTGTACTTGAGGATTCTTGTATTGAACTTGAGGTAGATGCCAAAAAACAAAATCTCTGAAATAACAAGGTATTTTAGTATAAAGAATTATTATGTCAATATTATAATTATTAAATTTAAAACTCCTTTTGCTATTTTTTTTTAATAACGCCCTCTATGTGACACGGTTACGCTATTTTTCTAATCCTTCAAATATTGAACATGAATTGTTGAAAAGCATGTTACTAATTCGGGAGATCAGGTGATTAATTCCATAAGTAATTATATAGTATCGTACAATAACATATTTATAAATAATACAAAAAATATTAGTTTTTGGGTGGCAGCCCAGCTTAACCGCTATAGTTTAGTAGTAGTATATAGTTTCGGCTTACCGTGAGTTCAATCACTGGCAGATCAGTATACTTATTTATTTAAATATAATTGCTTAGCCTACATACCACGTCCTGCTGTTATGCAGCAGACATTGACAAACCCCCGAGATCATTATAAAATAGATGATGGTTGAAGGCGCTAAAACTGGTAGAGCTGACGGCTAAGTCAGAGTTTTTCCGGCTTCTCAGACGTGTGGGACCCACATCCAAAGTTGGAGTTTGGAAGGACTTAACTTATAACCAAAGAATGTTGTTGGGCGGGGCGCACATGTATCAGATAAGGCTGACGATGGATACAGAGACCTTGTTGTTTTCGACCAATAAAGAAATACTTGTCACAATAAGACGAAAAAGTTTATAGGCTGTCCTCGGTTGAGATTCGTAGCAAGCGGGAAATGTACCGTAACAATGGGTAAGCTCTTAAACTGTAGGTCTATTTACTTGGCTATAAAGCTCCCCCTACTATTACTGCAACAATGCTCTTTTTAAAGCGTCTAATATATTGATTAACTTTTGTTTAGAAATTAAACAAAAATATACATCATCATTTATCTACTCACTGATTTGCAGATTGAAAAAGACTATTTTACCCCAGCACCCTGTTCACCAAGCCCCTGCATATTTGCATTAATATATGATCAAATATCTAACGTACCCTAAACCATCACCACCTAAAAATACATGAATACTAACGAATCGGTCAGATGTATAGTTGCTCAAAAAAACCTTGGGCTACTGGCGTTCACGATATTATTAAAAGTCTAATCTAATAAAAAAAACATAGTTTTCGCTAATAGGAAAGCTAGTAAATCATATTATATTTATAATTAACAGCTGAATATTTTTTTAATTTGTGATTTAATAAATTAGATATAAGTAAATCTAACCAATTGTTAAAATTAAGCCTTGGTTTCTCTCTCCTAACACCCAATTTGAGAAGAAAACCATGTCCCAATCTTTAATCCCAACCAATCATGCCCTATCCTTTCCGTACATCTTTCGCCATCCGTCAACACTCCAGGCCAGCACGAAAGATTAAGGCTGCACTCCCTCTAAGAATGACGAATTTTAAAACAGTTGGAATTGGTCCCCAGGTAGGTGAATCCAAATTCCACCCCTCTTGAGCCTTGGAAGGGCCGCCTCGTGGAATCTGGGAGAGGCAAAAATTCGCAAAAATATCAAAAATCATTGTCCCTCAAACTCACAACAGACAACATAGGAACACTGTCATCTGACGATAAACTGCTGCCACCCCTCTTGAGCCTTGGAAGGGCCGCCTCGTGGAATCTGGGAGAGGCAAAAATTCACAAAAATATCAAAAATCATTGTCCTTCAAACTCACAACAGACAACATAGGAACACTGTCATCTGACGATAAACTGCTCGAATTTGAAGCAGAACTGAAAAACGTAAATTGGGATGTCCTGAGACTGGCCGAAGTCAGATGAAGAGACAAACCTTGAAATCAGGACATTTATTCTACTATGCCGGAAATATAAATAATTTGTATAGTGATATCAGTTTCCTCCCCCCACCTCTTTAACATCTTCACAGACGACATTTCCAAATCGAATCAGACCAACCTCCTCCTTTATGCTGATGACACCGCCATTATCACGCAATCAAGAAGTATCCGCCTCATCACCAGCAAACTGCAGCGTCACCTCGACATTCTGGACTCCTGGTTTGACCGCTGAAGGATCAAACTGAACCCCCTCAAAACCCAAGCCATCGTCTTCTCCAAGGGCAGTGACACTTCCCATGGACATCTCCAGCTCCGAGGCTCCCGCATCCAATGGGCCAACTCCATCAAGTACCTGGGCGTCCAGTACCACAGACAACTCGTCTGGAAGGACCAGGTCTGCACTGCCACCAGGAAAGCGAAGTAACTACTGGGCAAACTCTACCCTATCTTGAATCACTCGAGTAAGTGGCTGCCAAGGACGAAGCTACTTACCTACAACGCCGTAGTAAAGGCAGGTCTCACCTATGCCTGCCCTATTTGGTGCCAGCTTTCCAAGACAAGGAGAGCTCAACTTCAAGCAATGCAGAACAAGGCCCTGAGGATGAGCATGGGAGCCCCATGGTTATGAGGAACCGGCAACTCCACAGAGTCCTCGGTGTGCCTACCTTAAAGGCACACATGAGGAAAGTCCAGCTGAAGTTTCTGAAGAAGGCGTCCCAGCACCCAAACCCACGCATCAGGGACGCCTTCCGAGTCCCGCCACATGCCAGCCGCCAGCTTCCTAGACCGTCTGACCTTCTCTCGGATGAAGACGATGACCCCCCTCGCCCGCCCTGACAGAAGATTGTCAACCTAGATTAAGTTATAAGTCCTAGTTAAGTTAATGCTATGTCCTAATTTAAGTGAGTGTAAGTCTTAGGCTAAGGTAGTTTTGGTCTTAGTTTTAAGTCTTAGGATTAAGAAAATCATGTATAACAAATAACACTTCCAAGGTTAAGTTAGTTTACGACCACTAGTATAAGAGCTTAGGTTAAGTTAGTATAAGCAAACACTCATTTTAAAGTAATTATTATACATTCATAATTATATGTAAGAGGCTTGGCCTTGCTTATTATCCAATAAAGACAATAAGAATCAGTTTCCTAATCCACAAACAACCACTCAAGAGGAATCTCCCTGTCACTACGATCTTATAATGGGAGACTTCAAGGCTAAGATTAGTCCACAACAAGGCGACTCAGACACATCACTAGAAAATTTGGACTTGGATGAAATGAACGGGGACAGCAACTACAAAATTTCCTTCAACAGAACAACTTATACCTTATTAATGGTTTCTTCAAGAAGCCACATAGATAATGGACTTTGACAATCACATACAGCAACACAAGAAATGAGATTGATTTTATTATTACCAATAAACGACAAATTGTAAGTGTTGTCACTGTGCTGAATTCCTTCTCCACAGACTGGTCAGAGTTAATCTCATATAAATGGTACACCCCACCAATCCTAAGGCCTGCGAAATTATTGTCCAGGTGGCGCTGAAGAGATCTAGTGCAGAGAAACCAGATGTCGAAACCCTAAATACAAACATGACCAAAGCAATCATAGAAATGGAAGAAACTTATTGTCCAAAATGAAACCATGAAGAAAACAAACTTAGAAAGGATGTCAGAAAATTCAACACAGACAACATTAAAGACACAATTGACCGAAACAAGAACAGAAAAGTCATAAACAATAAACTAATAAACAATAAATGTGAAATTTTCAAACTTAAAAATGAAGAAAGAATAACTACAAATAGAGAAAAGCTTTTAACTGTAGCACAGAGCTTTTACAGGGAACAACACATGAACAAAACAGAAAGACAGGTTCGAGAGAGGAAAGTCATAAATCAAGAATCTGAAGATTTGCCAGATTATATCAGAAATTTTGGAAAAAGGCACACAAATGCATTCATACTGATCTCTTCAAGGTTTTCGATAAAGAGCAAACTATATTGATCTTTTGTCCAAGCTGAGGGATGTAGGTATTGGTAAAGTAATGCTTCATTGGGTGATGATTTATTTGATGGGATGCTCACAGATTGTTCACCAGAGTTAACGGTAGCACCTCTTGCCTTTAATTTATATTAATAATTCGGATTGTCATTTTAAGTATATTTCTGCTTTTTGCCAATGAGATAAAGTTGTATATGGAAGAGCTATCTTCTAATAATAGCTACAAACTTTGGTCTGACAACTTTAAAAAATATCCACCTGTTACTTATAAGTATGTTTTTACTTTCTTACCTATTAGCTAAAATAATATTAAGATAACCAGTGACACAGGGAATTTTTAAATTTTGGAAATCTTGACCAATTTGTTAGCAGTTAATCCAATCAGTCTAACTGAAAAGTTTCAGGACAAGCTAGATGTGTGACTGTATTTTAATGTAAATATGTCAAGGCTACGAATAAAGTAATATCTACTTCTATATAGTTTTATACTGTAATATTGTTATATAAAACTTAATGAATAAACTCTATTTTACCACAATATGAAAGCTTTTATTAACATTCTAACATCACTATGAAAATTGCAACATTGCAGGCCAATAAAATAACTAAAAAGTTTGAATCAAAATCTAAAGTCTGACCATTATCAATGCAACGTTTTTATTTAACTAAATACCATTTTACAAGACTGTAAACAAAGGATGTTTATAGCAACCTGGATTTAGCGGGATTGATAATACCAATCAACACAAGTAATTATTTCCACAAATTCTAGTTGCCATAAACATCTTCCCTGCACTCTTTTGCTTACAGTGTTTTGAAATGGTATTTCTCTTAACTATAAACACTCATAAGTATATGTAGTTGTTCTTTGCTTATTTACAACTACTGTAATTGTTTATCAATGAAAATAAATGTTCTTAAAAACTCCTAGCCATTGTTACGGAGGCTCCCATCAATTAGAAAGATATTTAAAGTGGACTTAAAATTTGTTCTGAACTTTCTTAATAATTACCTCAAAAAATATTAATATTGTATGGTAAAGGTAACTGTATATTAAAAAAATTAAATAAACAAAAAGTCATTCTTTAAATTATTTAACGCTAAAGGCACAGGCATCTTTTAAATAAAAATAGGGAGAAAAATGTTACCTTGTTCCTTGATGATTATCACCATGTGTGTTGTAATTTACACTAAGTATTTTAATTTGATCTTTAAGATATAACCTGCCAGCCTCTAAATACTCCTACTGTTCGTCTTAGGGGAGCACGACCTTTCATAAAAGGCATTTTGTTTAGATTTTTTTTTAGCGCAACACAGAAACGACTTAATTTTGAGGTTAAGTTAGTAACGGATAAATGTCCAACAATGGGATATTTAATGACCAAATGATGTTCGAAAGAGAGTAGAGGGGGACTTGTGGTATCGATTTCTGTTTTAGGCGATATTACAAGTTGTGGGAATCAGTTACTGCAATCAAGCTCGTCAAATTGCATTAATGTCCAAAGATCGTGAAAGGGATAAATTTTCCACCCGTCATTGAGGCTGGGCTTAACTTCTTTTCTTGTGTTAAATAATTATATAGTTAGAAGTATGTAGTTTTATCTTATATATTAACTTTTTGTGACACATAGTTTCTTAAATATTACACGATGTATTTCATAATAAAGTGAAATAAAAGTTAACAAAACTAAGAATACGTTTTCCAATCTTAAATTAGAAAATTACTTCTTATTTCAAGTCTTATTAATTATAAACAGTGCCTTTCTAAACCTACATCTGTAATACAGAAATTTTCATGCAAAGTGTAATTTATTTTCTTTCTTCTTTATAAGCCACTGCTTCTCCAGGAGATAAGCCTCTTTAAGTTTCATTCAATTCTCTCTACTCTCTGCAAGATGGAGTCATCTACTGCCTGCTATCATCCTGATATAATTAGTCCATCTTTTCATTGGTCTTCCAACATTTCGTCTGCTTTCCCAAGGTCTCCATTTTATTGTCCATCTACCATCATTCGTTCTAGCCACATGCTCCGCCTATTGCCACTCTTTCACTGATATCTGTAATTCTTGTCGTTCGTCTGATATCCTCGCTTTTAATGTGTTCTGGTAAACTAGCACCTAACATCTGTTTTTCTACGGCCTGTCGAATACGTTAGAGTCGACAAAGACTATTTTTTGTAAGAGTCATGGTTTCCAGTCCATACGTACTTACTGGAAGTATGCAGCTCTCGTACACTTTTCTTAAGGTCATGGGGATATTAAAATGAATTCCAGTATGGCAAATACAGTCCAGCTGAGACCAATTCGCCTTGGTATTTCCGCTGTTTGATTATCCTTATCCAATCTAATCTTATGTCCCAAATATATATACTCTTCCACTCTCTCGATCTCTTCCATGCCGATTTTAATTTTTGCGGTTTATGGGCTTAGAAGTTTTGTTTTCTTGATATTCATCTCAAGTCCAACGTTCTGTAAAGTCTGATTAAGTTGTTCTATCATAATTTTGAGTTCTTCTAGATCTTCGCTAATCAGTACTACATCATCTGCGATTTGCAAGTGATGTAAATATATGCCAACGATTTGAATCCCCTCCAAAGCCAGGCTAAACAATTTTGGTGAAATTGTGTCGCCCTGCCTAATATCTTTCTTGATCTTTATGGGTTCTGTTTTTCGACCTTCTTCTAATTTAACCGTTAATATCGCATTTTCATATATGAATTTTAGAAGTTCGTCTAAGTCTATTCTGACATGAGCTAAGAAGTGCATAATTGCCCAATATTCCAGGGAGTCGAAAGCCTTCTTATAATCGATAAAAGCTAGGTGCACCTTATTGTTATATTCGGTCGCTTTCTCTATTAAAAGGTGGAGCGTCTGGATATGATCTGTTGTTCCACATTCCTTGCGAAAGTATACCTGTTCGACTGGTTGGTAGTCATGGAACTTATTTGTTAGACTGTTTATGACAATTTTAGTAAGAAGCTTGTATAAATACGATAACAAGCTGATGGGGCGATAAAGCTCAAGGTTTGTCAATGTACAGGTATTCTTTGTTCTTCAATATATTTGTTGAGTAATATCCGTATCGCTTCAAAAAGTTCATTTCCTCCCATTTTCAATATTTCAGATGTTATTTTATCTTCACCTGGAGATTTCTTATTCATCATCTGTTTTAAAGGAATTTCCATTTCTCTTCGGCTTACCTCAGGAATTTCTTCCGAACCAACGTTAAGAATATGTTTTTGCAGCGGATTTGGATTTGATATAGCGAGAAATAGAGTTTTGTGTAGAATTCCTTTATTTCATTCGTTATTTCCTTCATGTCAATTAATATTTTTGCCTGTTT
Source organism: Pachyrhynchus sulphureomaculatus (assembly GCA_019049505.1). NCBI lineage: Eukaryota > Metazoa > Arthropoda > Insecta > Coleoptera > Curculionidae > Pachyrhynchus > Pachyrhynchus sulphureomaculatus. Next base: position 100,879,726 of record CM032447.1, read on the forward strand.
TATCTCGTAATTTATTATTATTTTATTTATTTTAGTTCTATCTTGTGACATCTTGGATTTCGATACTTTTATATTTTTGTTTTCTTCAATGGTGTTAATTATTAAGTTTGTATTGTATCTTCTAACATTTTTCCTTGTTTCTTTCTTTATGGCTTAGCTCAATGTTTCATACTCATGTGTACCTCTTTCTTTAGATTTTCTTTCTTCTATGAGTTTAGGTTTCGGGAGAGAATTTGTTCACTTTCTGCTGTTGGTAGGACATTTTCTTAATTGTTACTTCTGTAAGTTGGTTTATTTCCATGTTTTTTAAACTGTCTACTGGTTGGAGTTTACTTTTCAATGTTGTTTGTACCTGTGATTGATTTTTCTTGAGCACCTTCATGGTTGGAAATTTTGTGTGTTTCAGGTCCTTTCTTTCTACTTTCAGATTTATTTTAAATAAAGCTCTTACTAGCCGGTGGTCGCTACCTGTATCAAACTTGTTGAGTACTGATACATGTTTGCAGTATTATATTTATTTTGCCTTAGTAAATTTAAAAAAGCTTAGGAAGCATCGCCCCCTCCTTCCATATGGCTAAAATTTAATTGAAAGGGGAGTGGTATATCTACTATACTATACTTCGTTATGTTTTATTTTTATTCACATTTTAAATTATTAATCTTTTTTTTCAATTTTCAGATTTTTATAAGTTAATTAGATTGAGAATGAGGTTTGTTCAATTTTCCACTTATTATTATTAAACAAATATACTTGGATTTCTCATAGTAAACGAGTTTTATTTTTTTTTAACTAAAATTTTTGGATTTTTTCTTAATTTTAAAAGTACACAAATTAACACGGAGAAAATTGATTAAAAGAATTGATTGAAAAGAAAATTTTTATATGTAGTTTTGAGTTGTCAAAAACCAGAGTCTTTATTAACTCAAAAAGGTTGTAGTCAAAACTACATAAAATTTTAACAAATATTGAAAACCTGCTCTACCATATGAAAAGTTGAAGGATATGTATTTAATCGCTGTTACTGTACTTACAAAACTAAAATACAATGTAAAAGCGGCGACGAAGAATGAAACAAAAATTCATATAATATTGATGAGAATAGTAAACTATTAAAATACAAAACACACAGTTAAAAATCATTTTATTTTTGTTGATAAATGTATATAAGGTTGTCTAATAACTGTTTTATATACTGACATTTCGGATGGACATGCTCTTGACTTTTCTCATTATTATCTCTTGATGTGAGAATATCAGCGATAGTTTTTATCCTTGTTATAGGTTATTATATTAATTTTAACTGCATTTTAAATTAGTTTTTTAGAGTTCCGTATGGAACACTTATAAGATCACTTCGGTATCCGTCTATCTGTCTGTCTGTCTGTCACACCCGATTTTCTCCGAAACTATTTGACATAGAAAGTTGAAATTTGGCACTAATATAGGAATTGATGGCCTCATCGGAACCATGTAGTTTTGAAAGTTAAATTTTGACTTAAGGGATTAGTTTTGGGGAGTGAAATCGGAAGTGAAAAAATTTTATTTTACCAGGTCATCGAATGTGGTGTCAAATGAAAGCTTGTAAAAAGATTAGTTCAAAAATATATATGTATAATGTGATACTTGCGCACAATTCTCTTTTCATTATTTTTAAAAAAGTGCGAAAAATCGCTGTCCCCACACCTTATCTCGAAAAGTACCCATCAAAAAATTTTGAAAAATTTCTAGAATATTCTCTATAGAGTGTAGATTGAACGAAAATTATCACCTTTAATAATTTATCTGGTATATAAAAAAAAAACAAAAATTTCAGTGTCATCGGTTTTCACTAAAGGTTGGAAAAAACTTTGTTGAAAACTCATTTGGGATGTGTTTTGTGAAGTCACGGACTTCCGTAACGAAAATTTTTGTTTTAAAAGCAATCAACGTACGGAACACTAATTGCGCAAATCCAACTTGCACTTCACCGGTTATTTTCCAATTAAAATAGATGTGCCAAAAAAGGAAAAAATATAAGCATTTATTTTGACTCTTCATTTAAGATATTCTAGTAATTTTATCCTCATTGGATACAAATTTCTATTTAACATAGTTTTTGTGAAATGGTGAACGCAGACAACGTAGCAATGACGGATCCTAACCCTAGGATCCGTCATTGCTACGTTTTCTGAAACTAGAAAAACCACTGCGATAACTATTTATTATTTTATTTAAAACATATTTTCACAAAAATATTTTTCTGCCATAAGAGACTAATACCAGAAACAGTAAAAACTAAAACATTTATATTTGATTACCCTAATCTAGAAAAGAAAGATAAGAGCTTTTCATAGGTGTTTAATTTGTCATTTACGACAGTTTTTACAGAAGGATCTATACGATGTATAATATTTTTTATAACTCTATACACACAAAACACTTAAATGTCCTAGTGGGCGTAGAAAAATATACAATATATTTTAAATTCTTTGTATCGCTACATTTTATTTAATTTACTAGTTTATATTCATTAGTTTGCATATATAATACCCTCTCCTAATATTTCGAGCCTTGTTAATAGATTACTACACTTCCAGATCCTAGTAAAAACTTAACATTTAGGTATCAGTTGTACAAAAGATAATATTTTAATATTTGAAGCATGTTGTGAGCAGCATGAAGTGCGACCATTCCCGTTTTTTAAGAAGACACCATTTTATAACACTGCAAACGAGACCGCAGAAAACATGTTGAGAGCTGCCAAAATTTATTAGGATTATTTTTCTATATAGGCCCTTGTAATTAAGGAAACACGTACATTAAAATTTGTACAACACTGTAAACAAAAAAGCATAGACAGGATGTGTATAGCAACCAGAATTTTGCGGAAATAACAATAACAATCAAAGCAGACAATTAATCCCGCAAATTTTTGACTCCTATAAACATCTTTCGTCTGCCTTTTTGTTTAATGTGTTGTTAAATAGAAGTACCCCTAAATTACAGATGTGAATTTCCAATCTTTCCAGATTCATAAAAATTACCCATAATCTAATTTTAATGAGTTATAAACACCTCGAATTTTCAAAAATTCGATTTTTTGCGAATATTGTACTTCTAAGAATTATTCAAAAAAAAAATGAAGAAAATTTCATTGGACAATTACAATGTTTCTTTTTTGATAGCATTAAATATGACCTGGCGTCGGATTGGGACCGCTACCTGTTTTCACACACACTCTGGAATATTATTCAGTCAATTTTTAATATTTTTTTCGCTTTTTTTAGAGTTCCGTATGGAACACTTACAAGATCACTTCGATGACTGTCCGTCCGTCAGTCCGACTGCCCGTCTGTCTATCAAACCCCATTTTCATCGAATCTATTTGTCATAGAAAGTTGAAATTGGGTACTAATATAGAAATAAGTGTAGTTTTGAAAGTTAAATTTTGATTTTTAAGGGGTTAGTTTTGGGGAGGGAAATCGGCAGTGAAAAACAAAATTTTACTAGGTCATCGAGTGGGGTGTCAAATGAAAGCTTGAAAAACACGAGTTCAAAAAAATATATAATGTAATATCTGCGACCGCTTTTCTTTGTATTATTTTTAAAAAATCGCGAAAAATCGCTGTCTCCCCCCTTTATCTCGAAAAGTACTGAATCAAAAAATTTCGAAAAAATTCTGGAATATTCTCCACAGGGTGTAGATTGAACGAAAATTATCCGGAGTGCATTACCTTCAATAATTTATCTGGTATATAAAAAAAAACAAACATTTTAAGGTCACCAATTTTCAGTAAAGATCGGAAACAACCCTTGTTGAAAAATCATTTGGGGTGTGTTTTGTGAAGTCACTGTTCATTTTATACCTCGTTAACAAAAATTTTTATTGTAAAAGCAATCAACGTACGGAACACTAATTGCGCAAGTTAAACTTAATAATTACTTTTTCTACAAAATATCGAAAAATTTTAAAAATTTTTCTAATAGACAATTTTTTTTATAAATAATTGAACTTATAGTATATTTTTGGTCTAAAATTGCATACTAAAGTTTGAAATACCGTAAATTTTTTTATTTTTGAAAAAAAAAGTCCGTCGACAATTTTTAACTGCTACATTATTTTACAAGATTAATTTTTATTTTTGGTGATTGGTATTTTTTTTCTGAAGTTATCCTGCAGACAAGGGGGTGCCATAGTTTTCATCATTTAACAGGATAGACAATAATTTTAACATTTAAAACATATTTAAAAAAAAAATCTTATAATTTAAAATACAATAAAAATATATAATCGCCATTCTTTTGTGTTATTCACTTAATAACCTTTAAAATATATTATTTTTAATATACATACTTTTTGCAGCTCTCAAGTGTATGTAACTCGTTAAACTTAAAAATATTAAAGGTTAATATCTTATCATCACAATAACAGCTTCTAGTCCAAATTTTCAAGGGCTTTCAATCAATATACACTACGAAAATTTGGAATCCTGGTAATAGGTTGAAATGATATTTGTCTTTTGTTATATAGTACGACTATGGTAGATGATAAAAACTTTACAATGAGCAACACGTTCAGTTTCTGCTATGATGTCGAACTTGATTTTTTCTTTAAATTACTATTTTTAATAAAAATTACACTGTCTAGCGAATTTTCAACATAACGATAGTTCAAAATATAAATTTCAATTTTATTAAAAATAAATTTTAGCGCCCATAGCGTAGTTAGTAAGGTGATCCGGACAAAAATTTAATATGTTATAAAAGAAGCACTTTTTATCATTAATACTAATGGACAATAGGCTGCAATGTTTCATTTTTTAATAGCAGTGCTTCAATTTTAGTTATCGAAAATTTTCGAAATTCTGGTTCTTCAAGCCAAGACTATAATTCAAATAAAAAAAATTCTTTAGCAGATAGAGAAACCAAATTTTGATATGTTATAAAAGAAGCACTTTTAATCATGTATACTCATGGACAATCGGCTACAATGTTTCGTTTCTGAATAGCAGTGCTTCAATTTTGGTTATCGAAAATGTTCAAAATTCTGGTTTTTCAGGCCAAGACTATAATTCAAATAAAAAAAATTTCTTCCCAGATAGAGAAACCAAACTTTAACATGTTATAAAAGAAACACTTTTTATAATATATACTATAAATATTTCGGCCAAGGAAAAATAATTAAAAAAGCTTTTACAACGTAACGGTCGCTTCTCTCGGGAAGGCAATGGCAAACCACCCATGGTATCATGCCTAGTAAAGCCCTCTCACTTTGGCCGTCGGGAACGACATTAAACTGTAGGTCCCCTCTGTCTATGGAACACTTAAAAAAGACATCAACCACAGGCAAAAGCGAGAGGGCCGCCTACGTCTGTATCGGATATGGCACTTCAAAAAGAAGAAGAATATTTAATGTTCAAATTTACACACACACACAATATTTAATTAATAAATTTGTGTTGCAATTATATAGTACGTTTATAATAGACAATAAGACACGATGAGTATTATTTTAAATTTCCTAAATGACCTTGAAGTGTCAACATTTTTAGATTATGAGCGTAACGTAATATAAATAATTTTGATAGGAAAATTTACTTGTAATATAATTCGCATATTCGAAAAGTAAAAGTTTGGTCTTAAAAAATAAACGCCGTTAACATCTAAGCACTTTTCGTAACGCTACGCCCGCTTCTTAAATCCCTCTGCATAGAACTTCTACGCCTGGAAATTGAACCAGTTGACAACGGCGGTCTTGAGTTACTCGTCGTCTTTAAACCGTTGTCCACCAAGCCACTGTTTCAAGTGCAAATGTCGATCAGATTACATTTTTTGGTCCACTTGTTGAACGATTCATCGGTCTGGATACTGGGCCTGCCACTCCGTTCTTCATCATGCACATTTGTGCGGCCTTGTTTTTAAATATCAAAACGCCTCGCAAACGGCCCCTTACAAAAAATTTTCAGCTTCATTAGCTTAAAGTGATCCCATCGCTATATAGTTGTATAATAGCAACACAAGATTATCAATTTATTTAGATTTATCAAAGTGCCACAATATATGAAATTTTTTACATTTTGATAATAACAATTCGCTTTCAGTGTCATTTATATCAATAGCAGATTTAAAATACTGTTGATAATTCAAACTCATCGAGAAAGTCCAAGGTCATGTTATTCATGAAGTTTTTCTATCGCTTATAATCACATTTCATGGAATTCACAAAATTTTTAAAATATTAAAATATTATATACCTAATCAAATAGCGTTTATTATTTGCATATAGTACCATATCATATTTTACCAAGATCCTAAATCGTACTCATCATCTCATATGATCATTTATCAGACTTGTTGGATTAAATAATTGTCTTTCTCTTTTTTAAATATTTTGTAAATTTAAGATAGAATTTAAGATATTTCTTACGCGTAACTGTTAAAAGTAGTTTTGCTTGAAATTTTGAGAAATAATAGATTTTAGCATCATGCATTCACTGCTTCAATATAAAGATGGCTTACAACGCCGTTTTGCCATAATTAATTGTAAAAGTTTCAGATGTTTAACACGTATAGGATAGGCATCCATACTTTTTCTTCGATCAAAAGCATGCGTTTTTTACAATTTCTGTTGTTGTATGTGCATTAAAAAGTAAAAAGTCACAAAAAATTATATATACATAAAAAAATTATTCTGCTATCGTTTATTAAAATATGAAGGCAGTTTACCACCTAGTTGTTAGATAAATATTACTTTTTATGGAATTTTATAAAGTGAATTTTCGCCGTGGCAACGTAGCTTGAAAAAGACAGCTCGTGGGGATGCGGGCGTTCTTTCAAATTTTAAATCATATATAGTCCGGGGGGCTCATAATCAAGATTTTGGACTTATCGAAGAGCGGCAGATAAATATATCACTTATTAAATGTGACAAACTGAACAAAAAAATACAACTTATAATTCCGGTTCCTGCTGTGATTATGGAGGGAGAAAGTTGCAAAAAATTGAGGGTAAGTGAACCCAGCGCAGAGTGGCAATTTTATATATTATGAGGATACTATAGCTTTAATATCTGCCACGGAGACCGCTTCTTGCGGGAGTAAATTTTTTTTTCTTGAAAAAAATGGGCTCAAAAAATGAACCGATCGCTGAGTGGCAGATATTCGAGATATCTATAGTTTGAAACTCAAAAATAAATGAAAAAATATTATTTGCTATAGATCCTGGTTCTTTGAATTTCTACGAATTTTTGAACCTGTAGAGTTTTTGGACAAACCTGAACTCATTGGAGAGCGGAAGATAAATGAACCAGTGTTCGAATACTATAATACGAGGTGAAATCCCGAATATGTGCCATGAAGTCTAGTCCGTGCCTTTATCAGCAGAATTTTTAATACAAAGCTTATGATATAAAGATATTGATTTTCTCTATTCGCATTATTACTTAGCTGTGATGCATGAGTTTATATGTTTTTTGACACGTTAAAGTCGAATTTCTAATCCGTTTTTGTTAAAAATTTATTAATTTTTGTTACAAATAAATAATTTTTTCTATAATAACTTAATATAATATTATTTAACTAGCTAAATTTAAATTCTCTATTCATTTTTTCAAAAACTAAATTATTTTATTATTACTGACAATTTATTAGAATTATATTTTTTTTTTTTTTGTGAATTTAACACAAATATTTTTATATAATTGCATATAAATAAACTGATTAGCTTTTAATTTTTAATTAATTAAATTGGAAAGATGGATTAGAAATTTAAACAGCAGGACAAAATTTATCTAAAAAACTTGGGTAGAGCTCGTAAAAAGCTTAGATTTTGCTGTTATGATGATAAATTCTATGAAATTGTATTTATTAGCATAATTGTTTATAATAAATTATTTATAACAATCAAAAGGATAAGTTTTTGCAAAAATAGATTCAGTGGTTGGAAATACGTATAAAAAAATATAAGTGGAGCTCTTATTAAACTTTTTTTGTTTTATAAAAATAAATTATATCAAATTACTTTTTTTAGATATAATTACTTAAAAAATTGTTAATAACAATTAATAAGTAATTTTTTCAAAAAACTAATTGCAGATCGGATTCTGCGCCCCAAAAATACATAACGTACACTAGAGTGGAGCCGCAACACTCAAAGTTTAAAAAGAACACAGTGAAACCCCGGGTGGCTGATGAAGTATTCGGACATTGCTGTATTGGCATTAACCGAATGCGGCAAAAATTATTGTACGTTTTAAATGTTTAAAATTTTAATTCTTGAGGTTTTTTGGGTCACCCTTATTGTCTGTAATGTTAAAAATCAAATCAAATGTACTAATCAATATAGCTACCAAAAATTTTTTTTTTTTTAAATTTTCGTAATTACATTTTAAAAGGAGTTTTGGGGCTTTTGAATATAAATTTTAAATAATAAATACAAACAAAATTTAAAGGTTAAATATAAAAAAAAATATAGAGCTAAATTGCACTGCAAATTAAATAAATATATTAATCTGCTTGTAACTATTTCAATGGTGATTTGAGCGTCTCTCGAGACACTGGCGCATGTGTATAGTATTTGAGAGAAAAAAAACAAATTAAAGGGTGGACGTGCGCGTTGTAGGACAGGCGCGCGCATTTTAATAAAGAACCAGACTCTATGGCAGATATTGTTATTTTTAGTATCTACAAACCTCAACGAACACATTAAAACAAATTACATTCGCTCCTCTATAGGTTCAGGTGGGACCATTTTTCTGCAACTTTGGACCGTTATAACTTGGGATTAACCCAATATTCATGACATATATTCATTTTTCAGTCTTATTTCTCAGAAATAAAGCTATACCCAAAATATCTGCCACTCAGCGTTTGGTTCGTCCACCAACTTTTTCTTGCCGCGCTTTTTCTAGGAACAGGAACCAGAGTTGAGGCTTTAAACTACCTGGAGAGACTAAGGCGGTATAATTAACAAAGTGATACTATTATCCGTTACTCTTCGATGAGGCATTTTGGTACTGAGCTCCCGCACTAATATATAAAATGCAATAACACGTGATTGCGTGCGACGGAAAGCAAGCGAGAAGCTACGTTGCCACACTCATTATAATTTAATTTCGTAAGAAATACCATTTTCTATAAGCATAGTTTTTATGACGCAAGACCTATCTCACTTTCATACAGCACACATTGCCTAAATGTAGTTTAACATTAACGAAACAAAACAAACTACAATAATATAATTAACTAGCTGTGCCCGCGGCTCCGCTCGCGTGGACTTGATTCGCCTTTATCATCACTGCTTATTCGTTATGTTTATAATATCATATAGTTCAAGGGGCCTTAGAGGCCCGTGGCTTGGTTGAATACTTGTCTCCACTTCTTTTTATCTCCTGTTAGCTTTTCCCAGTGCGGGATTCCCATCAATTCCGGCTCTTGCTTTACTGCCTGAATCCATGTAGATCGAGGTCTACCCTTGCCTCTTCTTCCAACCACTCCTCTTATTACGGTTGCTTTGCCTGTCTTTCTTCTTTCATCCTTGCCACGTGTTCCATCTTAATCGCTGGCTTCTTATGAGTTGGCTTATAAGGGGTTTCGTATATAGGCATTTTAATTTGTAATTTGTTCTTCTTCTCCACAGTCCCTCTTCTTCCTTCCTCGGTAGATTCTTCTGAAAGCTTTCCTTTCCCACACCTCCAACGTCTCCTTTTCTCTTGCATTCAGTTTCCACATTTCACATCCATATGTCACCGTGGGTCTGACAATTGTCGTATATATTCTTTCTTTTGCTTTTCTTGATACATTCTTTGATTTCAATATTGGATTCATTGCCCTCAAACATCTCTGTCCTTTCGCTATTCTTTCTTGTATCTCCGTCCTTTCTTGTCCATTCTCTTTTATTGTTACTCCCAGACAATTAAATTTGTCTACTTTTTCAAACATATATCTTTTCCCTAAGTTGTTTATTATATCTAAACTTTTGTTGTTTTTATTATCCTTCTTCTTTATAATTTCCATGTATTTTGTTTTTTCCTCATTTATATTTAGTCCTCTCATCCTTCCCCTTTCTTCTATCCTACTTATGGCTTTTTTGAGGTTCTTTTTTGCTCTTGCAATCACTGCTACATCATCCGCATAGGCCAAGCATTGACAGGTTTGTTGGTATATCGTTCCATCTGTTTTTATTTCTGACTCCCGGATTATCTTCTCTAGTACCAAATTAAATAGACATGTCGACACTGGATCCCCCTGTCTTAATCCTCTCTTCACCTTAAACTTGTTTGATACTTTGCCCTCAACCAACACTCTATTTTCTGTGTCATTCAGAGTCATTCTCACCATGCGAATCAATTTACTTGGAATTTTTAGTTCTTCCATTATCTTGTAGAGTCCTTCTCTATTTACAGAGTCATATGCTTCTCTGAAATCCACAAAGACCAAGTGTAGTGCCAAATTTTGTTTTAAGCTATTATCTTGGATTTGCTTAATCGAAAATATCTGATCTGTAACCGATCTATTTTTCCTGAATCCACACTGGTACTCTCCCAAAATAGACTCGGCTTTCTCTGCTAGTCTGTTTTTGATAATCAACACTACAATCTTGTACACGACATCCAGTAAGGCTATTGGTCTATAATTAGCACATATAGTTTTTTCTCCTTTTTTGTATATTGGACAAATGAGCGACTGTCTCCAGCTCACTGGCATATTTTCTGTTTCCCATATTTCTTGCAGCAACCGGCATATTTCATTTTCCAGATCTACTCCTCCAGCTTTGTTCAGTTCTGCTATTATACAATTTCCACCCGGGGCCTTATTTTTTTTGGGTTCTGAGTATTTTTCTTATTTCTGCTTTGCGGGGTTTGTTTGTCCCCTCCTGCCCTTCAGTTAATTTTGCTTCCTATTTCTCATTCAACTCATTTTCATCTCCATTTAGTGTTTCTGTAAAGTATTTCCCCCATCTATTCAGTCTTTCTACCAAGCTTACTGTTAAAGTTCTATCTTTTTTCCTACATATTAGCATTTTGTCTCTGTTTATTCCCTTTGTATTTTATAAAAAAAAAAAAAAACACGTAAATCGGATAAGTGGTTCTTGAGTGCTAAGCGCAGCAATGGATAGATAGACAGACAGAGAGACGTTACGTTTTATATATATCATAGATTTTTTTTGACATATATTAAATTAAGAATTAAAAAAAAATCACGTAAATCAGATGAGTGGTTCTCGAATGATAAGCACACTAACGGACAGACAGACTTATATATGGTATATTATATAGATGATTATTATTATTATTATATAACCTGGCCAAAGAACATATGTATGAATTAAAAAAAAAAGCACGTAAATCGGATAAGTGGTTCTCGAGTGATAAGCGCACTAACGGACAGGTAGACAGACAGAGAGACGTTTCATTTTATATATATTACAGATATTCTTTGCTACATGATATTGTTCCATATTTAATGGTTTAGGCAGTGTATTGCAAGAGAACGCGCTAGCGGCAAACTTTTTTCCGACTTGGTTCACTATTATCGTCACTGCTTATTCCTTATGTTATCTAACGTAATAAAATATAGCCTATAACCTGATCAAAGAACATATGTACGTTTAAAAAAAAAGCACGTAAATCGGATAAGTGGTACTCCAGTGATAAGCGCACTAACAGACGGACAGACAGACAGACAGACAGACAGACAGACAGACAGACAGACAGACAGACGTTGCATTTTATATATATTATAGATGTAATAAAATATATATCTAGAACCTGATCAGAGAACATATGTATGAATTTAAAAAATCACGTAAATCGGATAAGTGGTTTTCGAGGGATAAGCGCACTAACGGACAGACAAACAGACAGAGAGCCGTTGCATTTTACATATATTATAGATATAAATTATTATTATTACTATATAACCTGGCCAAAGAATATATGTATGAATTAAAAAAAAGACACGTAAATCGGATAAGTGGTTCTCGCGTGATAAACGCACTAATGGGCAGACAGACAGACAGAGAGACATTGCATTTTATGTATATTATAGATTATAGATATTCTGTGCTATATAATATTGTTCCAAATTTAATGGTTTAGGCTGTGTATTGCAAGGGAACGCAAGGCAAACTTTTTTCCGACTTCATTCACTATTATCCTCACTGCTCATTCCCTATGCTACCTATCGTAATAAAATATAGCCTATAACCTGGCCAGAGAACATATGTATGTTTTAAAAAAAAAGTACGTAAATCGGATAAGTGGTTCTCTAGTGATAAGCGCACTAACGGACAGACAGACAGACAGACAGAGAGAGACAGAGAGAGACGTTGCATTTTATATATGTATATTATAGAAGAGCAAATTTTTTTGTTTTGTAATTTGCTGCATGTCAATGATAGGATGCAAAAATTGATAATTGCTTTTGACTGTACTAAAACGCTATATTATTTTTTTTTTTAACTATAAATCTTAAAATTTCTGACATCTAGAAATACATTTAATAATAATTTAATTTCCAGTTTGAACTCAGTTTGAATAAAAATAATATGAAAAACACCTAATAGGCAAGGATTAATGTCCATCCATAGTCCAGTCTAGTCCACAACAAATTTATTTAATTTAAGCCAATTAATATATTTTATCGTCCAAAATATTATACCAAAGTCCGCAGATTTTCTAAATAAGCCCCATATGCATCAATGCTTCTTTCTATGATTTTTTTTAAGCGGACATTGGTAGAGTTACGTTTGCGCTTAATTCTGATTCTGGAATACTTATCTGAAACTGTAGTAAGACGACCAAGTATGTAACCATTGTAGCTAGTAACTAAAATACAAATAAATTTAATTAACACTAAAATAAAGGAATATCGATTACAAATAGATACTTTAAATTAAATGTATAACCCGACTTATGAAGTTCTTCTATTAAATATTTCTTCTCTCGATAAGGGAGCCATTTACAATTTTTGTATTTTTTACGTTTAGGAGTCTCTAGATGATGAATAGTATATTTTACATTTTTGTCCCCCGTTATGACTTTGTAAAGGTGTTTAGACTCTTTATATTCGGGCCCCTTGTTATTATGAAATAACTTTAATAAGTGTGGGATTAAGCGGTCCATAAAGAATTTATATTTAAAATTAAACTTTATAATTAAAATAATAATACATGGTATCTAGTACTACTTAGGGAAAAGAATTTCCGTTTATCAAATACACGTGAGGCGTGATCATCATTAGCTACTCAAACCACTTGGCAGTTTGAGTCTGAGCCACAAATGTTGAATTTTTTTTACAGGGAGAAATCCGCCTTATGGATAATGAAGCAGTCTGCGTCACCTTAAGGGTGCCCCAGAATGCTTCAGTTATGGGGTGGTTCTCCAGTCGGAGTGGCTGGCATACCCACTAAACCTCCTTGTGAGCTGGGTCTGCGATCCTTTACTCCTCTTACAATGAAACGATTATTCTTTATATAGGGGGTATGAGTTTTAAAAACTTGTGGGTTAATTTCTAATGTGTAGATCTATGCTTCCTCAACCAGTCTAATTAAAAACTAAAAGCTAAGTTCCCGGCTATTTTGTTAGTGTTGTGTTCGAATAGTGTTAGTGGTGTATGATGTTTACATGTTTAGCTTATTTTTGGAGATGAATACCTCAACTACACTACCACCTTATCCCTATATACTAAGTACGTAATATAGTCCATCATGCTAGTCGGGATTTAGTCATATCTATTGTTAGTCTATTTGCAGTATGTCCGAGGGTCGTAAGAAGCGATTACCGACGTTTGCGTTCGATTTGAAGGCGTTAGCTATCTCAGGATTAGGGTAAGCTGTCGCTTTCCGTAGACAGTGAAGCCGGGTATTTCGGGTGAATTCTTTTATTGTGAGCATTTCAAACTCCTTGTGCAACTGGTTGTTGCAGACAAACCAGGGTGCTCCTGCTGTGATACGTAGGATTTTGTTTTAAACTGTCTGGACATTGGCTCGATGCTTTCCAGACATCTGGCACCATGTCTGGCAGCCGTACTTAAGCCCGGCCCTGATAATCGTTTTGTAAATTAGCAACTTGTTAGGAGTTGATATCTCGATGGTTAAGAAGTGGGTACAGTTTCCCTAGGAGCTGATTTGCCTTACGCACGGCCGCTGGTCCTTCCATACGAGCCGTTTCTCATATAGAAGGCCCAGCTACCTAATGCTGTTCGTCCATCTGAGCCCAGTTGCATTGAGTACAAATATTGGAGTTTATACGTAAGTAATAATAATAATTAAATTAAATCTTACCGATTTAAATAAATTTCTATTAACATCAAAAAATCCACATAGACACATGTCAGTGGGGTTGATTTCAGTGGCTCTTAAAAAGATATTAATCTGAAATAAAAAATAATGATACATCGCATTATTCGTAAAAAAAAAAATATTTTTTATTATTATCTGACAATTTTTTTATGTAATAGGGGACGTGGAACTTATTTTACTTGTCTGGTCTTAGTTTAAGTTTGAAGTGAATATGTTTTAATTCATTTATTATATTTATAAGTGTCAAATATCAACATATACCTCTTGTTGAGCATCTTCACTCATCCATGAAAGTTCAACTAGAAGAATTTTCTTTTGGAAATAACTGCGTACCTAAAAATATTAAATGAAAGTTACTCTCGTAATTAATTTGTGATTTTAAGAATTTTATTTGGTATGAACAGTTAAGATATTCTTAATTTTATTTTTTTTTCGTGGTTTATGTGCATTTATTCATCCAATTCCTTAGATACAGATTGGTTTTTTCATACAGATCTTTTAAAATACAGAAGGTGCAATGAAAAAGTTAACTTACACAAGTAGAGGCATAATGTGCTTCATCACAAATAAAATATAATATTGTTATCGAAGATATTGCAGTAATGGTAAGTCCAATATCTTTTACTCCCATTCCATCTTGAATTTGAGATAATAATCCATATATCGTTAAAGTTATTACAAAGAAAAGGTACAAACATAAAAACAATACCGCATATCCGAATGAGTTTCCAACGTGACGTATTATTTTACTGAGCAACATCCATAAACCTCGATATTCTGAGATTTTAGTTGAGCTTTGCATATTTTTAAGAGAAAATTGAAAGTCGTCGACTATAACAGCTGCCATACTTCCTATTACGTCACAATATATGTACCACGCACCACCCAACATGTAAGTTATGATATTTATGTAACAATACGGTATGACCTAAAATAAATTTGTGCGTTTTATAAATAGTGAATATTTCTATGGGTTCGACCAGTCGTTGCTTCTCAGTTCTCTCGCTAAGAATATTCTAAAGAGTATAGCATATAAAATCTTGGAAAGGAAGTACACATAGACTTCGCTAATTTTAAAATATAGATCCATTCAATTTATCTTATCAGTCATTCCATCTTCTAACAAAAAATGGAGTAAATAACCTCTTGCTTCTCATAAAAAAAACTTTTGAAATAACCAAGCCAGGAAAGAATCTCTTTACCTAGAGTATAACTTTGACTGCCTTCACTAAGTCCAGCATATTTATGAAAAATCACTATAGATTTTTTGCATATTTCAAGTTCCCTAAATTACAATACATAATTTCAAATTTCTATCGGATACCTCTTGAACTTAATAATATCAATTTCAAATACACATAAGTTATTGAAAGTTGGGAATGAAACTTCAGTTTTATAATAATATCTTTTTAAGGAAAGGATCATAAATTTGGTAGTTGTAGTGTGGTAGTTCGCAGATACTATTGCAATTAGAATAAATCAACAGCTCCGAAGAAGTTTTTTTTTTCGTTATATAGAGAGGCACCAAGTCTTGAATGAAATTTTGGATTAAATGGCATCTAATAATAAGATTTTACTAACAAAATAAATTCGAAAAATTTTACAAATCTAAATTATGGAACTGATCATATTTACTGATCACCCTATTTAGGTTAATAACTATTTTTATATAAAAAAATTGATGTACAAATTTGGCAACCATTGATACTTTGGTCCGAGATGTACTTCTGTTAACGAGTGTTTTTTTTTGACTTGAAAGTCGTATATATATACATATATATATATATATATATATATATATATATATATATATATATATATATATTTATATATATATATATATATATATATATATATATATATATATATATATATACATACATGAGCATTTCCGTAAATTGCTTGTATTTAGCCGTTCAAAAATGAGAGAATTTTTTTGAAAGTCACACTCATTAGACTCGATTTTAATCATTTTTTGACTCTCCAGAAACAATTATTCTACGAACACGACTTTTTTATGAACCTTTTTTTACAGCTCAATATACAAATTTTTTCAGAAAAAATGGTAAAAATCGCTAAATTGCCGTAAAAAACGTCAAAAATCAGTACCGTATTATATGTTTAGCCATGCGATTTATTGAAATTATTCATCATGAATTCTGATAATGTTTTCTTCTTGTATATAATGGCCATTTTTGCCCATTTTATATCTTTTAATCAAATTTACGTCCAGGTACACTTTTCTTATTTTCTTTGACCTGCTCACTTCGAATTTTTATGTACCTGATATTAGGATACCGTTTATCGTTATGGTCAAATTTTAGCAACTTTTTGGTCAGAAATAGCCGTAAATTCAAAATGAGGTATTTAAATTAAATTCAATCCCACAGCCTATATATATATATATATATATATATATATATATATATATATATATATATATATATATATATATATATATATATATATATATATATATATATATATATATATATATATATATATATATATATATATATATATATATATATATATATATATATATATATATATATATATATATATATATATATATATATATATATATATATATATATAATTATTAATTATTAAGTCACTAGTGATGAATTGCTCCGCACTTAAAAACAATTGTTTCAGTAATAGCTTCTCATAATGTATTGGTCCTCAAAGCAGTCGTCTTGAAAATAGTTTTCCTCTTTAAAATAAATTCTACTTAATCGAAGCTGTATACCAAGTAAATAAAATAATTAAATTAGAATAATTTTTTAGCATATTTATCTACATCTTTTATTATGAAAATTCGAAGTACACAGAGCTAATAAAAAGGACTATTTCCAAAATCAGAAACTACCAATAATAAAAATAATTAAAAAAAACGTATTACCTGAAAAATGATAAAGTTCGCCATTGTGATATGGGTTATTATCATACTAGCACAACCCAAAACCAATAACGACACTGTTAAAATTAAAGGTTTATTCTTGAAATTGAGCATCAATCGCTTTTTTGTTACCTTGACATACATTTTTTCGAAAGATATCATTTGTGTTAGTACATTTGCCTGTTTTCGAGCCTCATACAAGGCTAACGGATTTATTACTATAGGAATTAGGTACACAGTAAACAAGTAATCTATAACAGCTTCTTCAAACCGTCCTTCTGCACCTCTTATTATGTTTACTTTGTTAAATTTTAGATAAGCTATATATCCTAAAAAATATTAATACGTTTATTTATTGTAATCTTTTTGAACTTACACAAGATCATTAAATCAAGTTTCAAATATCGTCTTAGTTTTTCATTATTTATAATATCATAGATTAAACAATTATTGCCTATTTGACTATGTACTTCCGTGTAAGTTTTAGACAATCAGAATAGTGGCCAGCGTGGGCAGCAAGACCATGTTTGAGTGAAGAGTAACAAGAGAGGCGGCACGGACGCGATATATTATATAGTATGTAGAATTTTCCAGGAGATGTGCAAATAAAACAGCCGCATTTAAAGGAATTTAGGGATTTTTATTTCCGTAGTGAGTGAATAGTCTATACCAGTTCATTAATCTATGATATTATTAATAAATAAGGTAAGGATGAAATCTACAGTTTTTAGAATGTTGTCGTACGAGTTAAGTTTAATACTACTGGCTGAATATATTATGTTTTATTTTTTGTCCTGAGTTTTAAGGATGAGAAATTAAAAATGTTAATTTTTCGTTATTCATGATTTCAACTGACGTAATCAAGAAAAACTTATTGGATACGATTAATATTTAATATACTAAATTTTGGATTTAAATATTCTTAGCTAAATATGAAGACGAAATTTATGTGTGGCGTAAATTATTTTGCCAATTTTTTCATGTTTAGACACTTTCAACAATTTTTTGAATTATTTAATTCTCCTTAGCTGTTTAGAATAGGAAAGTGGCCCGACCTAGGTGCATAAAGAAAAATCAACCACACTTTAGTTTTTGATATAATTACTTTTTATTGGACTTTGGTATGGTGATCGAAGATTTCATATATTTTTACTCAAAATGGCACAAAACGGCTACCTACAGATTATCGTTACTGGAAAATTGCTCGTTACGGAGGTCTCTCGTCAAATTCGGGAATAAAATGTTGGATACTATATCGGCCCGTTATGGTGAATAATCTAATTCAGTGAATCTATAGTCGCAAATCACAGCCTAAACAACATCAGCTGTGTGAACAAAAATATTACCGTGAAACAGAAGAACACATTCATGCAAATTTCTCCCTACGTTTTCTTTAATACACCATCTTAACCTAGATAAAAGAGTTTACACCCGTTTACTGTGATATTTCGTTATTTAAAATTCACCGACAGGATTCTTCATGAACTTTAAAAAATGATACACATGAATTTGGAAGTAGATCCTGACTTTTTTTACTTTTGCCTTTCCTGGGGGTGCTACTTTTGCATTTGCTCTCAAAATCATAATAAAGCATCATAGTTTTATCCCTGGCCACTAGGCTATTCAATATTTACTTGACATTTTCGCCACAAAGGTTTAAAAATGAGCATGCCCGCCGGACATGTTCTTACTTTTGGACAACAGACAGAAGTTTCGGGAGCTATATTGTACTTATCGGGTGTATACAAAGATGGTTTTGCAGAGTACTGTGAACACTAATTTTTGAAAGCCTCGGTCTACTTGCAATTTCCCTTATCCTTAATCTTCTATCATTCGACAGTTCCTCTTAAGGTATAATAAAGCAAACTGATTCAGAACTGGGAACTTCAGCTAACCTGTCCTCACGCACGGTCACTCATCAAAAACGGAAGTTATCCATGCTGTACGAGAAGAACTCGCTACCATATATACTAATTAATATAATGCCATACTCAGTGTTACAATATCTCATTTAGAAATTATAACATGTAGGCTGAAAAGCTTTTGGTCTAGCTAATTAAAACACATTTTTTTTGCCAAATTCTACTTTATCAACATAGTCTCTTTCAAGAGCAATACAATCAATCCAACGCTTTTCTGACATTTCTATACCTTTCTTATAGAAAGATTTGTCTTTGCCTTCAAAATAGGCCTCTCTTTCTGCGATAAGTTCTTCATTAGAGCCAAATCTCTTTCCAGGGAGCATTTTTTTGAGGTCTGCGAATAGATGATAGTAGCTTGGGGCCAAATCTGGAGAATACGGTGGCTAAGGAAGCAATTCGAACTTCAATTCATGCAATTTTGCCATCGTAACCATTGACTTGTGACATGATGCATTGTCTTGATGAAAGAGCCCTTTTTCTTGTTTATTTGGGGCCGTTTCTTCTTCTATTGTCACATATCGCATGAAAAAATCCTTTTTATTGCGCTTAAACAGGTCCAAACAGCGCTCAGAATCATCAACACGTTATTGTTTTTGGTCCACTGTGAGCAAACGCGGTACCCATTTCGAACAGAGTTTTCTCACGCCCAAATATTCATGCAAAATATGACCAACACGTTCTTTTGATATCTTTAGGGTGTCAGCTATCTCACGCAATTTCACTTTACGGTTATCCAAAACAATTTTGTGGATTTTTTTATATTTTCCGGTGTAACCACCTCATTTGGGCGTCTAGAGCGTTCAGCATCTATACGACCGCGCTTAAATTCAGTATACCAGTAAATGATGGGTGATTTTTAAAGGGGTAGAGACCCCGTAACACTTATCAAGCCATTGCTTTGTTGGAACGATATTTTTATTGTATGTGTGTTAATGTGTTGATTAAAGAGTGTTTAATCAACACATCAAATTCGATTTTTTCCATTGTTTTGAAAATATTAAAAGTAACGTCACTAAAACCACTGTAACTAATCGTCGAAATGCCATGAAATTTTGACACGTATCGTTTGAAGGTTGGTACTTCCTAAAAAACATTTGGATTTTTTGAAAAGGGCGACATCTGTGTGTCAGACCAAAAACTTTTCAGCCTACGTGTTAGTTATCCAATATATAAGGCAGTAAATATCTTATACACAAAGTAGAGTATATTAGAGAATCAGACTGTGAATGGCTCTAACTTCCACACTTATTTTGCTTTCTAGTGTCGGATTTGGCACGAGAATATAAAATGACTGTGTCCCCGACTCACTCTATAGCACCAAATATCCTATGTAGCAATAAAAAACATGAAATTTATCAAATACCTACTGTTTTTGTGAAATTTTTATTGTTGGCCTTGTAATTACTTTTCGGAGAATAAAAGAATGTTGTTATTGCTGGAATATTTTTGATGAAAACGACTTTGTACGATAGATGAGTCTTGGTTTTTAACGATTGTGACAACTCAAAAATTTAGTGAGTAAGGGATATTGTGCGTTTTCACATACCAAAAAAATACCTAATTCACACTTGACGAAAAATCTTGTTCTCTTAAAGCTTCTTTAATACGGTTTTGGAAGAAGCGAGGTGACAGCCGTATTAGAAATGTTGCAAGTCAAAAGTTACAGCAGCGATATGGGAACGTGCGTTATCGTGAAGGATGAGACCGTCTTAAGACAGAATTGTTTTGTGACGTCTCTGTATTTTTGTGTTCAGCTTCTTTTTATACATGGCACTTTACTAAATCCTATTTAGGATTTCACCCCTTTCTCTATACTGCCCCAACATCGATCCGTTCCTATTCCAGAAAAGAATGAAAGGGACCTTTCCCGTGTGAGGTTGAGACTTAAACTTTTTCCTGACCGAAGACCATGTTTACCGCCATTCTAAAGACTGCCAATTTCTTCTGGCTCATACTAATTCACCGAGGTGCCATTTTTTGTTATACTGCACAAAACGATGCTGCAGTGGCTTTCAAGTCATCATCTGATGACAAATTTTGATCTCTAAGGTCTTTCTTCAGATGTTTGAACAAAAAAAAAGTCACAAGGCGGTAAATCAGGGGACTAAGGTGATTATTGTGATTTGGTGAATTTACAGCTCGCGTCATGCAGCATAAAAGTGTTGGTTCTCCTTGGAATCGAACGTTTTCCTCTGCTTGAAGTTTTGGTTCATTCTTCTGTAAACCTTTCATAAATGTATACCCTTTCTCTGACTAAGTTTTCGCCTTCTTTAGGGGTGGAGAGTCCTTTCTGAACTCATTGCATCGATTTCTGCTTCATGGGAGGGTGCCAATGAAACACCCAAGTTCTGCCATCTATGATAATTTGCGAGATAACTCTCATCGCTCTCTAAAGCGGTCAAAGGTTCTTAAGAAATTTCTTTGCTTGCCAATTTTTGCTCTAGTGGAAGGAGTCTGGGGATCTACAAAGCAGAAAATTTTTTCATCTTCGTGCAGAATTTTGAGAACTCTTTTTCAGATGTTGGGATCTTCATTAGTCGATCTGATAGCAGCAAATCTTCTTGGGATCATCTTGAATTCGGTCTTGGCCCCAAAGATTGCTGTACACCTAGGACATTTTCATGAGTAACTTTTGGTTTATTTTCCCCTTTAGTGCGAAGCTTTGTAACTGCGTTATGCTCCAAATTACTTTCTTTCGTTTTTCGGAAGAAAGAAAATCGTATAAACTGGGAAACGGAAGAAACTCGTAGTAACAGAATTTTTATTATTTACCTTCGTAATTAAAGGAAACATCATTTTAAAACACTGAAAACAAAAGAGCTCAAAGGAGGCGATTATAATAACCATTATTAATAAATACAAAAAATTAGTTCCGCCAAATACTAGTTACACTAAATATCTTCTCTGGGCTTTTTATCTACAGTGCTGTAAAATTGTTATCTCTCTTAATCAAAAACGTGAATCCTAAGTACGAAAATTGTAACTAGAATGAGATATGTACATAATGCGTTGATAACTTCTTTTTATTTAAAGTAAAGAAAAACTTTCGTTTACAATATATCGTAACACACTATTGATTTATCTATAATTAAGCAGATTATATTTTTAGCCGTCGGCTTGAAACATTTACCAAATACTTATTCGCGTCTATATATATTTTGGCCTATTGAATTTGAAATCAAGGTCTTCGCCAGTGAGTTATTAATTGACACTGTATTGTTTCTAATTGTATTCAATTACTGACCTTTATTAAACAAATATGGTAAAATGATTAAAAAATTATTTTTTAAATTTATTATTCTTATTATTATTTGGGATTATTAATTAAAACATTTTCATTTAGAATAATTTTAAGGTTTTACATGAAACTATCTACAGCTTATCAAGCACCAGTGTCAAAAAATCTAAATTTTTAATTTCCTATTTTATAAATAAGTACAAAACTTTAATCTTAATTATTTGTTGTGAAAGCAGAGGTAGCTTACTTTAATAAATAATATCATATTTTAATAAACTATTTTATGTAATTCGTGTTTTAATATAGAAAAATGTATTATACTCGTATATTTTAAGAAGTATTTTTCGTTGAAATATAAGAGAGTAAAAACTAAAATAATTAAACCCGAACTTAAATATATTTATTAATATAACATTATAACTTTTAGTTTTAAAGTAACATCTAAATTGTACTATTTAAGGTGTATATCAAGGATATTTTTCCTAGAAACCAATTAATTGTGAATAATAAATCGATTCATTGTATTACGTTGGGAGTTTGAAATCCTTGGCATAATGACACTACACAACAGTTATCACTATATCAAACACTTTATTTCTGCACTCTACCGCGTTTCGCTAATCATGTTAGCATCATCAAAAACGATGATTAACTAACAGTCAATGTTTAGTGTAGCAGGGATAACAGTTTCGTAAAATCGCATTGTATGTAACTCCTGAAAATCATATGGTATGAGTATTGGGAAATGTATAAGAATTTTTAAGAAATAAATATTGTTTAAATATAAAATAGTCTTATTTGCCCCAGGATGATTCTAACACAGTTGTAACAAAACCCTTGTCAGCTGCTGAAACTTGTTTGTGTTTTTTACATATTTAATAATATGTAATTTTTGCATGTGTGATAAATATTTACAATAGTATGATACTCATATTTTTAACGTATCACAATTTATAACTCTACGATCATTACATCATTTTTGAGTTACAAAATTGTATGTAACATACAAGTGTATGAAGGTACAACTGTACTGTAAAGGATCCCTTTTTTACAATTTACTTAAAAGAAAAATTAGATACTAACATGTAAATATCCACTTTTAGTATATCAGAAATATAATGTTTTGTAGTTTTGTTTTTCAATTTTTTTAGGCAGTGTAGGGGAAAGTAGGGAAGTATGCCAAGTATCTTTTTATTCCCAGAAAAAATAGAAAAGTTTAAAAGAATGGTATTAGTCTTCAACATAGCATTTACGAGCCAAAAATCTGACACTGTGATTTAAATTAGTATTTAGCTATCAATGAAAACTGGATCTTCCCAGATTTTAAATTTTAAAAGTATCTTCTTTTTCACCATAGTCATAAAATTTAGTTCCATAGTAATATTTTTTAGACATTTTAGTATACTAGAGTAGCTCGTCTCTACTATAGTAGAGAGGGAAATGTGTTCTTGGATTTTTAAAATTAAAGCAAATACATGAACCGATCTTGACACACGAGAGGGTACCTTAGATCTATGATATAAGTTTCACTTAATTTTTATTTACTTGAATCAAATGTCCAAACAGTACTTGCTGAACAAAAGAAGTAACCTTGAAATAATAAAATAAATTAGGTAAAAATATTTACGAACCATCTAACAATCCTCTACTAACTTTTAAAATAACTGAAATCTTTTACAATAGAGAACTTAGAAGTTGCAGAACTTCAAAACAATAAGTACGATAGGTTTGCTTGGTCTGTGTATCTCTACTCATAATATGGTCACATATTTAAATTATGTTAACAAATTTCATCTGACTGACACTAAAACGTAATTTTATCTTTGTTACCTAAGGAAAAGTATAACGCAATTAAATAATTTTTTCTTTGAACTATTGGACGGTCTAAAACAAAGAAAAAAAATTTGTTCTACCAGTCATAAACATTACCTTTATTTAAAAAATGCTTCAAATATTTAAATTTAAATTAAGTATAATCGATTGTTGCCAAAAGTTAGCTAACGTTTACAAGAATAACTCCCAAAAATCATTAAAATTTAGTGTATATCGTTTAATTAATTAATATCAAGGATGTTAATTTAAATGTTTGTCATTTGAATGTAAAATATTTATTTTATTTTTATTATCTACAAAGCTACTGATCAGTAATTAAGAGAGATGTACAAAAAAATATAATTTGACAAAATCAAAATATCTTAAATTGACCATCAAATTAAGGGTGTTGCTAGTAAATTTTTTTTTATATTAGTTCAGGTTAGTTGATAAATTTGAGCTTAAAAATCAATATAATTTGTTCAATTTTTAAAGCTAATTTACTTAAAAAGTGTGCTTTCTGTGAAAAAATCTGACTGTTTTCTTTGATTTTTATATACCCTGGTAGGATACAACGACACAGCGCCTTTCAAGCCGACCGAGTGGTTGATACGGTCAACACTCAAAAGCAGGTAACGCTTTTTGAGGGATACCCCTCAGGCATATGTGGTTAATGTAAAATAAAAAAAAAAACATATTTCAGCAGTTTACCCACTGTTCTCTCATTCTGTTCTCTTATTTGTCAATCCTAGCTTGACTGATGAGCCATGATACGGCGAAACCCGTCTCAGGTTGGATTTGAAGAATAAGAGAACAGTGGATAAACTGCTGAAATATGGGCTTTTGTCCGTTTTCAGTTATTTTACATTAATCTTTTATATCTGCTGTTAATTTCTGATATTATTGATAATTTTTTTTATAAATATTTTTTCCCATCCTGTATATTTTTTAGGTCAAGAAAATTTGTCCCAAGCATCAACTTTTATAGTTGAAAACAGAGTTCTGAAAAAATGTAATTAAAAGTTTCCCATTTTTTGACATTATTTTATATCACCTCATGTTTTAATATAAAATAAATGTAAACGCTGTATGTATTAAATTTATTTTGTATCCTATTTTTACACTACCTACCTAAAACTAAGAGTAAAAGAGCTACTGAATATCCCATCCATTGTGTCGTCACATCGAAGAATTCTCCGGTATATGTAATTGGATATATTCCCAATGATCTTAGTGATACGATAACTGGTTTTAAGGTATTATAGATTGTAGTATTTGTGACAGTATTATCGTCAAAAGCTTCCATAATTTCTGCTTTTTCCCCATTTGGGAAGTGTCCAGGTGGAGCTGGTGCGACCTGTGAACATATAAAAAAATTGTTTTAATTTGAGATAACATCATTGTTTAAAAGTATTGTATTATTTTTTACACTCTATTCTGTGGTACTCCGAGAGCCGTAAAAATTAGTCAAGGATTTCAACAAAGTTAATGCGTTAATGTAAAACAGAAATAGTTTCACGAAAAACTACAATAAAGTGATTAATAAAATTCAAAGTTTACGAATAAAAAAGTGATATTTTTTGATCTAGACGGCTTATACAGTACCAGAGTGACGTACGTCATATAAATACGCTTGCACAGCGATCATATTATTTCATGTTAAAAGAGTCTTTAATGACTCGATGTTAAAGCTGATTACTAAAGAAAGAATAGCATGGGGAACGTTAAGAAACGCCATTAAGATATATCAGTATACAACATTCTTCAGTTGACGTGCAGGAAATTTCATAACACAAATTGTTTTTGCCTAAATAAATTAGATTTAAAATTGAGGAAAGTAGTATATTTTTTTTTAATTTGTAAGGACATATATATTACTAACTGCTGCAAATTAACATTATGACTTTTCATTTCTATGTTTGTCGTCGCTAACTGTGCTGTCAGACATTTATAATATTAAACTACATTCTTATTACATTTATTATTTATTATTTTTTAAGATAGATAATTAAAGTCGTAACTGATCTCCAGGAATCTGTCTTTATGTCAAAAGCGACCTCTCTTGCCAACGAGAAGAGACTCTGGAGCCCCCAAACTTTGATGTTATGTGGTTAAAAATAACGACTCAACCAACCACAAGGTTCATCTGTATCCTCTATCGACCACCAAGTGATACTAACTTTAGAACACTTTTCGCTTCCCTTGCAGACACCATCGATCATTTACAAATTAACTATCCAAATGCCGAAATTGCCATCCTGGGCGACTTTAATGTCCACAACATCAACTGGCTTAAATATTCAAATACTACCGATGAACAAGGTCGTGAAGCCGAATCATTTTCAATCAGTTGTGGCTTAACTCAGCTTATTGACGAACCAACACGGATCCCTGATCGAGACGGAGAGTTTGCCAGTCTTCTTGATCTCTTTTTAACCACCAATCCGGAGATTTACACAGTCAGCGTAAATCCGCCGTTAGGTTCTTCCAACCATAAACTACTTTCGACATCGAGTATTCTACCAATCAATGACAGAGAGGCGCCTAAACCGCGCAAGATTTGGCACTACAAGTCTGCTAAATGGGAAGATCTCATGGAATATTTTCGAACTTTCCCTTGGTTGGACGTTTGTTTTCGATCCGACGACCCATCTGACTGCGCCAGGGAGGTTTCCGATGTTATTTTGGTCAGTATGGAGGCTTACATCCCTTTTTCGAAGAAATGCCCTTCCAACGGCAAGCCTTGGTTTGACCGAAAATGCAAAGAAGCTGTTGCTTCTAAACATCTTGCATACCGACAATGGCGCGAAAATCCTAACACCATAAATCGTAACACATTTGTTCGTGCCAGGAACAGATGCAAAGAAATTATCGACGAAACCAAGGAGGTACACAATCAACGGATTAGAAACAAACCTCTCGCCTGTCCCGGCAATTCAAGGTCCTTTTGGTCGGTCGCTAAGGCAGTTAGTCAAAATTTCACCAAGTCCACCATACCACCACTCACACGGCCAGATAATTCTATTGCAACGACACCTGTTGAGAAAGCGTACTTGTTGGCTGAACTCTTTGCTTCACATTCTACTGTCGATTTCCAAGGAAAAACACCACCTACTATTCCCATAGTGCAGTCAAGGATGCCCGATGTTGTCTTCAGACAGCGTATTATAAAGCGTATTCTGATGAAGCTAGACACCAAAAAGGCTTCTGGCGCTGACGGAATACCTGCCATAGTTCTTAAAATCTGTGCGAGGGAACTAACACCAGTTTTCTGTAGACTTTTCAACCTATCCTACAGAAAGGGAATATTTCCTTCCTGCTGGAAATGCGCTACAGTTCAGCCGATACCTAAAAAAGGCAAGAAGACCTTGCCAAATAACTACCGACCAATCGCACTGCTTTCAATAATATCGAAAGTCATGGAAAAGGCTATCAGTCAGCATCTTCTAAAATATCTTGAAGGATTCAACATTAGTAGCGATCACCAATATGGCTTTCGTAAAAATAGATCAACAGGAGATCTTCTTATGTAACACATGTTTGGAACAATGCAATTGAACACTTTGGAGAATCTCGAGCGGTTGCTCTGGACATATCCAAGGCATTCGACCGTGTTTGGCACGATGGGCTGTTGGCTAAGCTACGTTCTTATGGTATGTCGGAAAAGTTCTGTTTGTGGCTCTCATGTTTCCTCAGAGAGCGTTCTTTACGAGTGGCAGTCGACGGATTTCTTTCTAACACCTTCACTATCAACGCCGGTGTACCTCAAGGCTCCATACTGTCTCCTACTCTTTTTCTCATTTACATTAACGATCTGCTGGAAAAGACCGAGAATCCAATCTACAGCTTTGCAGATGACAGTACACTTATCTCTTCATTCACTTTGAACGCTCGGACATCGGCTACTCAGACGAATATCCGCAGACAGCAGGAAGTCGTTCAACTTAACAAAGACCTGGAAGAAATTCTATCTTGGGGTGACGGTAACCAAGTGGAATTTAACGCTACAAAAACCCAGGCGGCAGTTTTTTCTAAAAAAGTTAACGTTGCTGAACCCGACATAGTTATGTCGGGGTACTCCATTCCTCTAACATCTTCACTTAATTTGTTGGGCGTTAATTTGGGAGCAAATATGTCCTGGCATGAACATGTTGCAGGCATAGCAAGGAGAGCTTCTCAAAAGTTGGGAATATTATTTCAAACCAGAGAGCTTTACACTCCACAACAACTGTTAATTCTTTACAAAGCTCAAATTCGACCAACTATGGAATACTGCTCCCATGTTTGGAGCTCCGCTCCCAAACATACACTGCATTTGTTGGATTCTATTCAGAGAAGAGCTGTTCGTCTGATTGGAGACCCGGAACTGACCGTCGGCCTTGATTCGCTGGAACATCGAAGAACGGTTGGCGACTTGAGCCTATTCTACAAGTACTTTCATGGAAAGTGTTCGAAGGATGTGGCCCGCTTAATTCCTCCCAGAGCGATGCATGTTAGAAGTACACGTCGCGCTAATTCTTCACATCCGTATGAGGTTCAGCTTGTTACTCCCCGTACAACACTTTTCAAGCAGTCTTTTATATGGAGAACATCATCCCTTTGGAATAATTTGCCCAGGACTGTGTTTCCCACCGAGTACAATCTACAGCGATTCAAGAACAACGTGAATCGCCTTCTCCACACACGTGTCGCTCCTGTAGCGCTTTAGGGACTTCCCTGTAGCACGTGTGCTAGACCCATAAAAAAAAAAAATAAAAAAAATAAAAAAGAAGTGACATTTCAGTAGCGAAGGAAGTAAAAAATCTGATAGTTTGTGACGAAATAACGAGAGTTAACGTAACCCCTATATTTAATGGATTTATTTATAATGTAACAAAGTTTTTATGAAGTTTGTTTTCAAAATTTTTTATGAGGGTCAAAATATATGTACAGGGTGAGTCAACGATAGAGTAAAGTTCATTATCTCATTTGTTTCAGGAGTGACCAAAAAGTGTTAAATGCAATAGTTTTAGGGAATGTTTAGGTGCACAGTTTTAAAATTATTTTTGAGTATACAGGGTACTTCAAAAAAGTGTGGCCGTGACATCCTTTTCTAATTTATTTTTTAATTCTGCGTAAAATTTTTTTATTAATAATGTTATATACCTAGTGTTTCCAATATTTAATTTTTTTTTTTTTTAAATTCTAGTTTTCAGTTTTGTAAAAAATTACCAGTAGCGCCATTGTTTCTGAAGGTGGAATACTCATAATTGGTACGAGCGTTCTATAGAGATGAAAAAAAAAAGATATATGTAAAGAAACTGTTGAGTTAGATGCTACGGGATGTTCAAAATAAATTTATACATTTCGACTGTTTTAAATTGAAAAATCTCAAATTTTTTAAATGACACTCCCTATATATTATTATTTTTTCTGATAGATTTTACAAAACCCTCCAACTTTTATTAAGTATGTCATATACCTATTTTTAATAGTTTTCGATTTATTTTGAATTTTTCAATTTTTACCCTTGTTTTTAATTACTTACGCTATTGTGAAAACATAAACAAATAGTTAATAATAATTTTAATATAGTCTAACTTATCTAATGATTAATTATTATGGCGTAATAAATGTTCAAAAATATGCCCGTCTACTTGAATACACATGTTTAGTCGTTTTACTATATCTTCCTTCACTTAGCATAAAGGCCGTTATTGTCCCGCACGCATCCCGTATCCTATTTTTCCATATCTACTGGTGTCGTAGGGAGATTCACATAAACACGATCTTTAATGTAGCCCTACAAAAAGAAGTCTAAAGGTGTTAAGTCACATGATCGAGAGGGCCACTGAATTAATCCATCCCTACCGAACTTCCCAGTGGTAATGAGCAGGGACTCCGTCTTGTTGAATCCACATTTGTTCCCTTTCAAAGTTATCAACTTTTTTAAGAAGTTGGGGTAATTCGTTTTGCGAAAAATTTAGATATCTAGGTCCGTTAAGCGGTTCGCGGAAAAAATATAGACCAATAATTCGAAAATTTAATATTCTACACCATACATTAAGCAACCAATGGTTTTGGTTTTGAACTTTCCGGACCCAAAATGGATTAACTGTTGAATAATAATGCATGTTATGGCTGTTAACTGCCCCATTACTGCGAAAAGTAGCTTTTTGGATCGGCCTCTATTGCTCCATTCATGGTGGTACAAAAGTTTACTCGTCGTTCAAAATCACAGTCTTGAAGTTCTTGGTGTAGTTCCATATGAAAGGGATGATACTTGTATTTTCTCGTGGTGCGATCAGCCGTAGATTGGGATGTGTCAGATAAGTCAACTAGTTGACGGCTGCTGACCTGGGGATTATCTTCAACATGAAGTAAATTCTTCATTTCTTTTTCCTCATGGGTAGCATTCTGGTTTACTACTTTCCGTTTCGTATACTCAATGCTACCACTACCATCAAACCGTTCTATTAAGCACTGAAAAGATTTTCTAGATGGTATACGTCTATTAGGGTACTTCGCTCCGTAAAGCCTTACTGTCAAAAGACAATTTTTTCCCGCCTCGCCCAGTATATAAACCGTATCAATTAATTCATTTTTAGGAAAATCCATAACTATTACATTTATACGTCACTTACTACAACAAATTAAACTATTTTTACTTGCTTAATAGACACGTCCAAATTTGACAAGGCCTAAATTTTTGTTTTGTCTTGGCAACTACGATGTTATAGCGTAAGTGTATTAAAAACGGGTAAAAATTGAAAAATTGAAAATAAATCGAAAACTATTAGAAATAGGTATATGACATACTTAATAAAAGTTGGAAGGTTTTGTAAAATTTATCAGAAAAAATAATAATATACAGAGTGTGCCATTTAAAAAATTTGAGATTTTTCAATTTAAAATAGTCGAAATGCATAAATTTATTTTGAATACCCCGTAGTATATAACTCAAATTTCTTTACATATATATTTTTTTTATCTCTATAGAATGCTCGTACCAATTTTGAGTATTCCATCTTTAGAAACAATGGCGCTACTGGCAATTTTTACAAAACTGAAAACTAGTATTTTTTTTTTTAAAAATGAAATATTAGAAAAAGTACTAGGTTTAGGTATATAATATTATTAATAAAAAAGTTATAACATTTTATGCAGAATTTAAAAATAAATTAGAAAATAGCATGTTCTATTTAAAAAAATAAATTGAAACTGTGCACCTTAACATTCCCTAAAACTATTGGATTTAACATTGTTTCGTCATTCCCGAAACAAATCATTGACTCACCCTGTACACTTTCACGTATGTAAACACAATGTCTAAAAGTTTAGGAAAACTACGCCAACGACAAGAAGTCAATATTTTATTCTTTAATTTCTATATACCTTATACAAAATTTATGCTTTAATAGGACTAATATTTGACCTTCAATTCGGTGAAATAATCATTATTTTTCGACCGCTTAATTCATTGGAATTCGTATGATGTAAAATTGGGTAATACTACCTAGCGAGAAACTTGATTTCAGTTTAGTTGATTTTTATTTACTTTGTTTTCAGGTGTTAAAATTAAATATTCTAATGCTTTGGTATTTTATATATTTTTTAGGTTACAAAAAATTGAAACCTTGAACATAATATAATTACAGTAGAATCCCGGTTATCCGAGGTAACGTGGAGGGCACTCTCCTCGGATAACTGAAAACTCGGATAATCCGGATTTGTTTTTTATTCATTCAAAAATAAACACCAATACTTTAAACCGATGTATTAACGTTTTTAAGTGAAATAGGTATCTATGCGCTTCTGTTTCATATTGCATCTTCTTTTTCTCGCTGCAATGTTTCTCCATCTATTAAGAAGAAGCAAATCCGCTGGGGTTGCCTCCGGTTGTTGTTCGATATACCTCAAAGCTTTTTTCAAAGGAGCAAAACCTTCTTGATGAGAGATCTTAGTGGGAGACTGTTCATCCACCGCCGCTTCGTCATCGTCATCGTTATTTCTTCAATACTCATTTCTTCTTCTAAATCATCTGCTGTAATCCATTCAACAACATCTTCTCTTGTCACATTTTCGCAACCTTTTAATTTTTGCATTAATTCAAATAAATTTTTTTCTTCTTCTACTATCTCGCTGCCAAAATTTGAACAGGACATTTCTCCATGGCTTCTCAATTTCAAAGCTAATTCATTTAATGGAGTATCATCTTCACTGACTCAACTTTTGACCAAGATTTTTGAATAGTGGTAATACGCACAGAATTCCAAGCTTGACTTACCCAGTAAATAACATTTTTCAGTATAACCTTTCTCATCCCATTGATATCCTCCTTTTCTGTGTATTCTAACAGATGTTCAAGATATTAACGCCTATAATTTTTTTTAAATGTTTTCGAGGATGCCTTGATCCATTGGTTGCATTATGCTGGTTACATTTGGAGGAAAAAATTTTACAACAATTTTGCCCACATGAAGTTCTTCTCCAGGGTGAGAGGCGGCATTATCCATTAACAAAATTGCTTTAATAGGAAGACGGTTTCTGTTCAAAAATTTAGTCACAGATGGCACGAACTCTTCTTCAAACCAGTTAGTAAATAAGGTCGCATCCATCCATGCGCTCTTCTGACTTTTGTAATAGACTGGTAGGGCTTTGGATGAGATGTTTTTTAAAGCTCTTGGACGTGCAGACTTGCCGATCACCATTAGTGGGATTTTGTGCTTGCGAGATACATTGGAACATACCATTATAGTTAATCTTTCCTTACTTCGTTTGTACCCAGGAGCTGATTTTTCCTGTCGAGATGCCAATGTTTTTGATGGAAGCATTTTATAATTCAGACCAGTTTCGTCACAATTGTAAATTTGATCACATGTGTATCCACACTCTTCGATTTGCTTTTTAAAGTTCTGCTTAAACTTCTCAATTGATGACACATCAGCAGAAAGTTTTTCACCACATACAGTCAGTTGTCGTACACCGTACCGTTTTTTCCAGCGGTCAAGCCATCCCGAACTGGCGATAAACTGATCTATCTCTGGGAATTGCCTACTGATCATTATTGCTTTCTGTTCCCTCACTTACTCCATAATCTCGTGCAACAACTTTAATTGTCTTTCCTACTTCAATTCTTCTGATGGCTTTTAATTTTTCCTCAATAGGAACGACGATTCTTTTTCGCTTGTTTTGCTCCATTATAATACGACAAACAAAAATTCAAATAAGGCAGTTCGTATTAATTACACTTAACTACCAGAACTCCAACCAAATAAATTATGTGAGTATACTCGTACTTCTCCGTAGTAAACGCACTGCATTCACGCAAATTTACATGCTGAAAACATAAATAGGGGAATCCCTCACACGGGCCAGGGGGATTCCTCGAAGGTCCCGACGATTTTAAATGGAAATATGTACATACATATTTTAGAAGCTCGGTTAATATGCAGCATAGACACGCGTACCTCGGATAATCAGGTTCTTAGATTGGCCGGTTAATCCGAAGCTCGGATTATCACGACTCGGTTAATCGGGGTTCTACTGTATTTGATTCCGTTTTCGTAGCATGGTAAAAAATAGTCTAATGTTAATTTCAAAATCAGTGTGCAATTGTGGCTAAAGTATTTTCACTCAAGAACAGATCATTGAACTTATGATCGTTATTTTTAATACATAAATGAAATTTAGCTGCTTGACAATACTTCTTTGATCAACAAGGAGATATGTAATAATGTAAGGTACAAACCTTTGTGATAGGAAGTTCAGATTTATTTTTATAGAACGGCATAGCTCCACCAAGAATAACATTATGCTGGGATCTCGTTTGAAAATTATTATCTAAGATACTCAGATGATGGGGCATAGGCGTACCTGGATGATTATACATATTTATTTGTAGTGTTATGTACTAAAACAAACAGAATAACATTAATATAAATACAGCCGACATTTGGAACATTATAGAAATTTGTTTTGTTTTAGTTTGCTCTACTCGGAATAAATTGTTTTATTGTTGTTTTGTTTTATTTTCTACATAGTTTAAAGTACTGTAGCATTTAGTAAATTTCATTGTAGTTATGACTCTTAGAGTTACTTCTCGGAATTTTTTTTTACGATTTGACTGCTATCGGTAAACAATTGATATTGCCGCTCTGTCCAAAGCCTACTTCACAAAATGTGCATTTAAACCTCGGGTAAAAACTGAAAACCTTTATATTTTGAAGTAGATTTAAGCAAAATATAAAGTGTGCTATATTTTTAGAATGGTAATTTAAAGCTCTATTAGGATAAGGAAAAATATAGAAGATATCCCATTTAAAAAATATATTTTTGCGTTAATAACTATTAAAATACTAGATATCGATATGCGGTTTTCACCATTGAGTTTATCCTAAAAATTGAGCCTCAGACACCGACATCAGTTTTCGTCTATCTCCTTTAGATAAAGGGGTTTACCTTTAAAAGTGTCCAATTTTGACCACCCTGTGCAGTAAGAATAATTCTTATTGATTATAGTGTTATCGTTAATTTAAATATGCCTTGATTCCTCAGCTCCTTAAAAATTGTGACTTTTTCACTCAATGTCATCTATTACTAGCATAGTGAACAATTTTAAGAGCACTAATCTATAATGTCTTTATGAATAAAATATTTAGTAGGTAATATGGAAACTTGGCTAAAACGTGACTTTAACTACAATCTGATTTAAAATTTAGTTTCACAAATACGCATCATAGACCGCAATCCTATAGCTAGTTTATTCGAAGTTTTCGCGTGAAGCTTGTTTAAACAGGGATTGACCCTCTTGAGATTGACCTACGTTTTGCACGTTGATTTGCCAGAAACGTGACTCCATCTTTTATAGACGTGAGATCACCATTAGAATTACCTATATGTAATACTCTTATACAGCTAGATTGAGAGAGAAGTATGTCGCCGTTAGTAGAGTATAGGTGATCATTTCTCTCTCGCACCCTAGCTCGGAGCTTCACACGAACTGCGCATGCGAGGTGAGCTTATTAAATTTTTATAAAATTCAGCCATTTCATGAAGCAACTGCACAAATTTTATGAAAACTTATATTTTATGAGAATCTTTCATTTATATTTATTTTATATCAGTTATATTACAATTATTATATAATATAATTATATAATAATTATTGCCACAAAAAGTTCTTCTTTTTCACATTTGGTCAATGTGGTTCCATGTTTGGCTGACGGGCCCAAGCCAAGTCAGCACAAACGCATTACCATTGTGTATTAAGGAATGACCTGACAATGTTACATGTTTTCAAAATCACTGATTTCTGAATGTTTCTGTGTATGTTTGTATTGAGTCTTAATTGTACTAAGTGTGGTGTGAATGTTATTGGTGTAAGGCCTGTGGCTGATATGATGAGGGGGACAATGATGACTTTTTCTTGTTTCCATAGCCTTTTTATTTCTGTTGCAAGGTCTGTGTATTTGGAGATTTTTTCTGTGTATTTCGTTTGGATGTTTGTGTCGTTGAGAACAGCTATGTTAATTAGATGGGTGACTTTCCTTTCTTGCACTGAAAAGTAATATCGGATCTATTGGCAGAGACTGTTTTATCTGTATGGATACTGATGTTCCAGTAGAGCTCGTAATCTTTATTTGCTAGTATAGATGTTGGTGTGTATTTGTAGTAGGGATCTGTATTTTCTATGAGTTTGTATGTTGTGGCTAGTGCTTGGTGAACTACTTTTGCAGCTGAGTCATGTCTGGCTGTGTATTCCGTTCAGGCTAATAATTAAAAAATATTAAAAAAATAATATAATAATTATTATTAGTTTGACTATATAATTTATTATATTAACTCATAAAAATATTACATTTACTTTGTTTCTTTATGAACGAAACTCAACACTCGGACAAGTACATAGCTGCATTATATACGGCATAGTGTATATAAGAGGCGTGCATGCGCATTAGCAATCAGCTATCTTCTTGCTTCTTTCTTTAATGGCACTCGCTTACAGGTGAAGATAGAGTGCTAGCTATATAGGAGTAACATATATGTAGAATTAGCACGGAAAGCGTAAATGGAAGTGTGGGTTTTAGATATCAATGCTTTTTTAATGTTATATAGAATCTTCATTTTTGTAATTGTAAAATAATACTGCATTAAAATCTCTAAGAGAAGCGGCGTATATTTGTATTTTTATTTTATTTTTGAAGAAAATATTTGAGAAAAATTAATCTATATTTTATTTCAATTTTATTATCTAAAGATATTCGAACATTAAAAGTCTTCAGACTCTATTACAAGTCGATGTGATTAGCAGCAACCGGTTGCCGCATTTTTTTTTCATCTCCGCACAGCAACAAAACAACCATAAAATAATGAAAATACCTTCATGTCTACGATTTTATTATAGAAACGAATGGTACCTTCTGTGTTATGTAGGCGCACATAAGTACAAGTTCGCTCATGGTATCTTTACGCACCGCAAATACAGCAAACACAGTGCGTTAAGAAATGCTCCTAAATGCTCGTAACTTCTCACAAGAACAAGTTGTGTTAATGTCCCAGGACCTCGTATGAACATGAACACACGCATCTAAACACTCATTGCTTCTTCAATATTTTGCGTTGCTATGTATTAATAAAATTCCAAAGGTATCATTTGTTGCTATGATAAAATTATAAATAAAAATACAATTTTGTTATATTGCAGGTCTTTTCTATTCTGTGAAAGAGAAAAAAAGTTGGCTAATCGTGTCCAGTTGTGCTCAAGCCTGATAATTTTAATAAATGGTATCTTAAAACTCTAGGAAGTGAAAAAAAAAGTTTCTAAAAGTGAATTTTAATTTCTATATTATTTATATATATTTAAATATCATACCCTAGTAATAAAATGTGTAAACCTTTGTTTATTATTGCGATGGAGAATTTATACTTGAAAGTTTACATGTTAGATGTTAACACTATGCACATCTTTTTAAGTCTAATTCCTTTCAAATCGAATGATCTTACGCCTAAGCGCGAACACTCCTAAAATATTAAAGGAATTAATACGGGTCAAGTTCTTGAAATTGAAAAAAAGCTCATTAGTGACAAGGTACGCAGTTTTAAATTATATATACGAAACACGTTTTGATCTGTACTTTACAAGGGCAGTTTTTTTACATCCATTTTTATTGCAATCTCTTAATGTAAAGTAGTCAACTAACTAAAATAAGTGCCTTATTACCGAAATATTTGCTAATTAATCTACTATTATAATATATTTCTTTAAATTATTATGAAAAAAAATTTGTTTTGTTTAGACATGAAAAGGACTATATGGATCTTCAAAGAAAATTTAATTTTCTTTTGACTCCTTAATACTGCAGAAACGCTTAAGTACTACTACTAGTAATCGTACGGGTGGGGAGACTTATAGCCAAGCACACAAACCAGCGATATCCTTTTTACCAATCACAATTAACGCCTGGGCGATGCGAACCAGATGCACTTGCAGTTTAAACTTGGATCCGAATCATAAGATCAGCAAATTGTAAATTCTAAACCTGTTTTTTTTACATTGTTATTCTTTTAATTTTCCCCCAGCCACCAACTTCGTCACGCTGCCAAATATTTAACACCCCTATGTAGGTCTCTGTAGTATTACGGTGAAATATGTTCGTTAGCGACGACGTTCGATTCTTCCAACTCGACTTCAGATCTGCATCTCATTCAAGAGAGCGCTTTCTACTTTGTCCTCATTCCAGTTCAAGTAACCGTGCACCAACAACATGTCTTCGGATGTTTTTCTGTCGGAGTAGGCTCCCAATCCTTGAAGGACGACTTCAGATATTCGCCTCATCCATACAGAGGGATACATGATGTGGGATCTGACATTCAACTACTACTAATCTAGCTGTGTGTCAAAATCATTGAGGCTGGTAACTAGATGAATTTTATTATATGTATATATGTATATATATATATATATATATATATATATATATATATATATATATATATATATATATATATATATATATATACAGCGGTCAAACGGAAATACCAAATAATAACACAAAAAGAACTAAATGGTGAACGGATGATATACGAAGAGAGGTAAAAAACAAAAAAGAAAAGTGGAAAAAATATTTGAGCACAAAAAGAGCCGAAGATTATAAAGTATATAGAGAGAAAAGAAGAGAGCTTAAAGCCGCAATGCAGAAGGCAAAAGACAAATTAGAGAGGAATTTGGGAGAATAATGACAGAAAACTACAGAGAGAATCAAAAACTATTCTATGGTATATTAACAGCTCAGACAGAGAAAAGAATATAGCATGCCGAATATGAAAGATAAAGAGGGCAACATAATAATAGAAGAAGACATAAGATGAAGAATGGAACGATGGAGAGAATATTTTGAAGAGCTAACAGCTATCGACATAGTGAGACATCAGGAAGAGAGGGGGAGGTAGCGATGGACAAAGAGGAAATGGAGACCATAAGCGTGGAGGAAATGGGGGGCAATAAGAAAAATAAAACTAGACAATGCTCCCGGAAAAGATAATATAACTCCTGAAATGATAAAATATATGAGAAGAGAAGAAATAAATAGACTAGTGGATTTGATGAATGACATTCTGAAGAAAGCAAGAATACCCAAGGACTGGAAAACAAACATTATATTACCAATATATAAGAAGGGTGATAAAAGAGACTGTAACAACTATAGAGGAATAACACTTTCTAGTGTCCCAGGAAATGTATTCGCAAGAATAGTAGAAAAGAAAATAAAGAACAAAATAGAGTCTGGAAGACACACAATGCGGATTTAGAAAGAACAGAAGTAACAGAATCTTATATTTACGATCAGACAAATGAGTGAAAAGATATTAATCGAGAACAGACAAGCACACGTATGCTTCATAGACATGGAGAAAGCCTTCGATAGAGTGCGGATTAAGGACGTGTGGGAAACGCTGAGAATAAGAGGAGTAAACAGAAATATCATAGACGTATTAAAAAATATGTACAAGAGAATTACGAACATGGTTAGAACAAACAATGAAGAATCAAAAGAATCCGAAACAAGACGGGGAGTCAAACAAGGATGTGTATTGAGCCCACTTCTGTATATAACGGTGCTGGATGATGCAATGAAGAAAGCCAAGAAAAAGATGAAAAAGTTGACATTAGGGTATCGGCGAATGAGACCCACACAACTGATTGAACTGATATTTGCAGCTAGCTTTGATAGCAGATACCAGGGAAAATCTACAATACAACCTTGAAGTAGTAAAAGAAGAGTTGGAGAAGATAAAAATAAAAATTAGTATACAAAACACAAAAACCATGATAATATCAAACACCAGAGAAACACATGAAATAAAGCTGGACGGAAGACTAATTAAGCAAGTAGATCATTTTAAGTACCTGGGTGCGATTATAGAAGAGAACGGAAGAATGGACAGGGAAATAAACGGAAGAGTGGGAGGAATATGCAACGCAATGAAGACAACATTTCTAAGAAAAAAAAAGTACCGAAAAATATCAAAACGAAGGTGGTGAAAAAAGTGGTCAGACCAACACTTATGTACAGTAGTGAGTCATGGACACTAACTAAAAGACAAGAATACCACAACACCTTCAAATTGAAGCCATCACCGAGAAAATTATAGAGGGACAGCTCAGATGGTTTGGACATGTGTGTCGAATACCGGACGATAGATTCACCAAAATAGTATTCGAAACATGAGTGCCGGGAAGAAATAGGAGAGGAAGACAAAGAGCAAAATGGATAGACAAAATCAGAGAAGAAACAAAGGGGAGAGGAATGGCATGGAGCGAAATACGAACTTTAACCCAAGACAGACAACAATGGAGACAAAAATGCAAAAACTCAACTCCCCAGCCTAACACTTAACGGTAGAAAGGCTTTGGACTAAGTAAGTACGGCGGTATTTATCATACTTTACTTCCCAATTTCGAGGTTCGCATTTTTGGAAGCCAGTTTCAGTGAATCCATTTATACTTTTCTGGTTATCGTCAGCGTGTATTGTCTCAAGTGAGGGAGTTCCACAGAATTTTTATGGGCGTGCTATTTTTTATTATTTATAAATTA
Source organism: Pachyrhynchus sulphureomaculatus (assembly GCA_019049505.1). Classification (NCBI taxonomy): domain Eukaryota; kingdom Metazoa; phylum Arthropoda; class Insecta; order Coleoptera; family Curculionidae; genus Pachyrhynchus; species Pachyrhynchus sulphureomaculatus. The sequence continues at coordinate 100,919,957 of CM032447.1, forward strand.
TGCTATTTCCGGTTTTAAAATATCTCATTGTTTTTTATTTGCTGTCGATAAATTTTATAGCACTATTAGTGCGAACGTTAATGCAATGCAGTTTGGTATAAAGTTTTTTTTTTTTAATTATTGTGTTTAAATTTAAGCCTATTATTTTCTCTAAACGTAAAAATCCTGTCAAATCAATTTTTACTATTAATAATTCAATCCTTGAAAATATATCCTCAATTATAATCTTTGAATAATTTCTGACATAGACTTTTAACGTGCTCATCGCTAATAATATTTAGAACGGTTTTAGGATTCTAGAATATTATTCGAGGTGTGGTCCCTGAGTTATACTTATCATGTTAACATACTTCTAAAAAGTTCAGAACAGGTTTGCATAAATTTCATTTTCTAACTATGACATATCATACCAAACTTTTAGTCTGTGGCTACTCAGTATATATCACCACTACACCAAACACTTTATTTTTGCACTCGACGCGCGTTTCGCTAACCATGTTAGCTTCATCAGGAGCGATGATTGACTAAAGGTAAACTACATATCTACCCTATTTATACTTAGCCTAACCCTAGAATTACTCAAGCGGAACTAATGACATACGCAAGGCCATCAGTTCCGGTCTAGTAACCAGTAGAGGGGACTATAAGGAATAGGCCCTCTGTCTTTATTTAAACTACTTTTACATTTTATGATTTCCATACTTTCGTATGCGTTCAACAATCTCCTATCAGATACATTTTTTATTAATCTTAGATTATCTAATGTTACAGTATGATCAGCTTCAAGGGCATGTTCGGCAATGCTAGACTTTTCTGTTCTATTGTATCTTAAGTGTGCTAAATGTTCTTTAAATCGTGTTTTAATTGACCTTTTAGTTTGCCCAACATACTTTTTGTCACAATCATTACAACTAATTTCATAAATTCCACTTTTCTCACAATTGGGAATCTTATCTTTGGGATTTCCTAAGATATTCCTCAGATTGTCTGATGACTTATAGACTAAGGTGAGGCCTACCTTATTAAATACCTTATTGAGTCCCTTGCTATATTTCGGATTATATGGTATGGAGACATACTTGGTGTTATTTTCTTCGCGTGTAAAAAAGGTGGAATTCTGAATATTAGACCTAAATTTATGTCTATTTATTAGCTTACTTACTAAGTTATCGTCATAACCATTAACTCTAGTTATATTTCTAATACGATTCCTTTCTTTATTAAAGTTTACTCTATTCAGAGGGAAAGTGACCAAACGATGAACTAAAAAATGTATTGAGGCTAATTTATGTTGTTTGCAATGAAATGAATCATTAGGAATATATCTATCTGTTACTGTGTCCTTCCTATAGATATCAAATTCTAATCTATTATTATTTTTAATAATTAAAATATCTAGAAAAGGCAATTGTATGTTGGCAAAGTATGTTGGGCAAACTAAAAGGTCAATTAAAACACGATTTAAAGAACATTTAGCACACTTAAGATACAATAGAACAGAAAAGTCTAGCATTGCCGAACATGCCCTTGAAGCTGATCATACTGTAACATTAGATAATCTAAGATTAATAAAAAATGTATCTGATAGGAGATTGTTGAACGCATACGAAAGTATGGAAATCATAAAATGTAAAAGTAGTTTAAATAAAGACAGAGGGCCTATTCCTTATAGTCCCCTCTACTGGTTACTAGACCGGAACTGATGGCCTTGCGTATGTCATTAGTTCCGCTTGAGTAATTCTAGGGTTAGGCTAAGTATAAATAGGGTAGATATGTAGTTTACCTTTAGTCAATCATCGCTCCTGATGAAGCTAACATGGTTAGCGAAACGCGCGTCGAGTGCAAAAATAAAGTGTTTGGTGTAGTGGTGATATATACTGAGTAGTATCATTGTGCCAAAGATTCCACATTCCCAACTTAGTTTTAGTCTGTGGCTTTAAAAGTCGTAGAAATGCTAACTTATATTCTTTTCAAAATTGATTCCAAAACTTTTTCGATCCTCGACGCCCTTACTTAATGAAGGTTTTCCCAAGTATCCTATGTTAAACACTAAAAAATACCGTTAAAATTTGATGCAAGTAAATTTTAAATTATAAGAATATTTTAAACCAAATATTCACTTTAATATGCACATAAACGTTTAATGTTAGGATCCGACAAAAAAATGATGAATTGGAAGAACTAAAAACATAAAATGGACGATGTTGGGCTTAGCGAAAGTAAGACGACCAGGAGAGTCTTGCATCACCCTAAAAGTGGCCATAAATTTTTCTATAGAGGCAATGAAAGTAAGAAAATTGGGGGAGTCCGGTCTACTTATATATTAAAAAAGTAGCAGAAAATGTTGTTCAGTTCAAAACCATATCAGGAAGAGTAGGTTCAGTAGACATACAGATGAGCAGAAAATGTAAATGTAAGATCATTCAGGTATATGCACCATCAGACAGCGAGGAAGAAGAAATTGACCAATTCTACGAAGATTTAAACAAAGCATTCCTATACCATAAAACAAGATATATCTTAATAATCGGCGCCTTCAATGCCAAAATAGAAAAACCAGCGAATACAAATAAGAAGAGTGTCGGGACGTTTGGTTTGGGAACAAGGAACAGCAAAGGAGATGTGTTATCAAATTTTGTAAACGAAAATGATTTGTAATGATTTGTACATTATGAACACATTTTTTCAATAGCCAAAACATAGATGATTGACATCGCAAAGCCCAGATGATATAACAAGAAAAAAATTGACTATGTTTTATCAAATGACAAGAATATTACTCGACAGTCCTGAACACGATAAGCATTGCCAGTGACCATCGAATGCATAAAGTAAAAATAAGAATAAATCTGTATCAGAAGAGACTTAAATTGATAACGCATACAAAGATAAAGACACCAACAGAAATTATAAAGCAAAACACAGACGGATATCAACAAGAACTGGAAAATCATATAAAACACACAAACTACTAAACAGAATTTGATGAACTAAACTCACAAATAACGAACAGTATACTCACGATTACAAAACAAATTGCAACATTGAAAAAAGGAAAAACACCAAAAATTAAGGAGAGACACAAAATCTCAAGACACAAAGAATAAACTTAATAGAAATGATCCTACAAATGGCAGAATAGAATTGGCAAAAATAGACACAAAATAAAGAAAAAGATCAGAGAAGACGTCAGACAGCACAGAAATTCGAAAATAGAAAGAACTCTGAAAGAGAGAAAAAGTTTGAAACACCTAAACAAACAAATGAATGACATAACGATAACCAAGAGATCGCACAAATCAAAGAGATAAAGGTAACTATAGAGAGATATTATCAAACACTATATGATACGAAAATATCGCCACCGCCCGGGAAAGAAGAAGGAAATAGAGTGACAGTAAGAAATGTGGGATCTGAAGAAATTTCTGATGTAACACCGGATGAAATAATAAACGCCCTATAACATATGCACAGCAACAAAGAACTAGGGGACGCTGAAATAACTATAGAAATGATAAGGTACGGAGGGGCATACAATCTCTTCAAACTCTATTTAACGGGTGCCTTATAAAAAGTAAAATACCAACACCAGTAACTATTAATAGAAGGTGAAAGAATAGGGAAGGTACAAACATTCACATATTAAGGACAAAAAATTGAAATTTCAGAAAATAATTTAAAGGCTGACTTGGATAGAAGAGTCTCATTAGCTTGGTCTGCGTTCAGAAGGTTACAATCTACATTTAAATTGGACATCCCAAATATAATAAAAGTCAGAGTGTTCGATCAATATGCACAACTGGTATTAACATATCGCACTGAAACGCTTAAAACGCTTTGAATAAAAGTATAATAAATAAACTCTAGGTAACCCAGAGAGCAATGGGGAGGAGAATGCTAAATATTAGACTCCGGGATCGTATTACTAACATCTAGATACGAAGAAGATCAAAAATGACAGATGTAATACAACGAATATGTATATTAAAGTGGAATTGGGTGGGGCATATCGCAAGTATGAATGATAACAGATGGACACCCCGTATAGTTGAATGGAGGCCTAGAGAACACAAAAGATGCAGAGGTAGACCACAGATTGGATGTAAAAAGCAAAAAACACAGCTCATTAGAGTCAACTGGGGGAGGCTTACATCCGACTATGGATAGAATAAGCTGATGATGATGATGCTCAGAATTCACTATCAAAATAATATAAGTTCTCAATACTTCGCAGGTTCAGTTAAGGTCGTATTCAACTATACATTTGTTTACCGTTCTACTTGCGAATACCATTACCGTCCTTATTGTCGAACTTTCGACGAGCATACCAATTGCAGGTATTTTTTTCGAAGTTTATTCGGGTTTTTTATTCGTAGAACTAATGCGCTTAGTGCGTTGAGTAGTTTAGAAAAATAATAGCTAATGAGTATTCGCCACAAGCTTGTTTATTTGAATGCTATTTGTTTGCATTATTATATATATATATATATATATATATATATATATATATATATATATATATATATATATATATATATATATATATGTACATATATATATATATATATATATATATATATATATATATATATATATAAATAATGCAACAAATAGCATTCAAATAAACAAGCTGGTGGCGAATACTCATTAGCTATTATTTTTCTAAACTACTCAACGCACTAAGCGCATTAGTTCTACGAATAAAAAACCCGAATAAACTTCGAAAAAAAATACCTGCAATTGGTATGCTCGTCGAAAGTTCGACAATAAGGACGGTAATGGTATTCGCAAGTAGAACGGTAAACAAATGAATTAACATAGAAACCGTCAACCTACATGAGGGCTAAGCTACACGAGTAGTGTTAATTAAATTACTATAGTCATTTATATCCATATCCCACCCCCCGCGCTTCGACCTGGTTATACCATTATGATGACTGAGTAAAAGAGGATGTTTCTTCAAGAAGTCGTTACCTCTCGTTACCTTTTATTGTAAGAAAGGATTTTCTTTCGGAGAAATCCCCCTCCTAGGTCATTAATTTTTGTTTTATGGTATTGGAAAAGGTTTAAATTGTGAAAGCTCCATTGCGAGAGGGGATATTTCCTTCTAGAAGGCCACTTTCTGAGTCAATTATTTTATTTTGTAGGATATTGGGAAAGGTGTAGGCTTGAAAAGTTTGATTTTAAGAGAGTTTCGTCTTTAACTCGAGAGCTCCTTGGTTACTTACTTTTTACTATATTAATTCATATAAGAACTTAAGGTTTTAAGGCATTCCATTACAAAAAAAGAGTCGTCCGTCACCTAATTTTCACGAAAATGGTGGCTCGAAAAATGAACTCCATACACGACCCCGGCAGTAGTGCCAACTAAAGTTATAAAGTTGATAGATGATTAAACAGATAATGAACAATTTTACACTTTTAAAAATTATTAACTTTCCTGTTTTCCAAGGTGATATTGCTCAATATTTTAAAATTTTCCTATAAAAATGTCCTCTAGACCACTAGAAGTTTTAAACTCCATGGCATTAAGTTGCCATAGAGTTTAAAAGTTGTTAGTGAATCCAGCTGTTACATTTTTATTTTCAATTTTTATTATTTAAATATAAAAGTTACCCAAAAATTTTTTCAAAATGGAAAAAAGAAAAAATAGGAATAAAAATAAACATAAATTATTAGGGAGTCTTAAAAATGTGCTAGTAATAATGATTTTTACTTTTGGTCTTGATTTAAAGCAAAATTGAGACAAATAGTCCAATGATATGTTGACTTGGAACATAAAAGAAAACTGGATTATATAATACAAAATATTAAGAAAATAAGATTCGATGGAAGTACATGTTACAACTTTCGTGAGTTGCCACCGGACAAACGGGGACATACTCCATTAACCCAAGTATTAAATATTCGCTCTTAACTCAAGAACATGTAGAATATCTTGAGATTGCTAGGGCTGCGTCTAAGAGGGAGGAGGGGTACAAAACATATCGGCCCGTCTAATCTTGGCAACTCAAAAGTCTTAAACTGAAGAATAGAAAAAAGTAAATATATTAAAGCAATATTTTCGTACGGTACAAGCGTCTTACAGCCGGATTATACTTGTGAAAATGAAGTATGAGTTATTTTGAAATTGTAAAATTTAACATTTGACTATAAAATGATTACAGTCCTATAAGTGCCAAAATATAGCTTAAACTGCTATTTTTAAGTTTTCTGACCAAGGATAATATTCTATGGATATAATCACAAATTGCATACCAAAACTGGCATATAATAAGAATGTATAATAGCTATGACTCAAAAGAGCAGATAATATGTTCTCAGTCGCGAAGTAGGTAAATACTAATAGTAAACAGCAGTTATAATATCGTCAAAAAAGAGCTCAATTGACATGTTACACCTGACTAACTACTAGTTCAATGGGAGTTCAAAAGGTACCCACTAGCACACCATTTTCTGACATCATGGATATTTAACAGAAGCGTCATAAAGAGCAATAGTGGACTTCTAGACACTACCGATTTATCGGACAGTTCAATGTTCAATTCTAACCTTAAATATCTGCAAAGTCATCAAACACTCGGACAAGCATAGTAAAATAAAACATTTTTTAATTATTATGGGTGATTCAGGTGAATCAAAAGAAACAATGGAGGTAGAATCAATGGATACTGCTTCTGTAGATAACACAGAATCTACTAAACAGTCAATGGATACTTCTGAGATAAATAGGAATGTTATGGCTTTGGGGGCTATTGGTTCAGTAACTTGTTCTTTGCATCCACTAGTAATCATGAATGTCTCAGAACACTGGACGAGAACGCGGGCCCAAGGTGACACGCAAAATCCACAAGGTAGTAACAAATACATTTATTAAATGTTCTCCCTAAACTTGATTTACCATTACCAAAGCAAAAAATGATTTCACAAGCAGTGAACATCAGCATTATAATATCCTGTCTATTTTACTTTGAGGGACTTCTCACTACAGCGTCACTACATTTTCTCAGTGACATAGATATTGCTGAGAAGTGCAGATGATATTGTCAGTGCAATATTTTTGACACTTTCATCTATCCACTTAAGTTGATTATTATATCAAAAATAGGGGGTGACCCCATCAAGATCATCAACATATTGCAAATTTTTCTTGTAAAACAACAAAATGTGTCCCTGGTTGGGTACCTAACAATTTAGTTTTTTGTTGGCAGCAAGACAAAGACTGATTTATTATAATTCTGACAAAATTTTTAACGTAAAATGTCAAAAAAGTTAGTGGTTCACCCCCAAGTAACTTGAAATTAAATAATTAAAATATTTCAAAAATTTTACAATACTTTTTGGAATCCCGACTATATAACGTTTCTTTTCTTTAAATTATGCCACTGTATCAACATAATATCCTAAACTGCTTTGGGCATTATTTGAATTTTGTATAGATGTCCATTAAGAAAGAAGATATTTACCAAAATCTTGTTTTCAGTATATGGAGCTCTTATTGGTAAACAGAAAGGAAGAAACATTGAAATCATGAACTCCTTTGAATTAGTTTTTAGCAGTATTGGGGATGATATTATTATTGATCGAGATTATTACAATATGAAAGAAGAACAATGTAAGTATTAATGAATGTTGCAAACTAATAAAAAACAACTATAAAATTATTAAAATAGATTTTAGACCATAACATGTGAGGAGTGTCTCATTCTTGGAAATCAACGAAGTAAGTGAGGCCTCTCTGTGTAGTGACAACAAAATTTATATGCTTAAATGCAAAATATGTAAAAAAATTTGATTCTAATACCAAACAAAAAAGAGTTTTATGAGAAATAATAATAGCATTTCTTATGTACATTGAGATAAATTTTGGGCTAATATAATTTTGCATTGTCGAATAGCTTTTAATATGACTTTACTATTGCACAGAATTTGATTTGATTTGTTTTTGAAAACTGAATAAATAATGAATAAATTTTCATGTGGTAGTAATTCTGAAATCTCTGATTTTGGAGATTTTTTATATTAATTTCTATAGAGCTATCATATTTTTTGCTTTTTTCTGTGATAGAAGGATCACTAACACATTCCATTTAGGTATATATGTTGCAGTTGTAATAGATACAAGAAATCCTTAAATAATTTTAGAATGAAAATTTTAAAAAAAATTTAATGGATAAATTTTTTTCTTTAAAAAAGGTTTTAAAAAACAAAGTTTTAAGCCGATTTTTAGTTTTATTAAGTGCTAAGTTGGGAATGTGGAATCTTTGGCACAATGATACTACTCAGTATATATCACCACTACACCAAACACTTTATTTTTGCACTCGACGCGCGTTTCACTAACCATGTTAGCTTCATCAGGAGCGATGATTGACAATCATCGCTCCTGATGAAGCTAACATGGTTAACGAAACGCGCGTCGAGTGCAAAAATAAAGTGTTTGGTGTAGTGGTGATATATACTGAGTAGTTTATTAAGTGGATAGTCAGAGACTGAAGTTATCCCAGGGTACTTCAAATAATAATAAAGTAATTGAATTGGAGATTAATTTAACCTAAACTAACCTCTATCCATGATTAACTAAGATTTGTCAAATCAAACTAGTCATAGATGAAGATTAATTCACGTTGAGACAAATCTAAAATTAATTAATTAATTAATTTGTGTTTACCTAAGCTAACCTCTCTTTATGTTTTATCATTTCTGTTTTAAGGGTTGTCTTTTGGAGGTTTAATGTTGTGCTTTTTTTATTTTTAAAAATTTTATATTTTCAAATTTATTTATTTACAAAAAAAATGTTTCTGAAACCAAAATACAAGTCCTGAAAGTATTTTACATCTAATTTGCAAATGTATTTTAAACTTTGTTGGCCTGACTTGTTAAAATATTTTTGCAGGGGTATCATCAATAAATGTTATTTGATATAACCCTTACAACACTAATATTTTAAAATCATTTCACATAAACCTAAACTAGATTAGGCAACAATTATAGATTGAAATTTCTCATTTTTGACTGTTAGGATTTATTTCATTTTGTCTGCCCAAGTGGAAGTTGATGTAAAATCTTATGAGTTTAAAACTTGTATTTATATATTGAAATTTTATCCAGTGTCATGAAGTTGTTTTTGATTTATTCTCTCAAGCATGTACAGACCCCACTTTAACATTTTCCTACAAAAAATTGCTATTCTCTCAAGATATTTATATTTTAATACATTTTAATTACTTTTGTTGCCATAAAATCTTATGTTTTACCACTGAATATCCGACATTTAATTACAACTGCTTGAATTTATGTATTGTAATGATGCATACCTGAAAATATTTGAAATCATTCTATTCACTGTTAATATAATGAAAATACCTATATTTGTTAATGATGTAGGTGTATGTACTAAGGTTAAATAAATAGGTTTAAAAATATTAAGAGTTAATATGAAAAAACATAAAACTTTGTATTTTGAAAAGAATCCTGCATAGAAACTATTTTCTTATATTTAGCAGTATAATTTCTTCCTTATTTTCTTGTAGTTAAGCAGGTATTCAGTGATATGGATTTTATTGGTTGGTACACAACAGGAGACACTCCAAATCATTCAGATATAAAAGTACACAAACAAATCTGTGATATTAATGAATCACCTGTAATGTTGAAATTAAATCCCTATGACAAGAATATAGATGTAAGTATTTTAGGTTTTTCAATTATAACTGATAACTTTTTTATAATAGATATATGGCTGAGAGGTGGTCTTGAATGTCTACAGCCTCTTAAGAGCCTGTTGCACACTTGCATCAATTTAAGTTTTGGGAAATTAATAGAACAGCAACCTTCTGAGTTGAGTCCCCTTAATTCACTCCTACTCCCTAACTTGGATATCCCAGGTGTGTTTGTCTAGCTCATGTGATTGCTGAGGTGAAGACCTGTTCATTCCTATTTCAGCCACCATCTGCAATCTGGATAATTTTTTACCTCAATGTAAATTGGATGCTCATTCTGATGGTAGTTCCTGTCACAATCTTTGAATTATTCCAGTTTAATTTCTTGATTGTCTCCTCTCTGGTGTCTTGTTCTAGTGTCTCATGAATTTATTTTTCAACAGATTTGAGATCCTATATTGCACAGCTTCTCAAAAAGGGGTCAGGTCCCATAAAGTTCCCCCTTTTTAGACAGTCTGTCGGACATCTCATTTTCCTGGACACCCATATGACCATATACCCAGACAAACAGCAGATTGTTTCTGTCGACCATGTTGATTAGCAAATGTCTGTACTAGCTTACCAGTTGTAAACTTACTCTTACCTATTTCAAGGGCAACTTTATAATCAGAATAAAGTTACACAGTCCTTGCATTATTTTCACCATCTCCCAGCCACACATGGATTTATGCATAGAAAACCGAACTGTCTAGGCTTGATAGCCTTGTCCCTTTATGGAGGCATGTCTGCTCCTGCATCCCCTTTCGGCTTAGATCCATCTGTGTACCAGATAAGTCCACTCTTTGGGAAGAAGGTTTCCTTGGTCCAGGCTTTCCTCTGGTATTAAAGCCTTTAGGGACTAATTGTTAAGTAGCTTGTGGTGACTAAACATTTTCATCCGCAGTAAATGTTAGCTCTCAACAGTGTAAGAATATTTAAAATATTGAAAAATATATTGTTAATCATCTCAAATTCTGTACAAAAATTGAACCATTGTTAGAAAATATAGGTGGCAGCTGACAGTTCAGGGTTATTAAAAATGGAGCGGTACACGAAAGAACAACGTTTTTTCATTGTTGAGCAATATTTTAAAAATAATGAAAGTTTGGCAAATACAGTTTGGAATATTCGTACAAAATAAGGTCGGAATAGTAATTTAATCTCATCATGGGAAACGGATACACAGTCGTGATGGTAAGATAAGGGCAGCAATTAGTACCTTCATTTAAATAGTTATAACAATTAAAAGCCTGCATAAACGTTAAAATTGCGAAGTACACTATTCTTAAAATAATATTTGTTCATAAAAGTTCAACATATATATGCTAAAATTTGATCTTAAATGGTAATTTTTACCACTAAACAGATGGCGACGAAGTGAGAATTAACAAGACACGTTTTTAAGCAATTATCTTCTATATAATAGAAACTAGTGGAAAAAAAAAAATTGCCAATATGTTGCTGTGATATATCCATTCTATTTGCCATAGATGTTAAGAAGAGCTTGAAAGTGTTTTTTCCTTTTATCGCACGAAAAATTTGACGCAAGACTAGACAGAATAGAAAATAGTGTTTTTTTTTTGTCCAACACTTTTTAGAAATAAGTATAAGACAATATTAATTCAGGCTTTTTCAGTAAACATTGTATAATTTTGCTCTAATTTAAGTATAAGCAGTCTGTATTTCTAAAAAATAAGAGTCTCTCAAATTTTGCACATGTTGAGCCACCTGGTTTCATAAAGAAAAAACTTTAAGAAGTTATGTGGCAAACACCACAATAGGGATGCAACTCCTGTCATTATTGACTGGAGGATAGTTCTATAGGCGGGTATACACTAAAAAGGGTGGTACCATCACAGATCAGCTAAGGAACCCCAGCCATGTGAAAATCCTATAAAATCAGTCTCGTTTTAGATCTGGTTCTATTCAGGTGTTTTCTTATAGTGTTTTTAAAGTGTTTTTGCTGATTTAATATTTTCTTTCTATTATTTTTTTAATTGGTCTCATCCCAGATAAATTTAATGAAAATTCCGAAGTTTTTGGACTTAGGAATTTCATTAAATCTATCTGGGATGAGGAGATTATCTCCAATTAAGTTTAGCAATAAAGAAGTTTTCCTCATTTTTCTCTACTTTTTGAGGAACTTCGCCTTATCAAAATGTAAGGAGATTTAAATTTTCTTTTCAATTTCCATTTTCTCTACAATTTATTTTCCTATCGCAACTTCTTCCACGTTACAGTATATAATTTAGCCTATAGTTGTAAATATTAGATTTGTAAATTAGTAGATAATTTCTCTCCTTTTCTAATTTATTAAATCATTTATCGTTAATGTTGTAATAAACAATTTTTATTTGTGTTGGAAAATTAGTTTTGTTTTTTTCTTTCACAAGAATTTCGCGTTTATTCCGCGACGGGTCTCAGCAAAAGGTCCAAACAGTCAGTGGCTTACCTAAACATTCAGTATTTTAAGTAAAGGTCGGTGTGTTAAGAAAAGGCTTTAGAATACATCTACTAACATTTTTAGGTCTAGCAGTGATCCTTAATGTATAGTGCTTCTATCTGTAATAACAGTGTTCTCATAGCTTAGCTAGATTAATTATTATTGCTAGAATCAGATATGCTACCAATGTAAAAAGTTAGAATTTTGGTAAATTTGCTTTTGACTCTAGATGTATTTTGTTTATTCTGACGCATATGCTGCGATGCCGTAAGGCTTCCTTTCATGTTCTGATATCCTCGGGCAAGCAGCTAATACATCCATTGCGATACAATGATAGTAGGTTCAACGGAGGTGGTCTTATCATAGCCATATGTATCCAGAAAGTATTTTCAATCACAGTCCCCAAGAGCAGCCCAAAGCTCGCCTACATTCCACAGGGCTTTCATAGCCTTGTTTATTTGTTTTCTTAATGTTCTTTCTAAGTCGGATTTTTATCCATGATGACTCCTAGATATTACTCTTTATAATGCAGTATACTGTCTAGAAGTGTTAGTCTCAGCGTATCCTCGGCTTCCTTTTCTTTGTGAAAAAGACCAGCTCATAATGCTTAGGACGTTTGTATTGGGCCCCTTACGAGTTCGACGTTTCTACCTCTAGAAAGGACCCACACCGTCGACGTATGCCTGTGTGTTTAGGCCAGCGTCGTTTAATGTAAATAGCAATAGTTTTAAATTTTGTGATGACTCGTTGTAGTCGTCTTTGTGGACCTACTGGTAGGCGTGTTGTTCATGATGCAGCGGCTCTGCTAACAACACTTCTACTCTTATGTATCTGTCCACTAGCCTTTCCAATATTTTAAAAAGAAAACTTGTAAAGTTACCGAGCTGGTATGGCTGGATATAGGCATCCTTTCCTACTTTAAGTTTTTAGGGTTTGAGATATGACCATAGCCAAGAATGTTCTGATAGTAGAGTCAATTTGAATATTTATTTAAAAACCATACAAAGACATAACTATATTGAATACAGATCCTCTGACGTTACTTAGGTGTAAAAATGGTATTAGCGAAATGAATTTCTCTACCCTGCTACTACAAGTACGAGGCTGGTTTGAAAAGTCCGTGCAAAAATATAAACTACTTATGTGTTTGGGGTAAACCTTTTTTATTTTTCGACATAGTCTCCTTTTAGGCTTATACACTTCGTCCAACCATGTTCTAGTTTGTTGATCCCTTCCGAATAATAGGATTTGTCCAAGTCTGCAAAATATCCATTAGTGTCTGCAATCACCTCCTCGTTTGAATAAAATCTTTGTCCCGCCAGCCATTTCTTCAAATTGGGGAACAAATAGTAGTCCGAGGGAGCCAAGTCTGGAGAATAGGGGGATGTGAAACGAGTTGGAATCCTATTTCCATTAATTTTGCGACCACAACTGCTGAGGTGTGTGCTGGTGCATTGTCGTGATGGAAAAGGACTTTCTTGTGGGCCAATCGCGGGTGTTTTTCTTGCAGCTCGGTTTTCAAACGGTCCAATAATGATGAATAATATTCACCTGTAATAGTTTTACCCTTTTCCAGATAGTCGATGAGGATTATCCCTTGCGAATCCCAAAAGACAGTCGCCACAACCTTTCCGGCCGAAGGAACGGTCTTCGCCTTTTTTGGTGCAGATTCCCCCTTGGTAACCCATTGTTTAGATTGTTGTTTGGTCTCAGGAGTATAGTAATGTATCCATGTTTCATCCACAGTGACGAAACGACGCTTAAAGTCCTCCGGATTCTTCTGGAACAGCTGCAAACCATCCTTGCAACACTTCACACGATTCCGTTTTTGATCAAGCGTGAGCAATCGCGGCACCCATCTTGCGGATAGCTTTCTCATGTCCAAATGTTTATGCAAAATATTATGTACCCGTTCAGTCGAGATGCCCACACCACTAGCAATCTCACGCACCTTAACTCTTCTGTCATCCATCACCATATCATGGATTTGATCAATGATTCCTGGAGTCGTAACCTCTACAGGCCGTCCAGAACGTTCAGCGTCACTTGTGCCCATATGGCCAGTCCGAAAATTTTGAAACCACTTATAAACTGTTCTAATCGAAGGTGCAGAGTCACCATAATGTTTATCAAGCTTCTCTTTAGTCTCCTGAGGCGTTTTGCCTTTCATAAAGTAATGTTTAATCACCACACGAAATTCTTTTTCGTCCATTTCTTGAAAATCACTCGACTTCCTTGATTCACACGAATGCCAAACACAAAGAAATAGACCAATATGGCTGAAACTTGGTGTGCGTTCATTCAAGAGATGCTACTAACTAAACATGACCTCGATACGCGCCGGTGGTGCCATCTCTCGGACTTTGCACGGACTTTTCAAACCAGCCTCGTACTACTACACACATTTTAAAATTTATAAATATTTGGAATCTTAATTGCATAGGAGTTGTTTTAACTTATATAAAGTTACTGACTATCTATTATATTTTTAGCATCTGCCAGTTAATCTTTACGAATCTGTAATAGACTTGGTAAGTGGAGAAGCTACAATGCTTTTTGTTCCACTTACTTATACTCTAGCTACGGAAGAAGCAGAGCGAATTGGTGTAGATCATGTAGCACGAATGTCGTCAACTGATGCTGGAGAAAGCTCTTTAGTTGCTGAACATCTTACTGCTCAGTACAGTGCTATAAAGATGTTACATTCCAGGGTAAGATACTGTTACAATGTATTGTAAAATAATGGTACACAATTGGCCTTATGGATAAATATTAATTAATCTACTAACAAAGTTGTGACCTGAATCGCAGTTTGCAGACTACAAAAATGGCATACAACGAAAAACTGCCAGTAAGAAAGGGTAATTTGGGAAGCAGGAAAAATACTTTTTTTTTTGCTTTGTAGGTAAGATTGGTGCTTGAGTATATGAAAGCTGTTCAAAATGGTCAATTACCAAGAAACCATGAAATTTTAAGAGAAGCTTACTCGTTGGTTCATCGATTGCCAGTTGTTCAGAGTAAAAGGTTCAGACAAGATTTCTATAATGTGAGTAGAAAAGGTTTATTTTTGAAGTGAAGTTAAGAGTAGAGCACTTCTTTTAGAAATCATAATAATTCGATTTCAATAAAGCCATAATTTTCTGAACATTAACTAAAGAAGAGTGTGCTCAACATAACTTTCTGCTAATTTTTACCGTTATATTATTGAGTCTCTTAGTCTTAAATATTATTTTATTTTTTATTGGTCACAACGAACATTTTTATTTTAAGCGTAGTGTGTAGATTTTGGCTACTTTATTTATATTTTGGAACATGTTAGCCTTTATTTTCCGTTATTTTAGTCATATTTTTTTTATTGGTTTAAGAATGTGTATTTTCGATTGTGATTAATGACGTCATTCTTGTCCCTTCTAACAGTATTTACTATATAGCTGGATAGGTTAAACGGGTGTTACTGGAAAGACTGAAGTTTTTAGCATGCTGTTGTGAGGACCAGTGATATTAAATTACCGTATTTTATTTTTTGATAAATGACAGTGGTAGTTAAACGAAAGCTATTTTCAAAATAAATTTCTCATATACCAGTAACGGCCCATCATAGTTTATCTATGCCCTGTAAATAAGTGAATTGCAGGAACAATGTGCAGAGCGATTAAAGAAGTTTATTTTCATAAACTGTTTTTGACATTAGCAAATTTATCTTAAGTTATACATAGAGTGCAGAAAAGCATGAAAAACTGATTACAGAATAAAAAAATTAATGATTTTTTCATTGAACTCGTTTAGTTTAACTATGAGTTTATAGTTTGTAAAAATTGTTTTATTAAGCTTTGTTATTCATGTTTTCTACAAAAATCACTTCTACGAAATTATGTTGTGGTTTGCGAGGGGCTTATAACTAGGCAAATAGACCAGAGAAATCTCTTTTGTGGACCCCATTTAACGACTGTGAGTGTTGGGTATTTCCAAGGTAAGGCTATCATTTAAGTTGCCAAAAACTATCCAAGACATTTTGATTCTTCGAGAACTTTCCTGTCTTGTGGTTTTTAGTTGTGATTTTCTGTCCTAAGTATATATAATGTTCAACTTCTTCTAGAGGTTGCCCATTGAGCATTATAATGTTTATATATTATATATATATATATATATATATATATATATATATATATATATATATATATATATATATATATATACACACACACACACACACACACACAAGTGAGCGAAAAAAATTGACTCAAACTATTTGGCTTCATTTAACGCGGATCCTAGAATTTAGTGTTCATTGAAAATATGGGTGAGGGAAAGAAAAAATTAACCAAATTTTAAGTTTAATAATTAACTTTATTGATAAAAACCAAAATCAATATTTTGTATTACCCTCCTTGCCCTTATTATTGCTTCCAGCTGGTTTTTCATGGAGCGTGTGAGCTTTTTCACCAGTGTCTGTGGGATTCCTTCCCACTCTTTCGCCAACGCAACCTTTAAGTCCCTCAACGATGCAGGGACTGGACTTCCGGCTCGAATCCTTCTTTTGAGTTCATCCCACGTGTGCTCGATTGGATTGAGGTCAGAATTCCACGCAGGCCAGTCTAATCTGGGAATTCCCACTTCCGCTATGTATTGCCGCAGCAATGCAGCAGCATGTGGCCTCGCATTGTCGTGCATTAGCAAGAAGCTATCGCCAACAAACCCAACGTACGGAACGACATGTTCTTGCAGGATCTCGAGGATGTACCGGTGAGCAGTTAATCCACCGCGACGAGTCTCATCAGTCACGAAAGCCCAATCGGTTTTCGCATCCAGTGAGGGACTGTCGGAGAATAAAACAGAGCTCTATTGCTCTAGGGTCCTGTTGACATGCTTGTGGGCAAATCTGAGGCCCGCTTGTTGGGTCTGTTAGCTGGTCTCTTCGGAGTTAAGTTAGCTTCTTTAAATCTGTTTCTGACTGTCCGTCCAATGACTGACAGCCCGACCACGAACTTGTGGGAGTTTCCGCTGGAACTTAACGCTGGTCAAGTGACGATTTCTTAGAGGTGTGTTGACAATGAAGCCGTCATCTCGCTCCGAGGTACACCTTCTTCCTGATTTTGGTCTCCGTGTAAAGGCGCCAGTCTCTTGCTAGATATAGATATAGATATAGATATATGGATATATATATATATATATATATATATATATATATATATATATATATATATATATATATATATCAGCATTTTAATGATACCAAAAATAATACCAACGAGCAAAATCGTTTGAATCGATTATATATATATATAACATATATTACCATATATACATATATATATATATATATATATATATATATATATATATATATATATATATATATATATATATATATATATAACACTTTATTACCAAAACATCAGAGGTATTAGAACCAAAATGAAAGACTTAACACTCAGTATATCAGATTGTGATTTTGACGTGGTGGTATTCTCAGAGACTTGGCTTAGTGATGATATCTGTGATGCTGAGATTGGTATGTCTGATTATGTATTGTATCGAAAAGATCGGTCAAACCTGACTAGTGACAAAAAAAGTGGAGGTGGGGTGCTTATTGCAGTACGAAACTGTTATCAGTCTTGTATAGTGCCAAACAACTACCATAGTGTGGAACACTTGTTTGTGTTAATTCGATGTGGTACGGAGAAACTTGTGGTGGGTGCTGTGTACTTGCCACCACCCATTAAAGTGGATGCTGTTCAGGCTCACTGCTGTGCGATAGAGGAGATCATTCAAGAGTACACCAGCGATAATGTATGTGTCCTAGGTGACTATAACTTGCCTCATGTAGAATGGATTAGTGACAGTTTTGGAAGCTCAGCCATTGGCCATGGTGGGGACGTTGTGAGGCTACTTAGTGACTGTTTCTCTTATAATCAGTTATTCCAAGTGAACGAAATTAGTA
The DNA here is from genome assembly GCA_019049505.1 of Pachyrhynchus sulphureomaculatus. Lineage (NCBI taxonomy): Eukaryota > Metazoa > Arthropoda > Insecta > Coleoptera > Curculionidae > Pachyrhynchus > Pachyrhynchus sulphureomaculatus. The sequence goes on from CM032447.1 coordinate 100,938,042, forward strand.
ATGCGAATGGTGTGAAATTAGATCTGGTGGTAACACGAGACAGTAGAACATCTGTTCGGGTGGCACTGGAGAGTCTGCTGCCCTGCGACCGGCACCATCCTTCCCTAGTGGTTGATGTGCTGCTTAATGACTATCCTGAGCGTTTGCACTATGATTTCAGTTTCTATGACTTTAAGCGTGCGGACTATAATATGTTAAATATTTATTATCACTCAGTGGACTGGGAATATGTCTTGGGTGGTATTGCGGATGTAAATACTGCAAAGTCTGCCTTCGATGAAGTTTTGTATGCTGGTATTAGTCTGTATGTCCCTGTTTTTCGTTCCAAAAATCCGAAGTTCCCGAAGTGGTTTTCTGATGAACTTAAAGATCTTATCTTAAAAAAGAAGTTGTGTCACAAAGAATACAAAAAAACCCGTCGGTGGGAAACTTATCAGAAGTTTTCGGAGTTAAGAACCCAATCCAATATCTTAAAGAGCAACTGCTACTTGCAGTATGTTAAAAATATTGAGACAAATTTAAAGCATAACACCAAACAATTTTGGAATTTCATTAACAGTAAAAAGGGGGGCAAGTCCACCCCTACCTTAATAAATCTAGACGAGCTAACAGGGACGGATGGACAGACTATTGTGGAAATTTTTAAGTCTCATTTTCAGGGTGTTTATAGGTCGGATACTGACGGTGGTGAGCCTGGGCTTGAGGATGTTGGGGATAGTGGTGGATCATTCTCCTCTGTTGAGATCTCCCTGGGGGAGGTGTTTGACTATGTGTCTAAACTTGACATAAATAAGGGACCGGGTCCTGATGGTATATCTCCCAGATTTTTAGTTGACTGTGTCTATGCTTTGGCCAAACCCCTCCATATGCTTTTTAAAATGTCCCTAGAGAGCGGTGTTTTTTCCTGACCAATGGAAATATAGCTTCATTACTCCAGTATTTAAGTCCGGCGACAAATCAGACGCTAAAAATTATCGACCTATTTCCATTCTAAGTTCTATTCCAAAGTATTCGAAAAAAATTGTTTGCGACAAATTAAAACCATTCATAAAACCTTTTTTGGTTCCGGAACAGCACGGTTTCGTTGGTGGCAGATCGACGGCTACAAACCTAATCTTGTTGGTTCAAAGTACTATTGATGTAATGGAGGCGGGTGGTCAGGTTGACGTGGTTTATACGGATTTCAGCAAGGCCTTCGACACAGTCAACCACGATATCCTGATAGGGAAGTTAAGAGGTTATGGGTTTGGTGGAGCGCTACTGAATTGGTTGACCTGCTACCTTACATACAGAAAACAGTTTGTTAAAGTAAAGGGCTTTGTGTCGAGTGAGGTGTCTGTTGCATCGGGTGTGCCGCAGGGTAGCCACCTGGGCCCGTTGCTGTTTAATATATTTATTAACGACCTACGAAAGGTGATTCTATCTTCAAGGCCCTTGTTTTTTGCAGATGACTTGAAATTGTCTACGGCAATTCATTCTGTTGACGATGCTATGAGACTGCAGGGAGACTTGGATAAGGTGAGTGAGTGGTGCAGGAGAAACAAAATGAAACTAAATATTCAAAAATGTAAGATTATGTCGTTCTTTCGAGTGAAAGTTCCGCTTTTGTATGATTACAGTATTAATAATTGTCTTCTCGAAAGAGTCTCCTCATTGTGTGACTTGGGTATTTATTTGGACACTAAGCTTGATTTTCATATTTATTATGACTTTATTACTAACAAATGTATTAAACTCCTTGGCTTCGTCTGTAGGAATACTAGGGATTTCCGGACCGTAGATAGCGTGAATATTTTATACAAGGCCTTGGTGAGATCTTCTTTGGAGTATCTGTCATGTGTGTGGTCGCCATCGTATGCTGTGCATATTGAGGGTGTTGAAAGGGTACAGAGGAAGTATGCTAGATATGTCTCTTGCAAATTTAAGTGGAACATCACTGCCTATGGGGACCAGCTACGAAGACTTCAGCTGCAATCACTTTCAAGACGAAGGAAAGTTGCTGATATATGTTTCTTATTTCGACTTGTAAATGGTCATATAGACTGCTCTGATCTCTTGAGTCTGATAAATTTTCATGTTCCACCAAGATCAACAAGGGACCACGTACTCTTTGCCCCGAGGTACCACAGATGTAACTATGGCCTATTCTCGCCGATCACTAGAATCACTAATGGTGCCAGTGAAGCGGATCTTGATTTTTTTAATCTCTCTTTAAAACGTTTAAAAGAAAAACTGTTGACAGTCCACTGAGTTTTTGAAATGATAATTACTGGTGTTGTTATTGTATTGTATTGTTATAAGTTTACTATATTATTGAAATTTTTCTGTGAATACTATGTATAAAATGGGTCTGCCCGTAGATAAATAAATAATAATAATAATATATATATATATATATATATATATATATATATATATATATATATATATATATATATATATATATATAAACTCCTGGACAAAATTACCGCAACAATCTGAAAATTAATTTATCTTTTTCTTATGTCAGTTTCAAAGTTTATCGAGTATTTGAATAGTAGGCTATGCATATTTTGTTTCGTTGTTCATGACAGAAATCAAAACAATTCTTTTAGATTTACAGTTTTAAAGAATTTTTTAGAAGATAAACAATTTTCTGTAATAATGCGATAGATTTTCTTTAAAAGTAAGCTTATAAATTGTTCCCTTTTTCAAAGTAATACGTTTATGTGGTAGACTGTTTTATTTTTGACCCCGTAGAATTAGAAAAATGAATTGAACAAGAAATTTAACTGAACACGAGGTAGTGCGAGCCTCAGTTTTATTGGACGAGGGATATTGTCAGAGTTATGTTGCCAATTTGTTAGGCAAACATCGTTCCACAATAAGTCGTATGGTAAGACGCTTGAATGAAGTAGGAACTTATTCTAGAAGGCTAGGGCAAGGGCGAAAACGATGCACTAGCGACCTAGATGAACGTTTTATAAGACAATATGCTTTAAGAAACAGGACTGTCACTATTTCTATAATAAGAAACGAACTCGAAGCTGTTCGCAATGTCACAATTTCTTCTAAAACAGTTAGAAGACGGTTAAATGAAGCTGGATTAAACAGTAGGGGACCAGCCACTGCGTCCTTGCTTACTAGAGAGAACAGAGTTGCCAGGTTACGTTTTGCTCGAAATCACGAAAACTAGTCTGTGGATGATTGGAAACAAGTTTTCTAGTCTAAAACATCCAGATGGTCGTGAGCGAGTATGGCGAAGATCAGGAGAGAGGTTTGCTCCTTGCAATATCTCTGCAAGGATTCCATTCGGCGGTGGCTCTGTTATGTTCTGGGGTGGGTGGCATCTGCTTTGATGCTCGCACAGAGTTAGTTCCTGTCCGTACGAGATCCATGAATACTGACTATTATCTTGAGAATATTGTAATAGAACATGTGATGCCTTTCTGTCATTTTGTGGGGCCCAATTTCCTGTTTATGCAAGACAACGCTCGACCTCAAGTGGCTAGGGAGGTACTCGATTATCTTAATCAAGTTGATATACCGATTATGCAATGGCCACCAAAAAACCCGGATCTGAATCCGATAGAACATGTATGGGATCACCTTAAGAAAAATGTGAAACGTCATATACCTGCACCTAGAAACCTGAGGGAACTTGAAAATGCAGTTATCACAGAATGGGAGCAAATTCCTCAAGATTTTATTCAAAATTTAATTAGAAGCATGCCTAGGCGTAAAAACGCTGTCATCCGAAGTAGAGGAGGCAACACACGCTACTAGTGTCCCAGTTACACCATTAATTTTGCTACTAGTGTCCCAGTTTATTTTTTTCATTATTACATAATTTCAACGATTTTGTTATGAGGTCTTAAGAATAATTTTAATTCGAATCTTATAGAGAAATTTGGTAGCTAATTCACTTTTAAAGTATCCGAATAAGTTTTTTCTAACTTTTAGTGTAACCAATGTTCATAAAAAATTATTAAAATTAATTCATTATAGAGATTTGTATGATTTAATATATTGTTGCATTAATTTTGTCCAGGAGTGTATATATATATATATATATATATATATATATATATATATATATATATATATATATATATATATATATATATATATATATACAGTAATACCCCGCTTTACGCGAGGGATACGTTCCGAAAAAAATCGCGTTAACTGAAATTCGCGTATATCGAGGTTTATGATTAAACATAGTCAAAATTTAATACAAAAAAATACAAATCATTTTAATCAATCACTTTAATTCTAAGAACACTTTATGCAATACATACTCTTATTTTTTACGGAAAAATACATCTATTGTCTTTTGGGTAACGTTTTGTTTACGTTCTTGTAAAATACGTTCATAACACCCAACACTGTTTTTAATTGTTTGACACACGGTCAAGACACGGTCATCATTATTGTCTATACTCTGCAATATGTCCAAACCTGAATAAATTTTTGAAAGTGCATTTTGTATTTCCCCTGAAGATAAAACTTTCTCTTCTACTTGTTCTTCCTCATCGTAGATAGGATTATTCTGTAACTCGATCAGATCTTCATTGCTAATAGGATCGTCGTGCGTTGCTACAAGTTCTACGAGATCTTCTACCGTGACATCTTCAAGTTCAGACCCCTCAATCATTGCAGCAATGTCTTCAAGCACTTGTCTCTGCATCTGGACAATTCTTCTAGGTGCTTCCACTACATCTGGCCAAAGATTACGCCACACCCCATTCATACAACTCATTTTAACTTCCTTCCAAGCCTCTTCTATGTTGTGAATAGACTTCATAATGTTGTATGACTTCCACCACTCTCGCATAGACTGTCTTCCTTCCCCGTCAGTTTCATGAATTAGTTGGCTAAAAGTGCGGCGATGGTAATAAGCTTTGAAGTTTGCTATTGCTCCCTGGTCCATAGGTTGTAATATTGACGTAGTGTTTGGTGGAAGGAACTTTACGTACACTTTTAAGTCTCTGGGCGTATCAAGTGAGGTTGGATGTCCTGGGGCATTGTCTAAGAGTAATATAACTTTAGGTTCAAGCCCATTTCTGTCACAGTATGATTTGACTGATGGGCAAAAACTATTAGAATACCATTCTTGAAAAATTTCCCGTGTAACCCACGCCTTTCTGTTTGATCGCCACACAACTGGTAGACTTGTCTTGTCTGTGCCTCGCATTGCACGGGGTGTTTCTGAATGGTACACTAGTAAAGGTTTCAGTTTGAAATCACCAGTGGCATTACCACCCCAGCAGAAGTGTTAGTCGATCTTTCGCAGCTTTGAAACCACTGGCTTGACGTTCTTCCTTAGAAATGAATGTTCGAGATGGCATTTTTTTCCAGTAAAGTGCGGTCTCATCAACATTGAAGATGAGACAAGCAGGAATTTTCTCTCGTCTAACGAAGTCTTGAAACTTGTCTGGAAACTCAGCTGCAGCTTGAATGTCCGCGCTGGCCGCCTCGCCTGTTATGTGGATATTGTGAAGATTAGAACGCTGCTTGAACCGATGGAACCAGCCTCTGCTGGCAGCAAAAGTCGGAGTGGCACTCCCTTCTCCTTCTTTTGTTTTCAGCATCTCATACAAAGATTTTGCTTTTGTGCATATGAGATCTTGACTTAGTGGTGTGTTCTTCTTATTCAAATCTTCGATCCAGACTGACAGTAATTTCTCCATTCTTTCTAAGACAGATGATCTCGAACGAGAAAGTTTTGTTGCACTTATAGGTGTTGAACCTTCGCTGGAGATTTTAATTTTTTCCCGATTTTTATAAATCGTTCTCACAGTCGATTCTGAGAGTCCAAAATCTCTCCCAACAATTGTTGCTTTGCCTCCATTTTCCATTCTTCTTAACACTTTCATCTTCAATTCCAAAGTGACGCTTTTACGCTCTTTTTTCTTTACAGGCGGCATTTTTAACGTAGGGTTAAATTATGTATGTATGTATCTCCAATAAATATTAAAACAAAACTGCCAGCCGACCGAATTAACATTACGGAACAAATGAACACACGAAACGAACGAGGAAATCCCCATAGAACAAAGTCGAAGGACAGGGAATTCCCAATTCTTCAAAGAGAATATTCAGAGAAAGCGGGGATCCCCCCGCGACCATAGAGAAGTTAATGACTACATGAGCGCGAAATTTGAAATTCGCGTTATAGTGAAACCGCGCGTAACGGGGTCGCGCTAAGCGGGGTATTACTGTATATATATATATATATATATATATATATATATATATATATATATATATATATATATATATATATGTATATATATATATATATATATATATATATATATATATATATATATATATATATATATATATATATATACGAGGCATGTTTTTTAAGTAAGTACCGTTTTGCGATTCCGCCGCCGCAGCGATACGGTCGGCGTTCCGCGCATGCGCGCTGGTAACCTACATCTCATGTCTACGCACTGACGCCATTACAGTCTGATTCTTCATTGTATACGTTGTTTACTGAGTGTTTAAGATGCCTCCGACAATCGTGAGTCCCGCCGATTGTGAAGTACGGGCTGTTATACGATTTCTTAGTGCTAAAGGCGTAAAACCGATCGATATTCATCGTGAGATCTGTGAAGTTTACGGACAAAACATTATGAGTGATGGAATGGTAAGGAAATGGGTGAGAGCATTTAAAGATGGCCGCACAAATGTGCATGATGAAGAACGGAGTGGGCGTCCTTCGGTCGTTAATGAAGATTTGGTGCAGAAAGTGGACGAAAAGGTGAGAGAAAACAGACGCTTTACAATTTCATCATTGTGCGACTGCTTTCCTCAATATTCTCGTAGTGTTTTGTATCGCATTTGTGATACAGTGGTTAACAAGTCAGGCGGCAGAATTTTATGAGGAGGGTATTCAAAAACTGGTGCCACGTTATGACAAGTGCCTCAATATTCACGGAAATTATGTAGAAAAGTAGATTAAGGTACAGGCTTTCATGTAAAAATAAAATTATAGCGATATCTTTGCACGTCTTTTTTTAATTCCAAAACGGTACTTACTTAAAAAACATGCCTCGTATATATATAGATATACATACACATATACACATAGATATAGGTATACGATACGTATACGATACATATACAAATACATATCATATATACATACGCATTTCGCCGTGTCACGGCTCATCCGTCAGGCTAGGATTGACAAACAAGAGAACAGAGTTTCTAGTACTAATCCAGATACTTACGTAACATAATGGTAAGACACAATGAATATCCTAGTCTGACTGATGAGCCGCAATACAGTGAAACGCGTCTCGGGATGGATTAACAAATGAGAGAATAGTGGGTAGACTGCTGAAATATGCGCTCCTCGTCCGTTTTCAGTTGTTTTACATTAAACCACATATGTCTGAGGTTGATTTCTCTACTACCGCGCTGCCTGCATTGAGTACTAGCCCTGCCAACCACTCTGTCTTGTGGCTGCTGTGTCAGCCTCCGACGGAGTATTTAGGTGTGAGAATTTGGTACAATTCCTTGTATCTTACTATTAAAAAAAATGTCTAGTTGTTGGCGGTAAAATTGTACCACATTTTATTTTTTTCTTATTTGTAAAATTTCATAGGTAGTAATTACTTTTAAAGTTTTAAAAATATATAGAGCTCGTCAACCAAGTAGCCCTATGGTACTGGTTTCGCCTGTGGATCTGTCTTATAAATCATAGATAATCATGTTTTTTCTGTCTTTCAGCAATGCAATGATGTGGGTCTAATGACTTACCTAGGTGCTCTAACAAAGAGTTGCAATGATCTTAACCAATTTGTGAATAAATTCAACATCCTCTACGAAAGGCAGGGCTTAGGAAGAAGAATGAGAGGTATTTTCTTTTAAATAAATAAAACACTAAATTAGGTGTATTTGTTTACTATAAACACTCCCTTACAATGTATAATATCTGTACATCATGCTTACTATAAAAGTTTTTTTCTTTTATAATTAATAATAATAGTATTAGGAAGACGATTAATACAATTTGCAATCGATAAAATTTTTTACGTCACGACAGTTGACACGAGATGAGCATTGTTTAATATTAACGGTGTTTTTTAACTTGTAGAAAATAAAGTTTTACGTTTTGAATTTTGTTTTTATGGTTTACCCCATTACTGATATGGTAATAGTTGACAAAGAAATAGAGTGATCCAAATAATCCTCAGAGTACATGTTACTTTCAATAAAATTCTCAGTAACTAATATCAATGCATCAGAAGGTAACGATGAAAAACGTCAAAAAAATAACAACAAACATCAATGTATGTTGTGGTATTTGAAAGCCATATTATCCAAATTTACATGTAGCGATTAAAATAATTGTGCGTCGAGTGTTGTTTTTTAGTGTTCACTTATGGGATCACTTTGCTGTCTGCCTGTCACATCCCATTTTCTCTGAAACTATTTTATATAAAGTTCAAATTTGTCACAAATATCAGAATTGATGGCTCAATCAGAGCGGTGTATGTTTGATAAATTTTGACTTAAGGGGTTAGTTTTGGGGAGTGAGATTGTAAATTTTTTTTGCAAGGGCATCAAGTGGAGTGTCGAATAAAAGCTTGTGAAAATACAAGTTCAAAAATATATGATATAATACTCGCGCAAACCTTTCTTTAGATTATTTTTAAGATTGCAAAAAATCGCTGTCCCCCTTGTATCTCTAATAGTACTAATCAAAAAAATTCGAAAATATTCTAGAATATTCTTCATAAGATATAGATTGAAAAAAAAACCTTTGATAATTTTTCTGGTATATAAAGAAAAACAGAAATTTCAGGGTCATCAGTTTTCAACAAAGATCAGAAACAAACTTTGTTGAAAACTCATTTTGTGAAGTAATTGATCATTTTATACCTCCATAAGAAAAATTTTTATTTCAAAAGCAATCACTGTAAGGAACACTAGTTACGCAAGTCCGACTTGCACTCGCCGTTTTTTTATTTATAATTTTTATTTGTAAATCATAGCAATTTTATACTATTTCACTGTGCTGTTTATTGAAATTAATAAAATTAAGTTTTTTTTTCCGATCAATTTATATTAAGCGTTTGTCATGTGACTCTTAAATATTTATAATTTTAAGTAGATTTCTAGTAGAATTGCTAAGAGTAACATGCAACAACTTCCAGAAATTTTCACTATACCTTCGAAATATGGCGGAGTTTGCAGATGAACTGACCGGAATGAAATTTAGTATGCATATTACTTTGGGCCAATACCTCGGTTAGGTTCAGTTTCGAAGCGAATACGGGCACGCATTTCGCCCATCATTAGATCGGGCTTAATTATCTTTGTAAAATTTAACCGAGACTTTTCGAAAAGGTATAGACAAAACAGAAATGGTCATAGTATGAAATGGTAATGATTAAGCTATCAAAATCCCTGAAAAAATTAATGTACTAATTAACAAGTTTTAATTGGTTACTATGAAACATTACTTCTGGTATATAATTCACTGTTTTTACTGCAATGTAATATATATTTACTATAAATTGGTGTCCATATCAAGGCACTATATTCCAATTTGCTTCTCACCAGATATGTAAATAAGGTTTTAAGTACTTTTACTTCCGCTGTTATTTTGTCTATGTGAGTACTAAGATTTAGCTTAGAGTTAAATAGAATAGTTAAATCACGTGTATTTTCTACTTTAACTAACACCGATCTATCAACACAATAATTATACAGCAAAGGACACAATTTAGTAAACGACATAACTGAACATTACGAGAGCTTTTGTATTTTTTTTTTGCAATCCTCAAGTCTGTTCACCGGTAAGTACAGCTTTAAGTCATCGGCAATTTGATAATTGACATCTGTAACGTGAGAGACATCGTTTGTAAATATTTAAAGAATAGGGGCTCTAGGTTAGAACCCTGGGGTACCCCCAGATGAGCCTCCAAGAAAAGGAGATATAAACCCATTATATTGAAAATATTGAGATCGCTGTATCAGATATAACTAGAAAAAGTGCATAAATCTGTCAGACAAACCGAACGCTCTGAGCTTGGCTAGAATAATCTTGTAGCCTATTTTGATCAAAGCTTTAGAGAAGACGGTAAAAGTTACATCGACCTGGCCCTTATTGTGAATACCTCTTGATAAAAATTGTGCAAAACATGCCAGATTCAAGGTAGTTGACCGTCCCCTCAAAGAGTCGTATTGTTTTAGAGTAAGAAGCGGTTCAGTTCTACTTATAAAATAATCATATAATAAAATCTCAAAAATTTTGGAAAAACCACAAATTAACGAGACCGGTCTATAATTACATATGTCAGACTCTTTTTAAATACTGTACGAATTTTACTGATCTTCCAGCACTTAGGATAAGTGCCCCCCCCTCAATGATAAGCTAGAAATTTATGCCAATTATGAGATGGACTTAGTTTTCGTTTAAGTTTTAATATTTCGCGTTATTATTAGCATAAGATTAAAAGTAATTCCAAAATCAAAAAGTAATGTAAATGAATCGTAAGTGCATACGTAAATTCAAAGAGGATCTGGTAGCTAAAGCAAAGCATTGAAATTTTTTTGAAATCATTTTGTAAGTGATATGGGTGCGGCCACATGGCATACATAAATTTATATTAGGTCTTGGATGTACACAGATTTGCTGTTTGATAACCGGCATATTCCATAGTTAAATGTTATGTTAAATTTATGTGCATTTCAATTTCAAATGATCAAGTAACACACACTCTCTTGAGTTTTCGGTTTACCCTGTACATTATTTTTTATTTTGATTTAGTTTTACAAAACTAATTATTCAGTTTCTACTTAAGATAATTAATTTAATAACTTAATCGGGAAGAAGTATGTATCAATTTATCGTTTATATAGTTAAATAGAGCGAGACTTCCAATCTCACATCTGCCTCCAATTTTAAAAGAATCGATTGATTTTTAATCAGTTTTAAGAGTCAAGAATAGTCAACTGAATTGCTATATTTTAAAGAGAACCATGTTCATGATTTAAATTAAAATATCTTTTGATAATGTGGATGGGGGAATATGCGAAAGTTATTTTTATTGTAATATGAGACGAGTATTTGTAACGAAATAGTAAACAACGTGATTTTTTATACGTTTTCATTGAGTTATATATTTTCTATGGAATCTTTTTTTTTTATATTAAAATTAATTTCGCACTCCGACACGACTGCTATCTGTTAAATGCCGTTTAAGAAAACGTTAATACTTCTTTCCATTTTTTCAAAATTTACTGTGAATGATCCGCTAGAAACGGTGGAATTTTGCTGGTGAGCCAATGCTTTTAAAGCGTCACGACAAAACACCGATCTTGTACTAGTGCCTTTTATATCTTGCGTACCTTTGTCAATTCAAGAAGGCTACTTTCAATAGGAAAAATTGTAAAAATATATGTAAAATATCTTCTAAATGCCTCGAATAACGTTCAGCTTTGTGTGTTTTGTCGAAATGCCATAAATTTGAACACAGTTTTCGAATCGGAAAGCAGCCGTTTCATATAGCATCTGATCAGGATTCGGTCATCAAATCAACAATAGTATAAACCTTGCTATTTAATCAATTATTTAACGATGTTGTTTAAATTCAAACGCATTTTATTAGTGTTCCGTACGGAACACTTATAAGATGACCGATTTTCTCCGAAACTATTTGTCATAGAAAGTTGAAATTTGGTAATAATGTAGGAACAGAGCCGTGTAGTTTTGAAAATTAAATTTTGACTTAAGGGGTTAGTTTTTGGGGTGAAATCGGAAGTGAAAAAATTTTTTTTTACTAGGTCATCGAGTGTGGTGTCAAATAAAAGCTTGTAATATATATATATATATATATATATATATATATATATATATATATATATATATATATATATATATATATATATATATATATATATTTATATATATATATATATATATATATATATATATATATATATATATATATATATATAATGTAATACTTGCGCACACTTTTCTTTGTATTATGTTTAAAAAAATAGCGAAAAATCGCTGTCCCCCCACCTTATCTCGAAAAGTACTGATCAAAAAATTTTGAAAAAATTCTGGAATATTCTCCACGGGGTCTAGATTGAACGAAAATTATCACCTTTAATAATTTATCTGGTATATAAAAAAAAACAAAAATTTCAAGGTCATCAGTTTTCAGTAAAGATTGGAAACAGACTGTTGAAAACTAACTTGGGGTGTGTTTTGTGAAGTCACTGATCATTTTATACCACCGTAACAAAATTTTTTATTTTAAAAACAATTAACGTACGAACACTAATTGTGCACGTTCAACTTGCACTTGACCGGTTATTTTAACACAATTTTCGTTAATTTTAATTTGTGAGGTAAATATAGCAAAATTACACATTAAATAACCGGTCAAGTGCAAGTTGAACTTGCACAATTAGTGTTCGGTACGTTAATTGCTTTTAAAATAAAAAATTTTGTTACGGTGCTATATAAATCAGTGACTTCATAAAACACACCCCAAATGAGTTTTCAACAAAGTCTGTTTCCAATCTTTACTGAAAACTGATGACCTTGAAGTTTTTGTTTTTTTATATACCAGATAAATTATTAAAGCTAATCTACTCGTGATAATTTTCGTTTAATCTACACCCCGTGGAGAATATTCCAGAATTTTTTCAAAATTTTTTGATCAGTACTTTTCGAATAAGGTGGGGGGACAGCGATTTTTCGCTATTTTTTAAAAATAATACAAAGAAAAGTGTGCGCAAGTATTACATTATATATATATATATATATATATATATATATATATATATTATATATATATATATATATATATATATATATATATATATATATATATATATATATATATATATATATATATATATATATATATATATATATATATATATATATATATATATATATATATATAATATATATATATATATATATATATATATATATATATATATATATATATATATATATATATATATATATATATATATATATATATATATATATATATATATATATATATATATATATATATATATATATATATATATATATATATATATATATATATATATATATATATAATATATATATATATATATATATATATATAATATATATATATATATATATATATATTTATATATATATATATATATATATATATATATATATATATATATATATATATATATATATATATATATATATATATATATATATATATATATATATAAATATATATATATATATATATATATATATATATATATATATATATATATATATATATATTATATATATTTATATATTTATATATATATATATATATATATATATATATATATATATATATATATATATATATATATATATATATATATATATATATATATATATATATATATATATATATATATATATATATATATATATATATATATATATATATATATATATATATATATATATATATATATATATTACTCGTGTTTTCACAGCTTTCATTTGACATCACATTCGATTTTTTTTCACGTCCGATTTCACCTCCCAAAACTAACCCCTTAAATCAAAATTTAACTTTCAAAAACGGCTCTGATGAGACCATCTATTTACATTATTACCAAATTTCAACTTTCTATGACAAATATTTTCGGAGAAAATCGGATTGACAGACAAACAGACAGACCACCGAAGTCATCTTAGAAGTGTTCCGTACGGAACACTAAAAAGTCTGAATTCTATCGTATTAAAATAAAATTTTAATTTGGTCATAGTAGTTTTGGTCGAAAAACACAATACAAGTTCTCTCTTGCGAAATCAAATCAAACTAGAACCAAAAAAATCTAAGTCTAGAGTCACTGTTTTTATGTAAGTATTTGATATTTTGTTAAATTGGCCTATAGACCAGCTTTCGAGACGAAACCAAGTATGTGGTGTTCCAAGACAAGCACCCTGTTGATAATAATAATAATAATAAATGCTTTTGTTTTCGAAAATAAGCAAACTAAAAACAAAATTATTACAGAACAAAAAAAAAATCTGACAAAGGTCGAGTTCGCACCCATCTGAAAAATAGTAAGCAAAACTCTTAGACTTCACACTATAATTGACAGTAACCAAATAAAAATATAATTAATGTCATTTATGAATATGAGTCCTGTAAAACATTAACACAGGTCAACTTTTACGGAGCGCGCTACACTGGTGAAATTTTTATTTTATTACTACCGATGTTCATTATTCAAGTTATCTGTGTTTAAACATGACATATTTGAGTTCACTACGAAAGCTCGACTTACATCGTAATCTCCAAATATGATTTTCGACAATTTTAAAACGGGCTACATGTGTTTCAACAATTGAGCGAGCATGTTGGAACTTGTAACTTAAGCCAGTACGTGAAAAAATTTACGGCGAGCATGTGCAGTTTTTAACTATTTGGGGAAAGATTTTTCATTTTATCTTCATAAAAACAAAAGACAAACACAATCAGTATTGTCGTTTCTAGATCTATTTTTGGTAGTTTAATATTAGTGACATTGAATTTGTCTGAAATTAACAATTTCGGCCCAACATGTAGGGTTTTGGAACCCAACATGTTGGGGCATCTATATCTTGTCTAAGTCAGACATATCAGTGTCAGCTATTTCTACAAATGTATTTCATTTAGTTTAAAATCAGTCTGTGAAATTTTAGAATTTCCATTTTATACAGTATTCTTATCTACACCGATCAATTCTTCAAATAAGGTTCCACTCAGTTCTTTGCCTCTCAGCACATGGTTCGCATATCGTAACGTGGCTTGTGCTAAATCTTTAACAGTCCATTTTCTGTCTATGAGTATTCTGCATACGGTATCAAGTTTAGCCAATTGTTGGTGTTTGTGTGTATAATAAATTATTGAAGGAACTCCGGCAACACTGGCGGCCATCCATTGAATAATTACTTTTAGTTGAACGTCGCCTTTTCGTGTGGATCCGCAACCCCAGTTACCTGTGGCAATAGGACGTAGGCCGCTGGCTGTTTTTTGTGATAATTGTGATACCTAAAATAATAATATGAATATGTCATACTAGAGATGAGCAATATTATTATATCTGTGACTTAGCCAGTCAAAGGTAATACCTGCGACCCAATTCTTCGCAAAGCAGCGACTCTAGTCGCTGTTTTAAATACTCGCTGCATACGCAGATGTCACAGATCCGCCCGAGCTGCACTTAATGATCAGCGACGGCCTAGCGTCTTGTTACAAACAACGGTCGCACAGTCGGATGAAGTACTACTAACTTGGACAAAATTTTTTCTGCTCTAAAATGTTCATCGTTTTGTAATAAATTTTTTAAATGCTCGCAATGAATAGTACTTTAAAATGTACCTACAAGTTTTTTGATTTTTTTTTATTTATTTTGTAATAAAACCCGATTTTTTATGAAAAAATTATAAATTTTCCGGAAAATGGATATTTGGATAGTTACGGTTCCTGTACATTTACTTGAACTTCAAGATTGTTTCGTGAATATGAGAATGAACATTACATTTGAGATGTTTGACAATTATTTAAAGTTTAAATTCACCAACTCTAACATAAACCTAAACCCAAAATGCTCGGACCCGAAAAAAATTGACCAAATTTGGACATTTGTCTACATTTTTCGAGTTTTTCTGTGAATATTTGAATTTACTCTACTTTTTAGTTATTCCCATATCATCTCGAGAATGTAAACTGAAAATATAACGAGAATGTTGACCCAAAATAATCTAATCTAAAAAATCAGGCTAATTTCCGCCATTTCTCACCTTTTTCTACTGCTGTGATCTAGTTAATATAGGCAAATTTCGCATTACTTTTCTGATATTGGAAAATTATTTAAATTTAAAATTATCTTATCATTAACTCATTTCATTTACCCCCAACCTAACATAACCTAATGGAGGCACTTTGCACCAAGAACTCCGAATCTAATTTGACCTAATCCTAAGAACTTTACTTCAAGAACACTAAACCTAACATAACCTGACACTAAGAAATCTACACCAAGAATTCCAATTCATTATATACACTTCTTTAAAGATCAAAAATCAACATTTGTTGAAAGTCTTTCAAATTTTTTATTATTAATTTTGTTAAAGTTTTAGGAACTTTTCCATCTATAATATTTTTGAAATACGTGATAGTAGATATAGTAGTTTTCTGAGAAATTGGATAGTTCTGCTGCTGTCCTTTTTCAGCTAATTTTACGTAGGTTTTAGTATTTTTATTATTAAGTTTGTCTTTTACTTTTTCATCAAGCTTGTGTTAAAAATACGTAATCTTTAAATTTATCTTAAATAATAAAGAATTTTTCGTATTAGATTTGGAGTTCTTGGTGCAAAGTTCCTCCATTAGGTTATGTTAGGATGAAAGTAATTGAAATAGTTCATCCATAAGATAATGTTAAATTAAATAATTTTCCAATATTACAAAAGTAATGCGAAATTTGCATGTATTGACTATAATATAACAGTAGAAAAAGGTGGGAAACGGCCAAAATTGGCCTATTTTTCAGATTAGACCATTTCAGATCAACATTCTTGGTACATTTTTGGTTTACATTCTTGAGATGCTATGGTAATTGCTAAAAAGTAGAGTAAATTCATATATTCACTAGAAAAACCCGAAAATGTTGACAAATGTAAAAATTTGGCCAATGTTTTAGGTCTGACCATTTTAAGTTTACGTTTATGGTAGAGTTGGTGATTCTTAAACTCTAAATAATTATCAAACATCTCAAATGTAATGTTTATTTTCATATTTTCTAAACAATCTCAAAAAATGCGAAAAATAGCCAATATTAGTAAATATTTATTACATTTAAAAAAAAAACGGTTATTTTTATCGTAATCTGCGACCCCAAAAACTAATTATAACTTTGGAAAATTTCATGTCTACATAAATAAACAGGATCCCGTAACTATCCAAATATCTATTTTACGGAAAATTTATAATTTTTTCATAAACAATCGGTTTATATTAAAAAAAAAAATAAATAAAAAAAAAAAAAACAAAAAACTTGCAGGTACATTTTAAAGTACCATTTTAAAAATATTATTACAAGACGATGAAAATTAAACGGCAGACAGAATTTTGTCCAAGTTAGTAGTACTTCATCCGACTGTATGCCGTTGGAAGGCAAAATGCTGTAAGCTCAAATAACCACTTCCAACGGTGACATGACGAGTTCGACATCGTGTACCGGTTCCTTGAAATATCTTGCTGTAACAGCGACCTAAGTCGTTGTTAAAAGAAGCTGTGACTTATAATTCACAGTCGCAGGTATACCTGTGACCTAGAAGTCGCTGAGAAGCTCATCGCTATTTCATACCACTTACATTGTTTTGTAAACTATTCATCAAAAAAACTCTCATTGAATCAACTTTAATTCTTTTAAAAGTATCTTAATTGTCTCTCTTTAAAAAAAGTGGGGTACATAATCGATAATACTTTTGACATAACTAAAAATTATAATAGTCAAATTATTTGATATTTTTACGAGAAAAACAACTGCCACTCGTTAGTCTATAAGTCGTTCAAGGTCAAACAAGGATTTATAGAACATTTAACCCACTTAAAATACGGTAGACCAGAAAAATCAAGTATTGCTGAACATGCTCTTAAACATTAATAATTAATAAAAAATGTATGCGATAGGAAATTATTAGACGCATACAAAATTATTGAAATCATAAGATGTAAAAATAGTCTAAACAAGGATTGAGAACCTATTCCTCACAGCTCTCCGTACGGGTTATTCGACCGGAAAAATTGAGTGTTTGGTGTACTGGTGAGAACAGTATTAAATCATAGCCACTTCTTTCATTTTAAGTGCTTAGCGTACTTATTGTGTTGTATTGTATATATATATATATATATATATATATATATATATATATATATATATATATATAGGGTGACACAGCCAACATGTATTACCCTATAATTTTTTTATTTTGAAAGTTAAATTTTTGCATTTTTAGATACCAGAATGGGACATTATTAGGCTTCTTTATCATTTAAGAAATATTTTTAACTACTTCCGGTTTAACCGAAAGTGACTGCTTTCTTATTTTTAATGGAACCCTGTATATTTTTTATCAATTTCAATTCGCTTTGAAATTCTCTTTCCAACGATGTATCACAAGTTGACATTTGTTAGACAGGTGACCGGCAAAAACTGATTTAAACTCTTAGACTTAGGTAGTCATGGCGGATATACTAGCAATTGTTTTTGTTCGTATTATCTCACTTTGGAAAGAATTTAAGACTATCGTGCCATTTTCGCGAGTCTAAGTGGCTGCTACAAAATTTCATGCTTTACATTCAGTTACAGAATTTTCTCTTTAAATAATGATCAATATCACCGAAATTAAGAAAGCAACACATATTTATTTAACTTACTTATACATTACAGGTTTTTTGCCAACATACATCTAACAGAACTATCTAACGCCAATTGGATTTATTATTATTTTCAGAAAATAAGAAACCTATTTATTAAATAAATAGTTAAATGCAAATAATAAAACCAAAAAATTTATTAAGAAGAATAACACAACAAAACCGATAATTGTAATTAATTAATATTAGAAAGAAGTAATATTTTAACTAAGTAACACAATAAAAATAAATACCTAAACCTGTTATATACTAAATATAAATTTGCTAGGTATTTATTCCAAATGTTCAAAATGCTGTCCGTTGTTAATTCTACACAATCTTGTTTTTCTCACCTTGGCTCTCATAACGTTTTCCAACTGAATGTCAGTAATTTGATTTACTACTCTTCTTAAGCGCATTTCTAAATCATTTGTGTCTGTTGGTGGATTTTTGTAAACTTTTTGTTTTAAATGGTTCCATATAAAAAAGTCAAGAGGCGTAAGATCTGGCGATCTTACAGGCCACTTATTAGGTCCATTGGTACCTAACCAATTTGCACCAAATCTTTGATTCAAGTAGTTTACTACATTTCTACTATTGTGGGCTGGAGCGCCATCCTGCTGGAAAATAATGTCTCCACGATTTAAAGTTAAGGTTTCTAAAAAATCTTCAACATCATTTTGAATGAACTCCAAATATCTTTCTCCATTTAACTCACCATCAAATATAATAGGACCAATAATTCTTGTGCCAAGGATACCCAACGACACGTTAAAGCTGAATCCTTCTTGATAGGCACTTTCTCGCATAATTCTAGGATTTTCTTGGGCCCAATATTAAGTATCGTTACGATTAAATAGACCCCAATTTGTAAATCTAGATTCATCCGAAAATAGAATGTTGTAATGAAATTAAGTTAAGTTATTAAGGTGGTATCTTTGCAAAAACCAATTACAATAATTTTTCTTTGGTAATCTGTTTGAAATAAATGTTGATTTATTTGATATATATAATGAAAAATCATTTTTGACGTAAAGTAAACAATAATAATGACCATTTTGGTAACACACAGCAACCATTACTTTCGGTTCGTCTGTTTTATTACAAACTACTAAGTCCGTAATGGATCTTGTTATCACATTATTGCATAATAAAATGGTTTATTTTTTCAAAATTAACATTAAAACCAATTGGCGTCAGACAGTTCTGTTAGACGTATATTGGCAAAAAACCTGTAATGTGTAACTAGGTTAAATAAAAAATTTGTGTTCCTATATTAATTTTGGTGATATTGATCATTATTTAAAGAGAAAATTTTGTAACTGAATGTAAAGCACAACATTTTGTAGGAGCGACTTAGACTCGTGAAAATGGCACGATAAACGAATAGTCATAAATTCTTTCCAAAGTGAGATAAAACGAACAAAAACAATTGCTAATATATCCACCATGGCCGCCTAAGTCTAAGAGTTTAAATCAGTTTTTGCCGATCACCCGTCAAACAAATGTCAATTTGTGATACGTCGTTAGAAAGAGAATTTCAAAGCGAATTGAAATATATACAGGGTTCCATTAAAAATAAGAAAGTTTGCAGTCACTTCCAGTCAAACTGGAAGTAGTTAAAAATATTTCTTGAGTGATAAAAAAGTATAATAATGTCCCATTCTGGTATCTAAAAATGTAAATATGGAACTTTCAAAATAAAAAATTACAGGATGTTACATGTTTGCCGTGTCACCCGGTATATGTATGTATATATATATATATATATATATATATATATATATATATATATATATATATATATATATATATATATATATATATATATATATATATATATATATATCTTTGATTGTGTTAGCCGATACTTGTTGGAAATTCATGATAAAATTATATAAAACAACACTATGTTTTAATTTCCAATATATTTAAAGTCACTTGACAATTGTTTCACCATACAATGGCTTCTTCAGAAGTAAATAAAAAAGAAAAATATTTGGTGGTTAAATAAACTATCCTTAATTGCCTAAGATTATGCTAATCATTTTATTATATTATTTACAGACAGAATTATTTTAAGAATGCAAATCTATGGTACTATTTCCGAGAACTAATAAAGATTAAGTAAGGGTGAATGGTTTAAGTTTACCTGTTCGTTTAATAATTGATTGGAGTTTTTCCGTTTGTTAATTTCAAGACATTCAAGCAAATTTAATTTTTTAGATTTATTTTCTACATGTAGGATTTTTAAAGTATCATCAAAATTATGAGACTCGTTTATTATATGAGTTGCGTAATGTGAAATTGTTCTTATTTTTAAATAACTATGTTTATGTTCTTTAATGCGAGTTTCAAAAGATCTACCAGTTTGTCCTACGTAGGTTTTAGTACAAGATCCACAATTTAATAAGTAAACTCCTGATTTTAAGGAATTCTTAGATTTGGTTTTGTTATTCAAAATTATATTATTATATTTATCCCACAATTAATGACAAAAAAGGAAAATTTAGTACACTCACATACACAGGGAAAATAACTAGAACAATTTCCAAACATTTAATAAAAAAGAACAATAAAATAGCATTCAAAACCAGTAATTCCTTAGGGAGTATAATTTTGAATAACAAAACCAAATCTAAGAATTCCTTAAAATCAGGAGTTTACTTATTAAATTGTGGATCTTGTACTAAAACCTACGTAGGACAAACTGGTAGATCTTTTGAAACTCGCATTAAAGAACATAAACATAGTTATTTAAAAAATAAGAACAATTCACATTACGCAACTCATATAATAAACGAGTCTCATAATTTTGATGATACTTTAAAAATCCTACATGTAGAAAATAAATCTAAAAAATTAAATTTGCTTGAATGTCTTGAAATTAACAAACGGAAAAACTCCAATCAATTATTAAACGAACAGGTAAACTTAAACCATTCACCCTTACTTAATCTTTATTAATAGTTCTCGGAAATAGTACCATAGATTTGCATTCTTAAAATAATTCTGTCTGTAAATATATAATAATAAAATGATTAGCATAATCTTAGGCAATTAAGGATAGTTTATTTAACCACCAAATATTTTTCTTTTTTATTTATTTACTTCTGAAGAAGCCATTGTATGGTGAACATAGTGTTGTTATATATATTATATATATATATATATATATATATATATATATATGTATGGTGCTTAGATGTAAAGAATTGTTTTCTCGGGCTTTAAATATGGACATTTAACGCTGAATAGGACAGTTTGATAATGAGGCGCTTATGTTTGAGAAAGAAACCTTAATTCAAATAGATTTTTGCGAGTTTAAACATAACTAATGTGAAATGGGAAATGTTTAACTTACATTATCATATGGTTCTATTTTTCTAAGAATATTTAAATTGTATGAAAAATAAACTAAATGTGAAGAATAATTAAAATTTGCATTATCTTAATTTTTCTACACTTAGAAGTAATTGATACGGGCGAGGTCTAGTAATATATAAAAATTGTTACTGATACATTCTAAATAAATCATATGTCTTGTTAAACTTTTTCATTGATTTTTACTTTTGTATGAGGTCGAAGCCGTATTTTTTTTTCATTTTATAGCATAAAAATACAAAGTAATATAAGGTGTCCCATAAAAAAGTTTGATATTAAAATATTTTTCTTAACAAAAAATATTAATGAATGAAAGAAACTAACCTGAACTACATTCCTTCGAAAATTATTTTTAAAAATAATGTCCCAAATGTAAATCGTTTTATTCCCCCAAACCCTTCTGAGCGAACGATCGTTCATTTCCGTCATCTCTGCCAATACTTGGGGATATATTTTTATTTTTTTTTAGTTCACCTCTCCGCCACTATAGGGATCTTTATCCTTTTTCTTAGTATATTTCTGATGAGATGTATTGACGGGGGGATGTAATAATATCCTTCAACGTTGTCCAGGTGCTGAAACGTACATTTGTATTTCACGACACTTTTAAAGCAACACGATACTGCTATCACGGGCGTTATTTCTACATTAACTACTATTTCAAAATATATACACAACACCCAACCGATGGCTGGAATCGAATCAGCGATCATCGGTTTAGTATGCAGGCTCTTAATCGACTGTGCTGTCGAGGTCAGCTCTTCCAGAAAGCGATGATTATTATGGAAACTTTAGTTTTGAAATCAAGAAAAAATCTATCGATGTCAAATCAGGACTATGTGGAGGCCAACTGATGTCACCTCTTTAGAAAAACCATTTTTCTGTGAAAAATTTCTCGACCGACTGGCAAAGATTTGTTGTTAAGGTGCCCTGGTTATAACTCTCAAAATATTATAAAAAGAATGTGGCAAAGTTCTCAATGATCTCCACGTATCACTACAAATTAATTGTTGTTGTGCGGCCTCTGTCATCCTCAAAGAATTACAAGTTGAATATTCCATGTACCGACATTGCGGCCTAAGCCGATCACTTTAGTGGACGTTAAGCTGCTTCATCCGAGAATAAACTCAAAAAACTACCGTTTTTCGATGGAAAAAGCGGGTCCAGCTTCATCTTCCGGTATTGTCGGCGTCTACCTTTTACAGGTTCCCTCTTATTTTATCAAGAACAAACTAAATTTCTTGATTTTACATGGTTAAATGACAGTCTATTTTTGGATCGATGTTTTTTGGTCCCTAAAGCTGGGTCCGGTCTCGGTGGCGTCTGCCCTTTGGGGCGCTCGACTTTTTGAATGTCAACAAATGTTATGGTACTTGATTCAAGTGGTTTAATGACAGTCTATTTTTGGATGTAGCATTTTGGGCCTTATCTGAGCATTCCAAGGCACGGGGGCCGCAAAATCAATGTTAAAGGCATTTATTTGATTCGCCCGCTATAACGTCCAACTAGGCAGACGGTTAGTCGACAGGTCGAAATTTCGGGTCGCCCTCTTGGTCTATATATCGGGGTTAGCCAAACTATTTTATATATTTGCTAAACTTATTTTAATGGAATGCCCTATATATTATATATCTTTTTTAATTCTAAAATTTATAATGTATCATACATTGAATTTGAACAGTTTCTGAGATGTCGACATCTAAGATATGAAATTTTTACATTTTAATTATTCAAAATGTCTAAAACGCTGCATCTCAGAACTTTTTTTCTTAAAAGAAGAGTATATCTTTTTATTTAATTAAATTCACTTTGAATAAAGGCTACAAATGGTATTCAGGAAATTATTATCTCTTGCTATTCAAAGCAGGGATTTAACAGAAAACCCTAATTTTTTAATCCTTACAAATATCCGGTATTGAAACTATATCCGAAATTAGAAAGCCTGTTCCTAATAATTTTAAAAATAAATCCTTTTAATAATACAATTTTTCACCAAGAAACCTGTAAGTTTTTCAGGTACGTAGAATACTGGATTCCCCTGGCACACACCGCCCACGTCGCTCACACCGGTCGCGTTTTCCACGCCTTCCGCATCACTCGCTCGACAGTCACATAGGATACAGCGCATATTATATGAATCAGTTACTTTTCAGCAGGTTTATTAGAACTTATTTATAAGACACCCTGTATAAGACAAAATAAACATGCATTAAAGTGTTAACAAAAGGCCAGTATTAAATTAGTATTTTATTTTATGAGGCCATACGTAAACGAAAATCAGTATGTATTTTTAATTACAGCTGTTTTGGTAGCGTCCGTGGCTTTATTACGAGATGTTTAACAAACGTTACTGTACTGATTTTATGTTATTTACGAAAAAATGCATGTAAGTAAAAAAAAAATGGCTACATGTTATGGTATATTAGTGTTATTTTCTTAGGATTGCTTTACCTTTTTATCTAACGGCTGTAACACGGTATAATTTATATCTTCTAAAGTTTGTATAATGGCCTCAGTAACGCAACTAATAAACCAAGCTTTATGTGTACGGTTATTGGTTAAACTATTTTCATCTAAAGCATTTTGCACACTATTCTCACTCTTCTTTTTAACGGAATCACAATCTAAACTCTATTAAAACACGTAAAAAAAGCATTTTAGTATTTTTGCCGGATCATTCAGAACATCTTTTGGCTACTAAAAGCGAGTTTGGACAATAAATATATATCAGTATTTAATTACACTGATACCAAATAAGTTTCGTGGGTACTTGTGTTTCTATGTGTTTTGAATCACTGAAGTCGAATCCAACATCACTATATTTCTAACCTCAAAAAATAGAACTTTCTGGAATGATTGGTTTTTGGGATTAGAGGAATCTATGTTATAATAAGGCAATTCTGATATCATATTAGGACTTACTTATCAACTTAAATTTAAAAAAAAGAGCTCAATAATAGGGTATAATAATATAGGGCTGGAGGGGTGTACATGTTCCAGTTACCGTCACACCGTCTTAAAGCTAATTTTCAACTAGACGAGTAAATAAATTTCTGGTAGTTGCGATACAGTAAACTTTCGATATAGCGAATTCGCCGGGACCTGATTAGCAAATAAGTTATTCCGAAGATTTTTCGGAGCAAAACTGTAGAAAAAACCTAGTTTCCAATTCTATTTGGTTTCGGTAGTGATATTAGTGCAAATTGCTGATATTACATTATATGAAAAACTTTTGCTCTCAGATACTTTTTGCAGCCTTAGGATGCACCTCAGATCCTGCAATCATTAGGCACACAGCTTCCTAGTGTTGAGGGTGCTTTTTTTCTCACTTATTTTAAAGTGTCATGAAAATATTCATGATTTTCCAGGGTTTTTCTCATCTATGTGACCTCCTTTGTTTTTAACTCCGCGTACGACACTTACAAAATTGACGGTCATTTTTCGCCAAAAATTGACCGTCAATTTTTGGCGAAAAACAAAAAATCATCAACACACCGGCGTTTTTTTTCAATCTTCTGAGATAGCAATTGCCTAATTTCCTACTAACATAGCATTACTAGTTTTTCCCAAAGCTCTTCTTAAGTTTTAAATTACTTGTTATTTTGTGGTTTTTCATATATGAAAGTGTATACTACTATTACAGAGTATGATCTTTGCGCTCTAGAACAGTCTACCAGGAAACAAGCTTGACACAAGAACACTGCTGCATCTATTTTGCATTGAATAAAGTGATATATATCTAAATGGAGGTTAAGGTTATATAAAGTAAAGATTTGCAAGTTAGAACGCCGGAAAACTTACGGTAGACCTAGGATTGGGTTATAACAGGGTTTGGTATATCGACGATATATATATCATTATAAAGGGCTGAATTTATCGAATCCCTGAAAATTTTACGTTATATCGCGAATTTTATTTTATCGAGGTTCGTTATATCGAGAATTTGCTATACTTGTTTTTATTATGCCCGTCTTTGTGCATAAAAATAAATTATAAAAAAGTAACATTTCAATTTAGGTCTCGACTAGATAATTACGAGTCGTAACTCTAATAATGAAGAATTCCTCCGTATAAAAATGAAATTTTAAGTACTTTGGTGATGTTTAAAAAATATAGAAATATTATTTTTCATTGGTTTCTCCGTTTGGTTGTTTAGTAATGCTTGTCAGCAATTAGAATCATAAAAATACATTGTGATTACTTTAAATAAAAACCATATCGCTGCCAGAATGTGTATCAAATATCCTTGACACAAATTGACAGAGAATAGAGATCTTGAGCTCTTAAATGTAAGTTCCATTTTAAACAAAAATTCTATTTTTCTTCTTTTAACGTCCAAAACAGGAATACAATAGGCTGCTAAAGGATAAATATAAGGAAATAATATGCACGAGTACCAAGATACCATCAATAACTTTTTAAGTGTCATGTTTGAAATATAATCTGAGGTACAAGAATGTTTTACTTTCCTTGCTGAAGGAAGAATTGCATACGCGAAAAAATTGTCCTTTGAGATTTTTGCATTTCTCCAAATTTCAGTGTCCCTGGATCATAAAAAATTTGGTTTATATATAATAATTGAAGTAAGAAAGTAGCCGATAGTATTTGAGCGATATCGCTTTAGAAAAAGGAAGTTGAAGGAGTGAGTGTCGAGAAATTTTGTTTATTTTCAACAGTTTAATGAGAATTTTAATCATAATAAATAACCAGTTTTTTTTTTAATTTTCAGTTCTACCTTTTCCAGATCATCTTGATCAGGATTTTTTGCACATGCTTAGTTCAGGTTAAAGGGCAAATGTAAAACCTATATAATTTTTAATCTTCTTTGATACCCTATTTACTAGAGATGAGCGATGTTGTCATCTCTGTGACTTTTCCCTGTGACTTAGACAGTCACAGGTAATACCTGCGACCCAGTCCTTCGCGCGTCGCTGTTTTAAATAGCCGCTGCATACATAGATGTCGCAGATCCGCCCAACCTGAACTTAATGATCGGCGACAGTGGCTATCATCTCGTTATAGACGATGGCCGCAGTCGCCGACGACCGACAACCCGTACACGATGTTGGACTGTCGCGTCGTCAAGACAAAACGCTGCTCAAATAACTACAAAGTAAAATTTTGTTGTATAAATTTATATATAAATACTTTGGAATATGTATATTTAGGCAGAAAGATGATAATAAAAAAAACTAATAAAACAACAAAAGTATTTTGAAAATGAGCAAAAAGAATAGTCAACATCAAAATATCAGAAATAATGGGTCATAAAATTGGCTCGCTGTGACAGGCACCGTTGTCAATCATTAACCTGCAGTAATTTCGGATTTCCGGAGATTTCGGACGGAGTGAAACAGTGACTTAAATCGCTGTTAAAAGAAACTGTAACTTATAAATCTCCGTTCAATGTATACCTATGGCCTAAATAAAACTCGCTGTTAAGTTCATCGCTATATTTTACTGAGATACCAGCGGAGCTAAAATTTCATAAGAAAATTGACAATATACCTGAGGTGCATTTTCCATGCGGGAAGCCTCATAACACGACAAAGTAATGTGCTACCCACTAACTTTATTGTGAATGAACTAGAAAATTCCGGTGTAACTTTTTTTTTTTAATGGGTCTAGCACACGTGCTGCAGGGAAATCCCTAAAGCGCTCCAGGAGCGGCATGTGTGCGGAAAAAGCGGTTCCGTAGTTCTTGAATCGCTGTAAATTGTACTCGGTTGTAAACACACGCTGGGCAAATTATTCCAAAGGGATGATGTTCTCCATATAAAAGACTGCTTGTAAAGCGTTGTACGCGGAGTAACAAGCTGAACCTCATACGGATGTGAAGCACCAGCGCGACGTGTATTTCTAACATGCACCGCTTCAGGAGGAATTAAGCGGGCTACATCCTTCGAACACTTTCCATGAAAATACTTGTAGAACAGACTCAAGTCGCCAACCGTTCTTCGATGTTCCAGCGGGTCAAGGTCCCTGGTCAGTTCCGGGTCTCCAATCAGACGAACAGCTCTTCTCTGAACAGAATCCAACAAATGCAGTGTATGTTTGGGAGCGGAGCCCCAAACATGGGAGCAGTATTTCATAGTTGGTCGAATTTGAGCTTTGTAAAGAATTAACAGTTGTTGTGGGGTATAAAGCTTTCTGGTTCGAAATAATATTCCCAACTTTTGAAAAGCTCTCCTTGCTAGGCCTCCAACATGTTCATGCCAGGACAGATTTGCTCCCAAACTAACGCCTAACAAATTGAGCGACGATGCTAGGGGAATGAAGTGCCCCGACATAACTATGTCGGGTTCAGCAGCGTTAACTTTTTTAGAAAAAACTGCCGCCTGGGTTTTTGTAGCGTTAAATTCCACTTGGTTACTGTCACCCCAAGATAGAATTTCTTCCAGGTCTTTGTTAAGTTGAACGACCTCCTGCTATCTGCGGATATTCGCCTGAGCAGCAGATGTCCGAGCGTTCAAAGAGACAAGCGTACTGTCATCTGCAAGATCTGCTGTAGATTGGATTCCCGATCTTTCCCAATAGATCGTTAATGTAAATGAGAAAGACAGAAGGAGATAGTATGGAGCCCTGGGCACATGGGCGTTGATAGTGAAGGGGTTAGAAAGAAATCCGTCGACCGCCACTCGTAAAGAACGCTCTCTGAGGAAACATGAGAGCCATAAACAGAACCTTTCAGACATACCACAAGAGCGTAGCTTAGCCAACAGTCCATCGTGCCAAACACGGTGGAATGAATGCCTTGGATATGTCAAGAGCAACCGCTCGAGATTCTCCAAAGTGTTCAATTGCGTTGTTCCAAACATGTATTACATAAGTCAGAAGATCTCCTGTTGATCTATGTTTACGAAAGCCGTATTGGTGATCGCTAATAATATTGGATCGTTCAAGATATTTTAGAAGATGCTGGTTGATAACCTTTTCAATGACTTTCGATATTATTGAAAGCAGTGCGACTGGTCGGTAGTTATTTGGCAAGGTCTTCTTGCCTTTTTTAGGTATCGGCTGAACCGTGGCACACTTCCAGCAGGACGGAAATATTCCCTTTCTGTAGAATAGGTTAAAAAGTCTACAGAAAACTGGTGTTAGTTCCCTTGCACAGTCTTTGAGAACTATGGCAGGTATCTCGTCAGCGCCAGAAGCCTATTGGGTTTATGGCAACATACGTGTCTTACTCGTGCAATATGACCATGTATATTTTGGTTAAATATTTTTATATTGTAGGTAATGCGGTACCTTAGTCACTGATCAAATATCGACTGTATAATAAAGCATACGACACTTACAAAACATTATTTAATTCTTGAAGAAAAGAGTAACTTTCAGTATCCAAACGTTATTCTGAAATTGCATTTGATAAAATATTTTAATAGCCCTATGTCTATTAACAAAACCCTATTATCTAATTATTTAGCAGAAGTTTATAATTAAGCTGAAATACTTACCAGTTGTGCAGCAAGCCTATGTTTCTGACGGGCCAATTCTAAACTTAAGGATTTTGTATTTAATACTAATTTGTTTTTCTTTGTACTTTGTATGACATTTTCTGAGGTAGTATCACACCCTTCCGTAAGTGGAACAGGTACACCTAAAAGTATCGTTTTCGTATTATACACAACTACAATATTCATAATTTGAATACATAGAACAGCAAGGCGAAATCAATTTTCTTCATAATTTCCTTAAAAATTTATGCAAAATGAAGATAGGCAGTATAATTAACTCTATATTTTTTATTGTCTCTAAGTTTTCGGAAATTTGTTTTAATACCGAAAATTACAGTCCACTAGGTATTAACATAATTCAAGAAAACTTTTGTATATATATGATATATAGATATACATATATGAGAGCAGTTCGGAAAGTAAAGGCCAAATTTAAATAACCCGGTAAGATACAACGAATTATACCAAATACGCATACCTAGTACTCAATGGTAAGATACAACGAATTGTATAAAATATGCATACATAGTCGGAATTATACCAAATACGCATACCTAGTACTCAATGGTAACGAATTGTATAAAATATGCATACATAGTCGGATCGGAGGCTGACACAGCGGCCACAAGCCGACAGAGCGGTTGGTACAGTCAATACTAAAGGCAGGCAGCGCGGTGTGCGAGAGTCACCTCAGACCTTATGTGGTTTATTGTAAAACAACTGAAAATAGGCAAGGCCCATATGTCAGCATTATACCCACTGTTCTCTTATTCGTTCATTCATCCCGAGACGAGTTTCGTATCGGGCTCATCAGTCGGGCTAGGATCGGTAAACAAGAGAACAGAATTTCTAGTATTTATTTCGGTACTTATGGAACACAATGGTAAGATACAACGAATTGTATAAAATATGCATACATAGTCGGATCGGAGGCTGACACAGCAGCCATAAGCCTGGTTGGCACAGGCAATACTAAAGGCAGGCAGCGCGGTTTGCGAGGAATCACCTCAGACCATATATAATTTATTGTAAAAAAACTGAAAATAGCCTGAAAATAACCTGACTAAAAATGCAATTATTAAATTTTCATTTTTAACACACATATTGTTTCGGATTTTTCTACATAGTCACAACCCAAATTTAAACCAGTTTTTCTATACCGATGGAGTAAAAGTGTCCCGCCATTTCATTAAACCACTTATTAACTATATCTTCTTGTTCGGGGAAGCATTTTCCAATAAAAAATTCTTCAGATATAAATACTCCACCTCATATATATATATATAATATATATATATATATATATATATATATATATATATATATATATATACATATATATATATATATATATATATATATATATATATATATATATATATATATATATATATATATAATGAAAAGATGTATATCGACTTCAGCAATAAACAATATTATAGCGTTAAGACAAATAATCCACCTCATATATATGTATGTATATGTATATATAAATATATATATATATATATATATATATATATATATATATATATATATATATATATATATATATATATATATATACAAACGAAATGAAAAGATGTATAATGACTTCAACAATAAACAATTACTCGGACGTGATATCTATAAATCACCAAATTAAGACATACTTTTTTCACTCCATATCAAAACTCATCAGCCAGCCTGGGTGAAGGTAAATCGCAAATACTCAGTATCACCGGAAGAAATTTAAAAGACATTCACTAATTAACAAACCTCAGCATCCGGTGTGAAACAGTCTAAACTTTGAATTCAAGAGCAAAACGCAATTAAACTAAGATTTAGTACTTTTGTTATTATAAGCGAATAGGGTATTATTACGGCTACACGAATATTGTAGTATCCTATTCGCTTATAATAAAAAATGTTCTAAACCCGATTTTAATTAGGCATTTTAATATTGCGTTAAAAGTTTTGATAGTTTCAAACCGGATGACGCTAAGATTTATTAGCTACGGATATTTTTGGGTGTATGCCTTCTAAAGCTCTTCTACTAATTCTAGATGTTTGCCTCTTCACTTAGACTGGGTGACGAGCACTGATATGGTGCTTCATAAATGGCAAGCTTAGGTAGTCTAAACCTTTAGAGGCCCATACTCTTAATGTAAGGACAAAGAGCATGATTTTCATGCTGAATCTGAAATAGATCTTTTCTTTTCTTTATAACTTTCACGGACGATAAATATTTACTTTTATATATATATATATATATATATATATATATATATATATATATATATATATATATATATGTATATAATACATTAAAATTCCGAGTTTCAATCCGTTCGTCTAACAATGAATTTGCACGTTTCGTCAAAATTTCATTTGGCATTTTCCAGTGCTCCCGCTGCTGCTACTACTCGATACTAACCAGCTGAGAAACCGATCTGCGGTCGCCGTCTTTTATAGGTCGGCGTCTACGCAGGTTGTAGGTGGGGGGGAGTCGGAAGTGTTCGTCCGAGCATCGGTGTTTGCCGGTGGTAATTACGGGTTCGGCGCTATGCTCATCGTTGCCTTCTCGATATTTTGGTTATTCCTTGGTTTAGCTAGTAGACCCTTCCATGTAGTGGAGATAGTCAACGCATCATCTCGCTTATTTAGCTGTCCATTCTTTTCGATTTCCAAGGGTTCTCTGACTATGCGTGTTTTATAATGTGAAATCGAGGCTATTTGTTTAGATCCCTCAAAATTGATGTTGTGACCAGTATCATGATGGTGCCGCAAAAGACTTTGTGTTCAACAGTCAAATATACAAACAAACAGATAGAGCGCCCATGGGATCTTCCCTTTCACCGGTAATAGTCAATCTCTATATGATGTATTCAAAACACATCAACCAATCAAAACTCTGGATCGATAGGTTGATGACATTTTTATACTTTGGTCCCATGAACGAAATGAATTAGACTTCCTGACCTATTTAAATAGAATTCACCACCGGATACGGTTCACTTTGAAAGCAGAAGAAAAAAAATTCTCCTTTTCCTGATGTTCTTATAACAACGGTCAACTTCAATACTCAGTCTACCGGAAGCCCACTCACACCAACAGATATTTAAACGCTGGTCCACACCACCATCCATCCCAAATCTAATCGGTAGCCAACACCCTCGTATCGAAATCATACCGTCTCACCGAACCAGACACGAGACAGCAAGAAATTACACAAATTACTAGGGCACTCGAGCAAAATGAATATAAAGACCAGTCAATACAAAGAGCATTAGAAAGGCAGCGCCATCCACAGACAAGGACAGAAGAACCGGCCCTGAACCAAAGCGGAGTCTTATTACCGTATGTGAAAGGAGTTACAGATAGGATTGGAAGAGTCCTAAGAAAACAAAACATAAGCACAGCATACAAAACAGCTAAATAAACGAGATGATGCGCTGAATATCTCCACTACCTGGAAGGGTCTACTAGCTAAACCAAGGAATAACCAAAACATCGAGAAGGCAACAGTCAGCTTAGCGCCGGAACCCGTAATTACCACCCAGCCGGTAAACACCGATTCTCCGACGAACTCTTCTGACCCCCCACCTACAATCTGAGTAGCCGCCGACCTATAAAAGACGGCGACCGCATATCGGTTTCTCAGTTAGCTTCGAGCGGCAATAGCAGCAAGATCACAGTATCGAGAAGCAGCAGGAGCGGGAGCACTTGAAAATTCCAAATGAGATTTTGGCGAAACATCGTGGAAATTCATTGTTAGACGAATGGATTGATACCCGGAATTTTTACGTATTACATTCCATCATTCATATATGTAGAGTATATATATTATATGTAGGTGATCGAAACCAGCTCAATTGACAGTCCTTCAAAATGCCGCAAGTTCTGATTACAAATCCTGGTCGAGGTGTAAACTTTTGTAATATTTTAAAAATTCGTCTGAATTCGAGGCGCTCTATAAAAAAGTTCTTTTTTAAAATACTTATAAAAAGAAAACAAATGGTTAAATAAAATACCTTTACCGTCCAACAAACTATAGTCTTTGGAAAAGTATTTCTTAAAAATAGTGTCACCTAAATGCAAATCACTCCGCTCCTGGTTGGCACGTATTTTTTCGTGATGCTGTCATTTCTTGTCCGTTATTGTCTTTTAACTGGCCCAGGGAGTGTTATTGTGTACTTTACTTTTGAGACATCGTCACAAAAAAAAATCTGTCGGCGTCTAAGCAAGGCTACACATGTCTCATCTTTTATTATGTGCATTTCTAGAATAACTAGCAAAGATGTGTTTAAAGTATATGATGTGGACTCACCGTGCTGAAACCAGGTTCTATGGTTATAATCATTAAAATTTTGTTAAACGGGCGTGAAAAAATTTCTATCATCTCAGATATCTCCAAAATAACAGATATTGAGTGGAATTTGTCATTCTTAAACAAGTATAGGCCGGTTAATCTATATGCCGACGTTCCGAGGCAAGTCGTTCCTTTAGGGATATGTAATAAATTCTGATGCTTTATTTTTGAATATATCGGGCTGCGATAATAACCGTTGATATCGCCGTTAAGGTTAAAATGTGTCTCGCCCCAGACTAAAATGTTGAAAAGCGTCCAAATAATTTAATAAAAAAAATTAAGCCTCTCAGCAATATTATTAGACTAATTCTTGCCCCAGCTGTAGCTTGTTTAAAAAAAAATGCGTAGTAACGAACTTATGGGCACATTTACGCCACTTAATTTTTTGCGTATTAAGAGGTCCAGACTCTCACGACATCGCTTGTTGCTGTCGCACTGCCTGAAACTTTAGGATTATTTTCTTCGAGCGAAGTTTTTGTCGTGCAATAGTAGAATTATTACTTTTGTAAAACTCTCGCACATAATGAATGACGGGCTTTTCCCTCTCTATAACGTTTGTGTCTATCAACTATAATTTTGTTGCAAAAGTTTCGGTAATTACCTTAAAATATTCTCGTAATATTTTAACGTATTTTTATTCATTTTTTATATATTTTGGTATTTAGAGACAATTTGTTTCTATTCTAACTTTCAAAGTTCTATTTTTACATAAAAATAAGCAAGTGCTCATTATTCACACCATTAAAATATCTAACCAGCAAAGGATTCGCTTAATGTTCTTTTTAAAAGAGATCCGGCAAACCGTACTACGGCTAGATCTCTTGTATCCAATTCCTTTTTAGTTCCTTTTTCAGTTTCTAGAATGGGATTTTCTAACCAGTGTGAAAATTGTTCATATACTTCTTCCAACTCCGAGCTAAAATAAACAGTAACGAAATAAATTTATTATTAAAATTAGGTTAGAAAAATTTTTAGTAAATCTTTATATTAATAACATTAAAATGTAAATTAAAAGTAATTAATTATTATAATAGGTGTTTCGGTTAATAATGTCGATTTTGCTAAGAGATGGCGTTACTAATACACTTGTTGGTATAGACTAGTGACATCTATAGCGTTTTGGAAGGTAAACATACGCCATCAAAAGCCAGTTCGTTATTAATTGTCATTTTGCGAAAAACATAGTTCTTCAAACCTTTAAATATGTCGTGTTTCGTACCAGAAAAAGACTTTTTGCGGAGAAGTTTAATAAATAACCTTCTTTCATTTGAAGAAAAGGGCTGCTGAAAGTTATCGATTGTTGGTTGAAGCTTATGGTGAACATGTTCCAATCCAAAAAACTTAGGTAGGCCTAGGCCAGCCTTCAACATCACAACCAGTGCGCAATATACAGGGAAAGAAAGCTTTGCTGTGTATTTGGTGGGATAGTAGAGGAGCTGTGTATTACGAGCTGCTGAAACTTTGTGAAAGGATTTCTGGCGATCGATACCGACAATAATTGACAAAGCTGAACCGAGCATTGAAGGAAAAATTACCAGAATACGCCCAAAGACACGATAAAGTCATTGTTCAACATGACAATGCTCGGCACACATTGCAAAATGTGTGAAAAACTATTTGCAAAACATCAAATGGAACGTTCTACCCCACCTGCCGTATTCACCGGACTTGGCTCCTTCAGACTATCACTTATTTCGATCGATGCAGCACGGACTTTCAGAACAACACTTACGAAGAAGTGAAAATTTGGCTTGATGTTTGGTTGGCCTCAAAAGATGAAAAGTTCTTCTGGTGCGGAATCCATTCTTTGACAGAAAGATGGGAAAAAGTCATAGTTAACGATGGCCAATACTTTGATTACTAAGACAATTCATTTTGTGATGGAAATAAACCCTTAAATGTTGCGAAAAAATTGACATTATTAACCGAAACACCTATTAGTATACTGAGTATCCCAGCTTAACGATCTCTATCGGTCAGGGATTTTGAAATACTCCAGCTTTTTTTGGATACTTGAATTCCACCTATAATTCTGAGTATAGTTTCGGAAGCATACTTTGTAGCTAATAAGGCAAGGCGATTCACTTAGTCCCTTTATCTTCAACCTCGTCATCGACAGAATAGCAGAGAATCTTCCAAAAACAAACAAACAAAACAACACGCACTTCCACATAATCTGTTATGCCAATGACAAGGTCCTCATCTCCGATTCTGAGGACAATCTTCAGAAGATCTTTTACGCCTTTAATTTGGAAGCAAGAAAACTAAACATGATTATTAACACAACCAAGACAAAATGTATGGTAGCTTCAAAAGAATTACTAAGCTGGAGCAAGAAAGTATGATTGAGGAAGTTAATAGTTTTCAATATCTGGGAACAATAATAACAAGCTACGGAGACTTAAACAGGTAAGTCAAGGGATCACTAATAGCAGGGTGCTGCCTGGATATAGTCTGGAAAAATAAATACCTCATAATGGAAAGCAAAACAAGGATATACAAGATAACAGTGAGACCGATCCTCGCATATGCGGTA
>CM032447.1:100981706-101111706 GCA_019049505.1 Pachyrhynchus sulphureomaculatus
TAGTTTCTGAGATATTAGCATTTGATGAGTGATATTTTCTTCTTCTTCTTCTTCTTCGAGTACCATGACCGTTCAACGATTGTTGGTTATCATGTTGGCTACCATGTAAATGATGATCGTTTCATTGACAGCCGCTCGGAAGTGTTTCCCTTTATAATCAGATGCAAGATTTGGTATTTTTCTGGATGTCTCATAATGTGGCCAAAATATTCTAATTTGTGTCGCTTGATGGTCGTGATCACCTCCAAGTCCTTGTTGTTACTAGTTCTGTTCATCCAACTGCTTTTCAGCAGTCGTCGATACAGCCACATCTCAAATGCCTCCAGACGTTTAAGCATTGCTTCAGTTAGCGTCTAGGCTTCCATGCCATACAACAGAAGCTGAAAGACATAGCAGCCTACCATTTTCATCCGTAGTTTCAATGATAGATCGTGACTAGTTAAAATTTTTTTTCTATTCCAATTTTGACTTCCACAGTCGGGTCCCAGTGCTACCGAGATGCATCAATTTATCAACTCTCTCTATCTTTGTGGCACTGACTGTAATACCACCATCTTCAGTATTAGATTCTTTGCTTATAATCATATATTTTGTTTTATTTGCATTGAGTCTTAAAACAAACTGTGTACAAGTGTCAGTTATTTTATCCGTAAGTTTTTGTAGATCTTTTCCCTTATTAGTGATAATTAATGTATCATCGGCGTATCTGATGTTATTTATTTTAACGGCGTTGATGTTGATTCCTTCAGTGGTAACAGTGAGTGCTTCATTGAATATTACCTCCGAATAGAGATTGAACAACAAGGGCGATAGGGTATAACCCTGACGCACGCCCCGCTTGTTATTTATACACTTTAATAACTTTTAGTAATTGAAAGGACCTTTTTATTCCCTACTTAAACAATATCTGTTTAGGTAGAAATCGTAATTTTCTGCCTAGGAGAAAGAAAATTGTTTTTTGTGATTAAATATGTATATAAACATTGTGGTACACATTTTAAGCCAGAAAATTAAAGATCAAAACTGTACTGTGTACAAATAATTGTGTATAAAATATAAAATTTGGCTTTATACTGCAATTTTTGAATCACTCTGTATATTGTGAAATATTTTTGTAATTATGCTATAGAATGGTCTAAATTAATAACCCTTTCAGAAAAAATTTTAATTTGAGCATCCAGGAGTTTCCTTACTTTATATCACAGTCTGCAACACCTGAACCAGTAACAGAAATGTCTACGGCATAATTCGATCCTTCACTTGAACTTTCCTGTACGTTCGATGAGTCTTCTTCTCTTTGTAAGGCATCCCGTAATCTTTGAGCGAACGTATGTCGTAGCTCTGGGGTTTCTAAGTCGATACTATATCGTTTGTGATAGTTTTCATCTTCGCTACCTAAAAGGTAAGTGTAGGATGAGTTCTGTTTTGTTTAAAATTGGATAAGTACTGTCGGCGTGATCTCGAGATGCTTGTAGTGCTACAATGTTTTAATATGGAGTCGAACTCCGAAAATTTTAAATTTTGACTTTTTGAATCGCGAGGAGCTCCTTCAGCGGCATGCCATGATAGAAATGTTTCCAAGGTCAGAAGAATGTATTTGAATTATGTTGGTGATGGTTATTCAAAAATATAAAAAATTGATGTGTCATGCTACTACTCTCAAGAAAAGAAGAGTATTTAGAGTATTTATTTATTTATTTATAAGTGAGCCCAACGAAAAGTAATTAATAGAGCCGTATAAAGCAATAAGTCTATACTCAACAATGTAGCTAAAAATAGCACTACAAACACCCGTGCATATGGTACTGGCGCTCGAAACAATACAGAATAAGTTCATAAAGCCATAGCGAATCCGCGAGGCCACGAACGATCTGTTTAAAGGGCATGTCAAAATCACATTTGTGCTATTCGGTTATAAACTGAACATATTTTGTACAGGGTGGACACTTTTAAAGGTAAACTCCTTCATCTAAAGAAGATAGACGAAAACTGATGTCGGTGTCTGAGGCTCAATCTTTATGATAAACTCAATGGTGAAAACCGCATATCGAGATCTAGTACCGTTTCAGATATACAGGGTGTTATTCAAAAATCTGCATTTTGGAAAAATGTTTGTAATTCTTTTAATATTGAAAATTTTTGATTTCTGTAAAAACATTCTCAAAGCACTTTTTCACGTGGATTTCAACAGTATAAGTTACATTTTTTTACAACTAATATTTCAATAGTTATTAACGCAAAAATATATATTTTTTAAATGGGATACCCTGTATATTTTTCCTTAACCGAATAGCACACTTTATATTTTGCTTAAATCTACTTCAAAATATAAAGGTTTTCAGTTTTTACGCGAGTTTTAAATGCACATTTTGTGAAGTAGGCTTTGGACGGAGCGGCAATATCAATTGTTTACCGATAGTAGTCAAATCGTAAAAAAAAATTCCCAGAGGTAACTCTAAGAGTCATAACTACAATGAAATTTACTAAATGCTATAGTACTTTAAACTATGTAGAAAATAAAACAACAATACAGCAATTTATTCCGAGTAGAGCAAACTAAAACAAAACAATTTTCTATAAGAGATGTTCGAAATGTCGACCAGTTTCATTTACACATAGGCGGCACCTTTTCTGGACACTTCTTACCGAGTTGATTAGTTCCAGAGGAGTGAGAGCTGCAAAACTTTGTATCACTGCGACTTCTAACTCTTGCCTGGTGTTTGTCGGCAATCTAAAAATTAGGTCTTTCAATCTTCCCCAGAGATAGAAGTCCATGGGTGTTAAATCCAGTGACCTTGCCGGCCAACGATTCGGACCTTGGTTGCCTATTCAGTTATTATCGAAATTGGAG
Organism: Pachyrhynchus sulphureomaculatus; assembly: GCA_019049505.1. Lineage (NCBI taxonomy): Eukaryota > Metazoa > Arthropoda > Insecta > Coleoptera > Curculionidae > Pachyrhynchus > Pachyrhynchus sulphureomaculatus. Next base: position 100,984,558 of record CM032447.1, read on the forward strand.
ATAAAAAAATTACTGATAACTGCAGCGTTATGAGGGGGTGCCCCGTCGTATTGAAAAAATATATTTCTAAGGTCCATTAACGGCAGTTCATCAACAAGAGGTTCTATTTGTTGCCCTAAAATTTCTAAATATCTCTGAGAGGTGAGTGTTCCTTCGTAAATAAATGGACCTATAACCCTGCCTCTAAAAATTCCTGCCCACACATTAAATCTAAATCTGCCTTGATTTTTTTGCTCCACAACTAAATGAGGACTTTCTTGTGCCCACAAAATTGTAACGGTTAAAAATACCTGCATTGTTTACATAAGCTTCGTCTATCCAAATGCAATTTAATGAAAAATTCGGAACACAGTTATAATTCTCCAGAAACCATTGACAAAAATCCATACGCCGTTGAAAATCTCCATCTCTAAGGTGATGAACTTTTCTTGTCCTATATGCCTGAATTTGTGCTTCTTCAAAGTACGACTTACGTTAGTTCTTGGCAGTCCAGTGGATTCTTTTAACTGTCGGGTTGAAGTGTTGGGATTATTTCCGATAGTTCCTAAAACTACTATTTCTTCTAACTCCTTATCCCTGTTTGATGCATAATTTTTGGATCGTTTCTTTTCAAACTGGCCACGATTAACTAGGTTATGTCGCAATCGAGCGAATATATCCTTGAAGGGTTGACGCCGCTCTAGATACCGTTCTTGGTACAAATTACTTGTCGCTTCCGAATTTTCTTCAGTTTGTATGAAACACACTATCATATCCCATTTTTCGTAATTTTCAAACTTCATTGCGATTTATTTGACAATTCAATAACTGATCCTGAAGTAAAATTTGACAACTACGAGTAAACAATTGAAATATGGCTGTTCCGTCCAAAGCCTACTTCAAAAAATGTGCATTTAAAACTCGCGTAAAAACTGAAATCCTTTACATTTTGAAGTAGATTTAAGCAAAATATAAAGTGTAATATATTTTTAGAATGGTAATTTAAAGCTCTATTTGAATAAGGAAAAATATACAGGGTATCCCCTGTAAAAAATGTAACTTATACTGTTGAAATCCACGTGAAAAAGTGCTTTGAGAATGTTTTTACAGAAATCAAAAATTTTCAATAGGAAAAGAATTACAAACGGTACTAGATATCGATATGCGGTTTTCACCATTGAGTTTATCATAAAAATTGAGCCTCAGACACCGACATCAGTTTTCGTTTATCTTCTTTAGATAAAGGGGTTTACCTTTGAAAGTGTCCAATTTGGACCACCCTGTACACTGGTGATTCTAACATAACATTCGTAGTAGCTTTTGAAGATTTAAATAGTTCCTTGGTCTACCAGGAACTTTGGGTACAACAAACTTCAGTTCTTTCACCAAAGGACAAACAACATTACCTATAATGATTTTGAACAGAAATGTTATTGGATGAAATTCTCTGCGTTTTTGAATGCTGTCAAAGTTAACATTATAAGTATGAGCAATCTCCAACAACAAATGGAAATAAAAGGAAAATTCGTAGTGAAAAGAGCAAACTGACAGATACCTAGATATCTCTCTATAGCTATGCAATTCTAGAAAACATTGATTCAGTAGAAACATCTGGAAAGCAATACATATTATCACAGAGCTTTTACTGACTAGAGACCACAGCACTACTTCTGCCTTATAGAAGAGAATAGTTGGTGTAGGTAGGAGAAAGCAGTACAACGGGGAAATTAGCTAGTTTTAAACATTGTGAAATATTCCCAATAATAAAATTTAGGCCATCAAATCAATCTATGAAGATTTGAGCAAAGAAAATTTACTGGAAAGATCTCTAGATAGACTTACTTAAAACTCTAATGAGAGTTTGTATTCTAAAATTTAAAAATCAGCCCCAAAGTAGTACTTCAGTGGTGTACCCATAGTTGAAATTGCAGCACTGATTCATTTTTGTCAAAATAAGAGACAAACACAGTTTAATACGTCTCATTTTGCGGCACTAGCAAACCCTGATTCCGCAAAAATATTTAATAAACAAAAGGAGGATTTCCTAACTAGTTACATATTATAAATAAGTATTACCATCTTCTAAGCTACTTTTGGCACTATGGAAATCATCATCACTAGAACTAAAACTGGAATATACAGTTTGTTGAGTTTTAAGTGGGTGTCTGGTCACTGGAAGACATTCTCCAGAGGATCCCAGAACAATAAACCTTCCCCGTCGATTGTTGACCAGATTTTCATTAACTTGTCCCCTTTTTTGAAATGTTTTATCCATTTGTAGTTTAGCTTGAAGCTTGTTGGTTGTATTATTATTTCCGCTATTTTCGGAAACTAATGAATCCGTTCTTGTAGTACTAAAATAAAGATTTAGGTTATAATATATTGCAAAGAATAGTTATTTAAGCAACTAGTACGCCAGATGCTTATTTAGAGAATGGAGTGTTGTTTATCAGTCTAACCTCAGCAGCTCAGCAGAGATTAATAAACCTTGACCACATACTATGTTTATCACTCACAATTATCGATGGTCATAATTGACAGTAATAAAAATACTTATTAGTAGACTACAACAGATATTAAAAAGTTATTATATTTTGGCAGTTGTAGACAAAAAACCTATATTAATGAGTTTCAGGCCAATAGCAAAAATAAGTAACTTTTTACTACAACTCCTTCCAGTACAGCTTTTATCATTGAATGCGTGGCAAAAAGCACCATCGAAAACAAAGCTTCACTTCTGGCTTTTTGTATAATTCTACATCACAATTACATCATTAAATCCAGACATAATCAATTTTCGGTCTCATTTAAGTTCAGCACCAGGTTATTGTTGACATTTGGGCATGTCAGATGCTTGTATTGAGCGTGTTTAATATAAAAATGTCCGCGAGGATCCCCTAGGTCCTACAGAAAGGCGGCGTCTTCGCGGACACCAGTTTCTTGGTTCGAAACTGGCTGACGGATAAAGTGGACTTCGGCCACCCAACTGTCCACATTTAAACTCAATGGATTATTACATATGAAGCGTAAATGAACGAGTAACCAACAAGTTGAGACATACCAACCTAACATCGAGGCAGCATTTAGTAATATGTACAACGGCGCGTTACAGTGAGCGTGATAGTTTTTGAGGGCGAGGATCGAAGCAGTCATCGATATAAGGAAGGTTACATAGAATATTTTTCTTATTAAACAATACTCACAGTGTGTTTCTTGTAACTTTACTACTCTTTGGACCACTCCATGTGGAAAAGGCCTATTTACACGGATAGATATTTAAATGCTTTCTCGCATCACCATCCCACCCAAAAACACTCAGTCATCAACTCCAGCCACAATCTTTTCAATCAGAACTAAAACATCTTTTCTCTGTTCCTCAATAAACATATTTCCAGTACCGCTTCGTTCAAAAATATATCGGTCTCTAAAAGTTTTTCCCAAGAATATCGCAGATCATATTTTGAAACTTCTACGGAAACAAAATAATAGCACGATTCTCTACGGGCCCTAAATTCTCACAACATTTTAGATTAGTCAAAGTTAAGATTCCTCTTGAAAATCCATGACTCTACAGTATCCCATGTAACTGTGGTAAAAACCTGTATCAGCAAAACAAGCAGAAGAAATATATACTAAAGTTACACAACAAATTTCTTTTTTCTAACCTAGAAAAATTCAGCAGTTCATCAAAATATCTAAACATCCTAACAACCTTAATCATGACACTGCTCTTTACCTCTTACCAATCTGAGAAATAAAGAATTTGTCAAATGATACTACTGTTTCACTCCTTTTCCACATAGCTAATGCCCAAACAAACAACCTGGAAAAATTGACAACTACATCTCATCACCTATTGCCACCCAATGAAATCGTACAAAAAATTTTGATTTCCACACTTCTTTCCGAACAGGAGTTGTTGAAATTAGTAATAATTTTCTGGACATATTCACAAAAAATCATATTTACGTCAGCTGAATAGGTATATATATATATATATATATATATATATATATATATATATATATATATATATATATAAATGTGATATATATATATATATATATATATATATATATATATAAATGTGTATATATATATATATATATATATATATATATATACATATATATATATATATATATATATATATATATATATATATATATATATATATATATATATATATATATATATATATATATATATATATATACATATATATATATATATATATATATATATATATATATATATATATATATATATATATATATATATATATATATATATATATATATATATATATATATATATATATATATATATATATATATATATATATATATATATATATATATATATATATATATATATATATATATATATATATATATATATATATATATATATATATGTATATATATGTATATATGTATATATATATATATATATATATATATATATATATATATATATATATATATATATATATATATATATATACATATAGATTGTGGTAGCACTCCGTGGTCATCGTGCCGGCATATGGTATCAAGGGTCCCGGGTTCCAATTATAGCAGGTCAGTATACTTATTTTTTAATTTATTAAAGCATATTTGGCTTGGCCACCTACGGAGTTCGTAGTTGTTGCAGAAATGTAATAACGCTCACAATAGCATTATTGAGTTGTCTAAAAGATGCCGTGAAATGCAAGTGTATGTTTCGGAACTTGGACAACGTTGATGGATATTACGACATCATTGCCGATATGTATATATATATATATATATATATATATATATATATATATATATATATATATATATATATATATATATATATATATATATATATATATATATATATATATATATATATATATATATATATATATATATATATATATATTTATTCCCTACTTTCTATTTATAATAAAGCTGTAATCCTACAAAAGCACGTAATATTGTTAAAATTATCTGAAAGAATCTTTTTTTACTAAAAAAAAAGGAAAAATAAAAATTGTCTATTTAACAAGACTAGCAATTACTAAAATATGGAGTTCTATGAGTCTGACATTACTTGAAAGGATCCTTGGTTACTTGCAAGTTATAAGTCTTAAAATTTTCGAATCAGCCCAACGTATACAAGGCACTGCATTTCTACGAGATTAACAGTAAAGGAAATATAGCTACAAGTAAAAATTTACACAAGTACTTTAATTCTCTGGGATATGTGAAGCTGGGTTACAACATTTTAGTGTATTTTGTCGATAGTTTAAGAGGATAATAGTAAGTTTTAAGTTAAGTTAGAATTTTATTTAAAATTAATTGACTTGAATTAGGTCAATCATGTATCATTGTTTGTTATGCTAACTTGTTTTTCTAGTCCTATTTGCATAGTAAAGAGAGAAAGAAAGTATAACAAAGAAGAAGCAAAGTTTCAGCTGCAATTCAGGGGAGGAAAAGTCAAATTTAAATATATGTGAAATTACTATATTTTCTTACCTACATGATTGTTGAGTTATAAGCGGTACATTTGGCATATTTCCATCAGATTGATTTGAGCTCATTGATTCTCCGATAGGAGACAGTCTTCTATGTCGTTGGCTGTAGGTATAACTGGCTGTGTTTGAGGTATTTTGTGCTTCATTGGTGCTGGTTTGCTTTTGTTGGAAAGCTAAAAGGCATTTATTCAATTCTCTTAAAATATTGTCTTCTTCGTATTGACCTATTGGGAGTTTATTGTAATCATCTGCATCCATGCAACATACATTTACCTAAAGAAATATATATTTTTTCGATATAAAATTACAAGATAATCTATATCAAGACGAACATTTTTGTTTAATGAACTGTAGCATAAATATTATTATCCAAATTAAATTGAAACGTTCTTGTATTAATATTCATTTTTTTAAAGTAACACGTACTTCCCAAAAACAAGCCTATTTGTTAAAGAGTCCCAAATATTATCTCAAAGGCAGGGACAATATCTTAGAGTTTGCATATGTTTACTTTGTTTCTAAGAGTCTACTTGAAGTTTGACGGACGCAACTGAGCAAATATTAGTATATTCTGCAGAGTTGAATAGTTTGATAAAAGGTCATTCATTTGAGGGAATTGTAAAAATTAATAATTTAATAAGTCTCAGAGATGTCGATAGCAAACTCGCCTAAAGGGAAGACACCTAATACTCGAATCAATTTTTTTGCAAAAGGACACTTGACAAAATATCAAGCTTGACAAAGATATAAGATCCTGCATTTTTACTTTTCAGTGGGGCAATAAATGACCCTATTAAGGTTTTGCGTATAGTTGCCAGGTATTACGATAAACGTATTTTTATTTTACCTGCTTTGTATACCCCCTCACTTGCACCTGAAATCATATTGGATCAATTCTTACCTATATATTTACTACCTGGCAACCCGGTTTGGAGCCCTTTAAGTATTATTAATATAGGCCTAATGACCATTACGATTTCAAAGATACTTTTTATTATTTTTATTTTTAGTTTTACTTACAACTTACAACGTAATGGTTCTATTTTAATTATGTGGCGTCCATGGGAAAATTGTAATAGTTGCTATCGTAAGAAAAAACATTTATCTCTTGACGCTACACAAATAGTGAAAATGTTGAAATCTGAAATCTGAATAAACAAAGTGCTTTGCAAGAAACCAGTAAACTAACAAAAATCCCAATTTCTACGATTAAGGGTATTGTAGGAAAACCGTCACTCAGGAACAGGAAAAAGCGGAAAGATGTTTAAATGCATGATGTAGACGATTGTGACAAAGACGTCATCAGGAGAAAAATATATTCTATGTATGAAGAGCAGTTGGTGCCGACACTAGACAAAATAAAGGACAGGACCAATATACATTGTGGCCGATCAACCCTTCACAGAATTCTCTTAAAAATGGGATTCACGTTCTGAAAAATCAACAAAAGGCAAGTAGTGATGGGGTCACAAAGATTATGAATCTTGCGACATACTTATTTACAAGAAATGAAAAAGTATCGATCAGAGAATTGGCCAATAATTTACCTTGACGAAACATGGTTCGATACTCATGACACTGTGCAAAAAGGATGGGTTGACAGCAGTACAAAATGTCAGACTAACGCACCTTCAAATAAAGGTAAACGAATAACCATTTTGCATGCTTGATCTGAAAAGGGCTGGGTTTCAAATTGTCTACTATTATCTGCAAAAAACATAAAAGATTCTAGTTTGGACTATCACGAAGACACGACCGCAGAGCTTTTTGAAAATTAGTTTCAAAATTCCCTTTTGCCAAATGTTCCTGAACAGAGCGTTATAGTTATGGACACTGCAAGTTATCATAGTCGCCTACTAAATAAGGTTCCTAATGCAAGCCAACACCAATTCGGAACTACAGGAATATATGTTAGAAAATGACGTTTATTTTGACTTTAGTTATAAAAAAGTGGTCTTTTAGAAGTTTTGAAAGACTATAAATTGAAAAAGAAATATGTTTGTGATAGTATGGCTGAGAAAATGGGACACACTGTTTTGCAACTTCCTCCGTATTATTGTGTGTTTAATCCAATTGAACATATTTGGGATCAAGTTAAATCAAAAATAAGGGCACAAAATGTTTCTTCTACCTTAAGCGTGTCAGTGGTTGAATTAGTAAAAAAAGTTATAAATGATATACCTTGTGAAAGCTGGAAGAATTCCATTCAGCACGTTGTTAAAAGTTGAAGATTCGTATATTTATGTAAATAATATAAAACCACTGATAATTACCTCAACTGTTGACAGTGATAGTGAAACCGAATTAGGCTTAATTTAAAATATATTTTTATTTATACAATATGTCCCTTCTTGTAAACCCCATTCATTCAAACCGTATATTTGTACTTCTTATTCATTTGTTTTTACATGCATCTATAAATAAACATCTCCAAAAATACTTATAATTTTATTTATTTGTATTAATGAATAAAATTCTTAAGAGCAACCTATCATAAACAAAAGGTACGAATTTTTATATTGCCCACTTAAAACCGCAAAAACTAGGATCTTATATTTTGGGACAGGCTATACTGCTATGCTTAAGATAGTACTATGAAAAATTAAGTGGGTTTCTAGACGTTATTGCTTTTGCAATTGTATCTGTACATGAGCTTGCGTATACACGAAGAGGAAAATGGCTGTTTTAGGTCCAGAAAGAATTTTTTTCCTCGTCAGTCGATCGTTCGAAAACGTTTCGGTAATTTTGTTTGGGACCATCTACTGTTTAGCAGAATTGTGGTGTTGGTTCATTTATCTTGAATATAACTTTTAAAGGAGGGTTTTATTCTTATATCCAATAAATTTGAGAAATTTCAAGTGGGTGTTCACACATATCCTATTTATTTTATGTGAGCTCTAATTTTGAGTTAAGTTTTTTTTTGTACAATTTCTCCTTTAAAATGGGTTATTAACATAGGAGCCTTTTTAATACTTTCGAGTTTTCCTCTATATTAATATGTGTTATTCCCACTAACAAAGTTTATTCGTGTGTTTCTTGGAATATCGTATTTTGGATAGCGTATAGCGATCTGCTGCAAAGCTACAGAAAACTTTATCAAGGAGATGAGCTTTTAAGCACACTAACAGTAAATTATTAATATGTGTTTAGTCTTTCACTTATTAAAAATAATATATATATATATATATATATATATATATATATATATATATATATATATATATATATATATATATACATCTGGTCGGGTCGTAGGACATGGACACTTGATACTTTTTCTTTCAAATTCGTACATTTTTGAAAAATTAAAAAAAGGGCAAAACTGGATTTTACCACAGAAACAACCCACACATGATATGCTGCCGGTTTTCGAAATAGCTCGGGCGCATTATTGCTGTGTTGCCTACTACACGATTTTGTTTTACAGGTATATGTTTTCAAATTTTAGGTCCAATTAATATTATAACAAAACAAAGTAATAATCGATAATCGCACCCCTAGTAAAAAATAATATTTAATCCTAATTAGTCAGATTTCTTATCTATTATTTCAGAAGAAATCCCTTGGTAATACGTGACAGCAAGTGTGTTTATATTCTGGGTCACTGCCACTTAACAACTGGCATTGACGTTTCAGTTAGCCTTATAAACCATTCAGAGATAAAGGTTTAAAATTTTTAGTAAATCATGAAATTCTACAAAAACTTCATCTTTGAATAAAAGGTTAAAAAAAAATTACATACCACCTGCAGTAATTAGAATTAGAATTATTTTAAAAGGTAACAATTTTTATATATTTTTTATTAAATTCATTGTGAAGGGCCTATCAATCAGCCATACTGTTTATTTGTATTGTTCACCAGGGGCAGAGCGGAATCAAGATTTTTCATTTCATTCAGGTCATAATTTCTTTAGGGTCGATTTTTTACTTTATTATTGAGATCCGCTGTTTAAGATTAATTTTCTGCAGTCCGTTTTGCTACAAGAATATACCAGTTTCAATATATTAAGTGATTTCTATAACACCCTGTATATATTTAGATACAATTTATATATTGTTTATATATTACGCCGGTATTTGAAGTCTTGTTCTCTCGTTTCTTGATTCTAGTTCGACTGGTGTCATACTTCCACCTAGGGTAAGCTAATTCGATAGATGCAAAGTATACCTTGCTCATTCTTGGTAATTAAAAAAAGTTATTTATTTGTCAAAACTGGCTTACTAAATATGAAATTATGACAATGCCATGCCTTGGCAACCTAATACAAGAATTACTATTTCAATTCATACTTGATTTCTATTAACTTTTCTAATCTCACGGTATACTGAAATGGTGCGAAGTAGTATAGAAAACACTAGTTTCGACTTAAAAAGATTGCTAGAACATATAATATCCCGAACGAACTCAAAAGAAACTCTTCGGGTATTGATGAGATAATTGTATTAAATGTTTTAAATTTTCTGCATACTCAGTGAAAACCATTCTGCAAGAGTAGACAGTACTACAGATCCTCTTCCGCCAATCAATTAATGAAGTAAACTTAGTAGCCTCACTTTTCTTGGACACTAAATTAGCACGTATCCTTAAGGTCATTAGATGTGAAACCGTGATGAAGAAAGTAAGTCATTTGTGTATCACGTTTCATTTTCTTATATAATCCGTTTCATATTTTCCGTTTCATAAGAAAAGAACATTTTTTTTCAAAATATATTGAAGATTTACATTTGTAATTACTCTTATAATTAGTAACATATTTAAACATCTATTAGCCAAAATTATAACGAGTTATAACGAGTTACACAAATTTCCTCTAACTTTAATAAGTAGCTGTACATTTATGGATGGAAATCTTTCCTGAATTTTTTTTTCCAACGTTTCTTTATCAGGAGCCTCGCTTATAAAACCGTGAGACGGCACATCGAGCAGGACAAGCGATCCACCTAATGCCAGCAGCTTAGGCTGAATTAGGGACCAAGCTAGGACTCAGAACACACCAAGAAGAGAACTGTTCCAGTCAAGGTTTTTTCTACCTAACTACACGTCACCTGATTCATAATCAGCGTGGTTTTTCGCCCGTATAATCGATAATAGGTTGGAACCGAAACTAATTCTGCTATCAGTCCTTCAAAGCTTTCTGTTTATATCAAAGCCATATAGCGTTACCGTTGCTGTCGTCAACTGTGTTCCCGTTAAATATCTCTAATGAATGTACCGTTTACTGTTCATAATTACTGCTATCGTCGTCCGCTAGTGTTACCGTCTACCGCCGTGAATAGACGTACGTATAAATAATCCTACGCTATGAAAGAACTTTGCTAGCACACTATCGGGGTCAAGATATTTAAAGATACAGTCATAAAAAAGTTGTACTTACTTCTCTAGCATTCTCTAATTTTTCCAGTGTCGCTTTATGTTTAGGATCGGTTATTCTGGCAATATGTCTGACTCGTTCTATTGTCACAACTTCATTATCTTCCAGAGCTTCTACATTTAACATTAGAGTAAGTAATTCTGGAATTGTTACGAAACTCACAGATTCCTTAAAAGAATGCATAACACTTAAAATAAGGTGTTTAAAGTTTAAAAAGTATATAAAATACCTAATTTTGTTAATTTCATGTATTGCCCTGTACGAGAAAACAAAAACTTAAACTTGATGAGATAATCTAAAAATCTACTTAGACATTTAAGAAAACTGGATGAAAATCTCAACTTGGAAAAAATAATAAATTTAAAAAAAAAATTACAACGTGACGGTCGCTTCTCTCGCCTAGTAAAGCCTTTTGGCCGTTCGGAAACAGGCATTAAACCGTAAGTCTTCTTTGTCCGTGGAAACGCTTAAAAAAGCTCTAACTACAAGCAAAGGCGAGAGGGACGCCTACATCCGTATCGTATATGGCCCTTCAAGAAGAAGAAGGATGAAAATCCGACAATTCATTTCCAAGTTATAAGCATATATATATATATATATATATATATATATATATATATATATATATATATATATATATATATATATATATACATATACATATATATATATATATATATATATATATATATATATATATATATATATATACATAAATATATATATATATATATATATATATATATATATATATATATATATATATATATATATATATATATATATATATATATATATATATATATATATATATAAATATATATATATATATATATATATATATATATATATATATATATATATATATATATATATATATATATATATATATATATATATATATATATATATATATATATATATATACACGTAGGCGGAAAAGTTTTTGGTCTGACACATAGATGTCACCCTTGTCAAAGGAAGTACCTACTTTCAAACGATACGTATCAAAATTTCATGATATTTCAACGATTAATTTACAAGTTAGTTACAAGGTTTAGTGACGCTACTTTTGATATTTTCAAAAATCGAATTTCGTGTATTGATTACATACTGTTTTTCGATGGGAAAAAATACCATTCAAGCAAAGCAATGACTTGATTCTGCAGCTGTGTGGACAGCAGCCGGTGAAAGCTGCCCGAAGCGACCAGCAGTCGGTTGGGAAGGTTTTGGCCTCTGTATTTTGGGATGCGCGTGGAATAATTTTCATCGATATGCTGAGAAGGGAAAAACCATCAAGAGCGAATATTATATAAAGTTATTGGTGCGTTTGAAGGCAACAATCGCAAACAAACGGTCCCATATGAACAAGAAAAAAAAATGCTCTTTCATCAAGACAATGCACCATGTCACAAGTCAATGGTTACGATGGCAAAATTGCATGAATTGAAGTTCGAATTGCTTCCTCATCCACCGCATTCTCCAGATTTGGCCCCCAGCGACTATTATCTATTTGCAGACCTTAAAAAAATGCTCGCAAGGGAGATTTGGCGCCAATGAAGTTGTCGCAGAAACTGAGGCCTATTTTGAAGGCAAAGACAATTCCTTCTATAAGAAAGGTATAGAAATGTTAGAAAAGCATTGGACTGATTGTGTCGCTCTTGAAGGAGACTATATTGATGAATAAAGTCGAATTTTGCAAAAAAATGTGTTTTAAGTAGCTAGACCAAAAACTTTTCAGCCTACGGTTGTATATATATATATATATATATATATATATATATATATATATATATATATATATATATATATATATATATATATATATATATATATATATTGCCGATATTTACTTTAGTCTTTACTAAAACTTCTCGTCGTCTATTACATTAGAAGTTTTTTGAATTTATTGGGAAATAAAAATGTGCCAAGCACTACAAAAGAAGCTGCTGTTAGTTTACAAAGTATTTTAGTTATATATCTTTTCTTCTTGTTTCATTTTTATTTACATTTTGGAGCCAGAATAATATATATATAATATATATATATATATATATATATATACATATATATATATATATATATATATATATATATATATATATATATATATATATATATATATATATATATATATATATATATATATATATATATATATATATATATATATATATATATATATATATATATATATATATATATATATATATATATATATATATATATATATATATATATATATATATATATATATATATATATATATATATATATATATATATATATATATATATATATATATATAGCATATATTGTAGACGAAAGTAATAAGCGTTACAAAACTTCTTGCAATTAAATAAACTCACGCTAAACTAAATAAAACAACGTATGTAATATTTTCTCAGAACCCAAATCATAATTCTCACAATTTTATATCCATAACAATTTAATAATCTTGTGAGTAACTATTGGAAGTCTAGGTCGGATGTCGCCCAGTAATTTTAGTTATGCCATTACTCTATTACTAAGAGACTTTAGGGTCTGAGTTATTAGGAGTCCAAGAAGAAAGAAACAGAAACTATTAATACGAAGAATTGCAACGAAAAAGAGGTTAACATTTTTTTTAACTATGCCACTACTGCTGTTATTAAGTGATATTAATTACCTGACTACATCCTGTACCCAAAACATTTCCACCAATTTTTGCGCTAGTAAAACAGATCTGCAAACTGTCTGTTTCAGATCTTTCCAATTTACCGTCATGTCTTATTTGTAATGGACATAATTGTAAGCTGCATTCCAACCAGTCGTCAATCGTTAACCATTCTTTACTACTCATAACCTATAAAAGAAAATTAATGTATCATTAATAAAACTCTCTAATAAATGAAGCGATTTAGAACAAAAAAATATTAATACCCTTATAAAACTCAGTCTAACAACTGTAGACAACCTTTAAATGAAATTTAATAATCGAAGGTTTATTCGTACTGAGATGTATGTAAGGTATATTAAGATATAAAATATCTAAACATCGCAAAATTAGTTACAGGATATGTGGTAAATAATAGTGCAACAAAAATTTCTATTGAAAGAATTTGTCTTTTATTAGAAAGAAAATATAGTACCAAAATAATATAGCATACTTTATATTGTAATAACTAAGTATGTCACAATAATGAGTCAGTAAACAGCAATTTTTAGTTATATTGATACACCCTCTATACAATTTTTTGAGATAAAATTTAGTGTCTTTTATTTTCATTACACGTAAGTTGGTAATTGGAACACTACTTTTTGATTTGTTAAGTTGCTGCATAGTAATATATGATAGCCCAGACATTTAAAGGAAAAGTCATACTTTCTAAACTAGGAATCATAGACCTATTAATTCCAAATAAGGCACCAAAAAAGTTACTAAACTGTAGTTGGTGCTGCTTGTGCATCCACTGAAAATTTCGAAAAAAACTGATGTTCCTAAGCCTGACTTTAAATTTTTTAAGTCGCTATCTACTTTTCTAATACAAATTGATACATGTATAGCAGAAAGGACCGAAATTTAATTTAGGAATATAATAAACTTCAATTTTTGTTTAACTAATTTACTTGTGGTGTACTAATTCCATAGAATAATAAAAAAGTTAATAGTATTCCGAATTATAATACTAACACGGATTTCTTAGCGGACTGCTGCACTTACCACATGGATCATTTTTAGAACTAAAATTTCAAGGTCATCAGTTTTCAATAAAGATCGGAAACAAACTTTGTTGAAAACTCATTTTGGGTGTATTTTGTGATTGATCATTTTATATCTCCGTAACAAAAATTTTTATTTTAAAAGCAATCAACGTACGGAACACTAATTGCGCAAGTTCAACTTGCACTTGACCTGTTATTTAACTTTAAAAGTTAATTGTGGACTTTATTATATTACATTAAAAAGTGCATAAAAATTTGTCTGCTCTTCATATTCATAACTTTCATAAATATTAGTGTGAAAAAATTGTACCTAACATTTGTTAAATCTTATTTGGAAATATTAAAAATATTACCTTGCTTGTATATGTTAAGTAACTACAGTATGTGCGGAATGATAAGGTGATTTTGTGCTGATGTTGATATTTCAGGTCTTATTAAGAGAAGTTTTATTGCATGGAAAGGTTCTCTCTTGATATATATATATATATATATATATATATATATATATATATATATATATATATATATATATATATATATATATATATATATATGTATATATACGAGGCTGGTTTGAAAAGTCCGTGCAAAGTCCGAGAGATGGCATCACCGGCGCGTACCGAGGTCATGTTTAGTTAGTAGCATCTCTTGAATGAACGCATACCAAGTTTCAGCCATATTGGTCTATTTCTTTGTGTTTGGCATTCGTGTGAATCAAGGAAGTCGAGTGATTTTCAAGAAATAGACGAAAAAGGATTTCGTGTGGTGATTAAACATTACTTTATGAAAGACAAAACGCCTCAGGAGACTAAAGAGAAGCTTGATAAACATTATGGTGACTCTGCACCTTCGATTAGAACAGTTTATAAGTGTTTTCAAAATTTTCGGACTGGCCATATGGGCACAAGTGACGCTGAACGTTCTGGACGGCCTGTGGAGGTTACGACTCCAGAAATCATTGATCAAATCCATGATATGGTGATGGATGACAGAAGAGTTAAGATGCGTGAGATTGCTAGTGCTATGGGCATCTCGACTGAACGGGAACATAATATTTTGCATAAACATTTGGACATGAGAAAGCTATCCGCAAGATGGGTGCCGCGATTGCTCACGCTTGACCAAAAACGGAATCGTGTGAAGTGTTGCAAGGATAGTTTGCAGCTGTTCCAGAAGAATCCGGAGGACTTTAAGCGTCGTTTCGTCACTGTGGATGAAACATGGATACATTACTATACTCCTGAGACCAAACAACAATCTAAACAATGGGTTACCAAGGGGGAATTTGCACCAAAAAAGGCGAAGACCGTTCCTTCGGCCGGGAAGGTTATGGCGACTGTCTTTTGGGATTCGCAAGGGATAATCCTCATCGACTATCTGAAAAAGGGTAAAACTATTACAGGTGAATATTATTTATCGTTATTGGACCGTTTGAAAACCGAGCTGCAAGAAAAACGCCCGCGATTGGCCCACAAGAAAGTCCTTTTCCATCACGACAACGCACCAGCACACACGTCAGCAGTTTGTGGTCGCAAAATTAATGGAAATAGGATTCCAACTCGTTTCACATCCCCCCTATTCTCCAGACTTGGCTCCCTCGGACTACTATTTGTTCCTCAATTTGAAGAAATGGCTGGCAGGACAAAGATTTTATTCAAACGAGGAGGTGATTGCAGACACTAATGGATATTTTGCAGACTTGGACAAATCCTATTATTCGGAAGGGATCAACAAACTAGAACATCGTTGGACGAAGTGTATAAGCCTAAAAAGGAGACTATGTCGAAAAATAAAAAAGGTTTACCCCAAACACATAAGTAGTTTTTATTTTTGCACGAACTTTTCAAACCAGCCTCGTATATATATATATATATATATATATATATATATATATATATATATATATATATATATATACATATATATATATATATATATATATATATATATATATATATATATATGTATATGTATATGTATATGTATATGTATATGTATATGTATATGTATATGTATATGTATATGTATATATATATATATATATATATATATATATATATATATATACATATATATATATATATATATATATATATATATATATATATATATATATATATATATATATATATATATATATATATATATTATATATATATATATATATATATATATATATATATATACAGTAATACCCCGCTTAGCGCGACCCCGTTACGCGCGGTTTTCACTATAACGCGAATTTCAAATTTCGCGCTCATGTAGTCATTAACTTCTCTATGGTCGCGGGGGGATCCCCGCTTTCTCTGAATATTCTCTTTGAAGAATTGGGAATTCCCTGTCCTTCGACTTTGTTCTATGGGGGATTTCCTCGTTCGTTTCGTGTGTTCATTTGTTCCGTAATGTTAGTTCGGTCGGCTGGCAGTTTTGTTTTAATATTTATTGGAGATACATACATACATAATTTAACCCTACGTTAAAAATGCCGCCTGTAAAGAAAAAAGAGCGTAAAAGCGTCACTTTGGAATTGAAGATGAAAGTGTTAAGAAGAATGGAAAATGGAGGCAAAGCAACAATTGTTGGGAGAGATTTTGGACTCTCAGAATCGACTGTGAGAACGATTTATAAAAATCGGGAAAAAATTAAAATCTCCAGCGAAGGTTCAACACCTATAAGTGCAACAAAACTTTCTCGTTCGAGATCATCTATCTTAGAAAGAATGGAGAAATTACTGTCAGTCTGGATCGAAGATTTGAATAAGAAGAACACACCACTAAGTCAAGATCTCATATGCACAAAAGCAAAATCTTTGTATGAGATGCTGAAAACAAAAGAAGGAGAAGGGAGTGCCACTTCGACTTTTGCTGCCAGCAGAGGCTGGTTCCATCGGTTTCAAGCAGCGTTCTAATCTTCACAATATCCACATAACAGGCGAGGCGGCCAGCGCGGACATTCAAGCTGCAGCTGAGTTTCCAGACAAGTTTCAAGACTTCGTTAGACGAGAGAAAATTCCTGCTTGTCTCATCTTCAATGTTGATGAGACCGCACTTTACTGGAAAAAAATGCCATCTCGAACATTCATTTCTAAGGAAGAACGTCAAGCCAGTGGTTTCAAAGCTGCGAAAGATCGACTAACACTTCTGCTGGGTGGTAATGCCACTGGTGATTTCAAACTGAAACCTTTACTAGTGTACCATTCAGAAACACCCCGTGCAATGCGAGGCACAGACAAGACAAGTCTACCAGTTGTGTGGCGATCAAACAGAAAGGCGTGGGTTACACGGGAAATTTTTCAAGAATGGTATTCTAATAGTTTTTGCCCATCAGTCAAATCATACTGTGACAGAAATGGGCTTGAACCTAAAGTTATATTACTCTTAGACAATGCCCCAGGACATCCAACCTCACTTGATACGCCCAGAGACTTAAAAGTGTACGTAAAGTTCCTTCCACCAAACACTACGTCAATATTACAACCTATGGACCAGGGAGCAATAGCAAACTTCAAAGCTTATTACCATCGCCGCACTTTTAGCCAACTAATTCATGAAACTGACGGGGAAGGAAGACAGTCTATGCGAGAGTGGTGGAAGTCATACAACATTATGAAGTCTATTCACAACATAGAAGAGGCTTGGAAGGAAGTTAAAATGAGTTGTATGAATGGGGTGTGGCGTAATCTTTGGCCAGATGTAGTGGAAGCACCTAGAAGAATTGTCCAGATGCAGAGACAAGTGCTTGAAGACATTGCTGCAATGATTGAGGGGTCTGAACTTGAAGATGTCACGGTAGAAGATCTCGTAGAACTTGTAGCAACGCACGACGATCCTATTAGCAATGAAGATCTGATCGAGTTACAGAATAATCCTATCTACGATGAGGAAGAACAAGTAGAAGAGAAAGTTTTATCTTCAGGGGAAATACAAAATGCACTTTCAAAAATTTATTCAGGTTTGGACATATTGCAGAGTATAGACAATAATGATGACCGTGTCTTGACCGTGTGTCAAACAATCAAAAACAGTGTTGGGTGTTATGAACGTATTTTACAAGAACGTAAACAAAACGTTACCCAAAAGACAATAGATGTATTTTTCCGTAAAAAATAAGAGTATGTATTGCATAAAGTGTTCTTAGAATTAAAGTGATTGATTAAAATGATTTGTATTTTTTTGTATTAAATTTTGACTATGTTTAATCATAAACCTCGATATACGCGAATTTCAGTTAACGCGATTTTTTTCGGAACGTATCCCTCGCGTAAAGCGGGGTATTACTGTATATATATATATATATATATATATATATATATATATATATATATATATATATATATATATATGTTTCAACAGAGGTTTTCACGGATGGTGGAATGTAATACAATAGAATTCCGGGTTTCATTCCGTTCGTCTAACAATGAAATTGCACGACTTTTCGCAAAAATCTCATTTGGCATTTTCAAGTGCTCCTGCTGCTGCTCGATACTGTGATCTTGCTGCTACTGCCGCTCGAAGCTAACTTGAGTTGAGTTAGCTTCGAGCGGCAGCACCAGCAACAACACAGTATCGAGCAGCAGGAGCGCTTGAAAATACCAAATATATGTATATATATATATATATATATATATATATATATATATATATATATATATATATATGTGTATATATATATATATATATATATATATATATATATATATATATATATATATATATATATATATATATATATATATATATATATATACATACATATTACTAATTGAGTCACATATCCTGAAAATTACCGAACTTTTGTTGCAAGAGCTATTTTAAATTAAAATAACTGTAAAAACTATTGTAAAATACTGCTTACCTGTCGATGGACTCTAAACTTTCCTTCTTCATTATCGCCATTTTCTAACCAATCAAAATAGTGTAAAATACTTTTTAATTTAGCTTTTTGTGCGCTACTGTTTTGTAAAGTTTTAAAAAACGTAGCAAAATTAAAATTTTGTAATGTCGGGTGGGTTTTATCTGTTCGCTTGGGAAACGTTGAGAAGAAAGCGTTTGCTACTAACGTTGCTGCTAAATTATAATCAATTTCTGTCACATCGGCTAAAAAACAAGCTTGATATGTACAAAATGTTCTTTAGGTCGGATCATTTATTGTAACAAGTATTCACTAAAATAAGCTAAATATAGCATATATAAAAGCTGAATAATGAGAGAGATATCGGACTATGCAACTTCATTCATTATTTTAATCTTCGCTATCTTATTGAAACTAATATAAACAAATTACACATCTCTGTTTTGCTGCTGCTTTATAGGCCACTGAATTCTAACATTATCGCAAGCATCTTTCACTTGCAATTTTATTTACTCAATAAAAGTTAGACCTTGATCAATCGAATATGGTAAATGATATCGTAGTGCGAAGTAAATAATTGTTTGCAGAGAATTTGCTCTTAAACAGTATTTCAGCTGGGCTGAATAGAACCTTATATCATTTTAGGGTAAAGTATACCTTGTATCCTTTCACTTATGATATTTTTATTGGAACATTAAATGTAGAAGCATCCCATGCCTGTAAAAGTATAGTGTCATAGCGCCTTTTTAGAGAAGAATTTCTTCTAATATTATCGCCCTAACTCAAAATTGAGACTTTTTCTCTTGTCGTGGGCTGGACAAATTTGAGACCTGCATAACTATTGACTAAAACTGCTAAAATATGCAGACGAAGATACTGAAAGTTATAGTATCTTCAATAGAAATGCATGAAATTTTTTTGCTTGTAGATTTCAGAATGAAAATTCAAAAATGGGCAATAATGACTTGTTATTCTTCTACGTCATCAACATTCTTGTTGTAAAAAAACGAAGCAGTTTTGATCAAGAAATATGATAATGTCGGTATAAAATAAATTTTAAAAGAAAAACTTTTAAATTATATTGTTATAGTTTTCACCTTGTTGTTGCAAACTAAAATGCAAGCCTCTTTTTGGTCGTAGTTCCTTGATCATTAACGCCCTTTTAGCAACATTCGGTAACGTTTTATTCAAAAAGTTACTTCTTTCTTCGTTAGTCATATCGTTATCCAAAAAATTCAGAAATCCTACAAATTGTTGTGGATCTGTTGTATCGTCATCTGGATCCAAACTGACACTAAAAATAAAGTAGCATTAAAGAAGAAGAAATACATAAAAAAAAATTACTTATGGTAAATATTTTTTTACCTATAGTAATTGTTTCTTGTGTTTTGTTCTTGTACGGCTGATAAAGCTAAAATTCTTATAGAATTAAAGCGACCTTAAAAAACAGTACAAAATAATTGATTAGTTAAAACAACAATGTAATATGGAAAATAAAAGTGTAATTAGAAAAAGAGCCCCGCTGGTGCCATTCTAAACGAAAAACGCAAAAAATATAAGCAATATGTAGTAAATACTTAATACACAATATGTAAAACGTAAGCATACGAAATCTTGAAGTGGGACGCAAGTCGCGCATGCTCATTAATGCACAAGGGCGGAGTTAAAAATCCCTAAAATATTGCCCCAATGCTGCATGCACCTAGTGCTCGGCCGTACGTGAAAGTTTCTTAAGTAGCTGCGTTAATATCTTGGTTTTTTTCAAAATTGTGTATTGATTGTGACAACAGCGAAGATTCCTTTTGTTTACTTTATTTTTGTTGTATAAGCAGATAAGTACTAACTTTTTAAGATTATGAGAAGTTATTATTTAGTACTCTAAGTTGTTCCTTTAATCACTTCTTGCAGTCGGTAAGGAGTTTGGCGAAAATGAGGAGGTCTCTGACAAGGAGCGCTATCAAAAAAAAAATACGTGAATATAAAAGTACATCAGCATGCTCATCTGCCAGCTTACCTTTCTACTTACTTGCCTCGCGAGTAGGCAAGCTTATCCACTTACAATCTGTCAAGTAAGAACGTGATCGCTCGTATTCTTGAAAAAATGTGTTTGCAGAACATTTTTTGCCATCAATGTATTTTTTTATGTGCAACAACGGCGCAATTACCTTAGTAAGTTGTCCAATCGCCTCCTGTATTAATAATCGCCTGGCCTGAAAACTCGGCAAATTTTTCGAATCAGAGAGCGAGACAACTGAGTCAAAGTCCTCAGAGTCTTTCCTCTGAGCTTTCTCTTTACAAGGGACCAAACGTTTTCAATAGGGTTGGAGTCCGGCAATTATGAGGGTCACTCTAGTATCTTATCGTGGGCCCAAGCGAGCCACTTGCGACGTGATTTTCGTCCAGCAAAAGTTTCTTCAACGTGCTTCGGAATTTGACATCATAAGAACGAAGATGTCGTCGAATGGTCCCATGGGACACATTTAAACCCGATTTTGTTAATTTTACTGCTCCTTGACGCAGCGTTAATTTCGGGTCCCGTGAAAACAAACACACGATTCGTTTTTTTCGACTTTCTGAGTGGCTTTGCCTACCGAGCCACATATTGACAAGTCGTCGACATTTTTCGTTTCGTTAAACTGATTTACCCCCTTCGTCACAAACGACAATATATTTAGCGGCCGCGGAATGTTCCATTTTAGGTCCCTTTGGATAGAAACAAAGAAAAACTGCCTCGAACCGACGCGCAAACAAGTGACTCATTTTGGATTTTACATGATTTCGACGAAAGTTCAAAATTGACTGATACTTTTGCTAAAATGCATCGTAAACAAAGGGGCTCTCTACCGATTTTTTGTTGAATTGCTGGAATCGCATATACCAAAAATGAATTATCGCAGACAGTTCTTACTTTACAGACTGTATGCGCTATTTAACTTACTTTATTTTTGTTAGGTTTGACGCAAAACATATTTTTAACTACTAGAAGTCGAAACATAATTTTTCAACTCCAAAACCGATTTGAGTAAACCTTTCACTATGACCTAATTTAAAAAATACGTGACCGTTCATCGTTTTGTAAATATTTGGGGACAAACATTTGCGAAATAGTATGTCGGTTCGGAAGTATAGACTACTCCATTTGAACAATATTGCATACATATAATTATTGAATTGAGAACTTTCTTTTCTGAAGCAGGTTAAAAAAGTAATAAGATGCGTATTGAATAAAAAGAAATATGTTTGCCGATGTCTAAGTTATTGTAGCAAATTGTAAATGGTATCGGGAATATATGGAGTGAATGTTAGAAGTTAGAAATAAAAACCGAAAAGAATATAACTCAACACGTATACACAAAGTATCTATACTTAGAAGTAAACTCGATACAACAAGAACATATGACAGAGAAATTAACAAACGAATAACCCACACAAGGAAAACAATCAGCTGTCTAAATAAAACACTTTGGAATCATGATATTGGGAAGAATCGAAAATATGATATCTATAAAATTTATTAAAAGTATTCTGGCATGAGTCGGCGGAAATGTTAAGACTGGGAATATCTAGAAAGGACAGAATTCAAAATGAAGATGAACGACAACTAACGAGAAGGGATGTTTCTGTGATCATAAATATTGAAACAAAGCATCTGAGATGATACCGTAATGTACATATAGAGAATGGAAGAAACAAGATTTCCTAATAGTGTTATAAGATGGGTACCACCAAACCGCAGAAAATTTGAACTTGAAAAGAAGGGATCCTCAGAACAACGAGCACAAAAAAACTAAGAGGAGACCAATGGAATGAGAGAAAGATATAAAAGCTAGGTATTAGAGAACGTCGACGGATATTTTGCACCCGATATAATGCATTCTATTGACAAGAGAAAAAATTAAGCTACTGACCAGGTGAGTTCTATCTCTATCTAGCCTTTTTATTCGATTTACAGCTTTTCACACCCCCCAAAACTAACTCCTTAAGTCAAAGTTTAACTTTCGAAAATACACGGCTCTGATTGGGCCATCAATTCCTATATTTGTGCCAAATTTAAACTTTCTATGTCAACTAGTCACGGAGAAAATCGGGTGTGACAGACAGACAAACACTGAAGTGATTCTATGAGTGTTCGAATTTACTCATATATATATATATATATATATATATATATATATATATATATATATATATATATATATATTTATATATGTAATAAATATAAATATGTGATATTCTTAAAACGTTCTCTTAAATTTTAGTAACATCGTATCGATATTGTATGATGCAGTTTAGCTTCCTTATATTATTATATTCTAAGAAAAAGCTTTCAAAATAACAAATAAATAAATAATTTTTCTAATTCCAACAGCCACTAAAGTTACCTTCCTAATTACAAGGTTGTTATTACAGTAAGTATTGACAGATAATAAAATAATTTTACGATGCACATCAACTTACAATAAGTAAATAAAAAGACTATAACAAGGTGATTTAGTACAGATGCTAACATTTCCGGTTAATCTAAAAATAATTAATTCATTTATTCGTCATTTTATAATATTATGTTATGTCATTAGAAATGATTTTTTTTACGTAAAATATAATAATATAAAACTGTACATTCTTTCATCAAAATAATTAAAGTTATGTGCAATTTCGTTAGAAG
The DNA here is from genome assembly GCA_019049505.1 of Pachyrhynchus sulphureomaculatus. Classification (NCBI taxonomy): domain Eukaryota; kingdom Metazoa; phylum Arthropoda; class Insecta; order Coleoptera; family Curculionidae; genus Pachyrhynchus; species Pachyrhynchus sulphureomaculatus. The sequence continues at coordinate 101,008,637 of CM032447.1, forward strand.
TAGATATGATATTTTTATTTGTTTTATAGTATATGGGTAAAAGGGAGACCGCAGAAAATGCACAAACTATAGAGGCCTAAGCATAATATCGAGTATGGGACGTTTGTATGGAAAAACTATTAAAAATATCATGGAGGAAAATATAAAAGGAAAAAAATTGGAGAAGACCAAGCAGGCTTTACGGCCGGAAAATCATGTATAGACCACATATACACTATAAAACAAACAATGAAAAAAAAAAACTGGCGAAGAATAGAGAAGTTCATCTAGCCTTCATAGACATAAGAAAGGCCTATGACTCAGTACCAAGACAAAAATTATGGAACGCAATGATGACAAAGAACTAATATACGCAGTAAAAGCTCTCTACGAAAACAACACAGTGAACATAAAAATGGGACATAAAATAGGGAGGAGACTCCAAACATCAAAAGGCCTATTACAAGAATGCTCTACATCCCCAACACTATTCAAAATATACCTCGAATAAACATTAAAAAAATGGAAGCAAAAATGTAGTGGAATGGGAGTCCCAATACAAGAAGATTACGTATATACTGTAAGTTTCGCAGACGACCAAGTAATCATAGTGCAAGATGAGGAAGACCTCAGTTATATAGTAAGAAAACTGAAAGAAGAATACACTAAAGCAGGATTAGCAATAAACTTTGATAAAACGGAATATTTAACAACAAAGGAGGGAAACGTGGAGAATCTAGAAGTCGATAACGAAACAATAATCAAAGGAACCGATATATTTAAATATTTAGGAACCATCATTTCAAAAAACGCAACATCAGAAGAAAAGATTAAAGCTAGATTAGGACAAACGCGAACATGCATAAGACAATTAAATTCGATCCAGTAAGACAAGCACATTACAAAGAGAAGCAAAACACGCATATACAAATCAATAATACAAAGCATAATGACATACGGGTCAGAAACATGGACGATCAACAAAAGAAATAAATCTAAAATTAACGCGGTAGAGATGGAGTACTGGAGAAGATGTTGTAGAGTGACACGTATGGAGAGAATAACAAATGAAGAAATAGAAACATAGAAAGGGAAGAGGTTTTTCATGATATGAAAAATTCTCGACAAGGGGAAAAATGGGTAGCTCACAAGCCAGATTATTTAAGGTGCAAGGATTGGATATAAACACGGATCTTACACAATATTTCTTATGCAAATAAAAGTTACAAAATCGATATTTTTTTAGTGACTCTATAAACACATCGTTTTACATACTATTTTTGTTGTAATTGGGAATAATAAGAAAATAACATAATTTTCAGTTTCCTCGATTCCAGGAACCCCCTTGAAGCCACCCCTCTAACTCTCTTCAGTCATTTAGGTTCTTATATATTTGCCTATTTATAATTATATTCAAGGTTTATTTATTATCGCACTCAAAATCTAGAAATTTTTTTAAATACTTTTAGAACGAAGCAAAGTTTATTGACACCCAAACCTTTTCCTTAACTAAAACTATAGGTTTTATTCTTGCTTCGAATAATATGTGTACCAAATTTTAAATCTACATCTCATTTTGTTAGGCCGTTATTATGCCACCAAATCCGTAGGCCGACGGAAATAGAATAAAACCGGTCAAGTGCAAGTTGAACTTGCGCAATTAGTGTCCGTACGTTGATTGCTTTTCAAATAAAAAATTTTGTTACAGAAGTATAAAATGATCAGTGACTTCACAAAACACACCCCAAATGAGTTTTCAATAAAGTTTGTTTACAATCTTTACTGAAATCTGATGACCTTGAAATTTTTTGTTTTTTTTATATACCAGATAAATTATTAAAGGTAATGTACTCGTAATAATTTTCGTTCAATCTACACCCCGTGGAGAATATTCCAGAATTTTTTCAAAATTTTTTGATAAGTACTTTTCGAGATAAGGCGCCATTTTTCGCGATTTTTTAAAAATAATGCAAAGAAAAGTGCGCGCAAGTATTACATTATATATATATTTTTTCCTCGTGTTTTCACAAGCTTTCATTTGACACCACACTCGATTACCTAGTAAAATTTTTTTTTTTTCACTTCCGATTTCACCCCCCAAAACTAACCCCTTAAGTGAAAATTTAACTTTCAAAACTACATGGCTCTGATGAGGCCATCAATTCCTATATTATTACCAAATTTCAACTTTCTACGACAAATAGTTTCGGAGAAAATCGGGTGTGACAGACGGACAGACACCGAAGTGATCTTATAAGTGTTCCGTACGGAACACTAAAAATGAGTGTTTTTCTTGAACTCTTTTCGGAGAAAGATTTTATCACAAATACAATATATTCCTTCAGCAAGGAAAACTAATTTTATTAAAATCTCTGCAATGTAATAGCAATAGCAACAATAATTACTGTTCTTATACCAGAAGATAACAACAAGAAATGTCAATGTGTTTTTTAGACCATCCTATATGCGGTTTTAAGAACTTAAGTTAAAATGAAGCCATTTTTTAATCGATTAATTTGTTAAATTAATTATGTTCCCTTTATATTATTCATATGCGGTTTACTTTAAAAATTATATTCTCCCTAGAAAAAATCTTAATTTTCCACAATAAAAATTTACAAACAAAACGTTTAAGTTGTAGTTATTGTACATAATATTTGTCATTTACGTTGCCTATTTCAGAATAATTTCTTATTAAGAAAATGTATCCCACTAAAAATACGTAAAAAATACACAGTTTGATGATTAAAAATATTCGTTAATCAAAATAACTTTGTTTTGTAAGCTGTAATTAGAAAATTTTTAATATTTTGTTTAATTTTTTAAAAATCTTTTTAAAAAGTACGATTGAAATCCGATGATCTTCTAGTCGTCAAATTCTCAAATTTGATCAATTATATTTGGATCTTTTGGAAAATTTTCTATACTATACCTCCAAATAATCATGTTAAGGCATATTTGCTCCTAAATGAGGAACTAGCAAGATGCTCGAGGGATATAGTAGCCACAGTATATATATATATATATATATATATATATATATATATATATATATATATATATATATATATATATATATATACATATATGTTTATATATATATATATATATATATACATATATGTTTATATATATATATATATATATATATATATATATATATATATATATATATATATAGCATTTCTTCTAGGCCTTTAGTATGTAATGGAGAAAACTTGAATACGGTATTGAGCCCTGAAATATACCAGCGTTGATAGGTGTCGGAAATAAAGCAAAATCAATTGCCAATTCCAAAGAACAATCCGTGAGGAAACTAAAGCGGTACAACCAAAACTTTTCAGACGTCCCATAAGAGCAATGCTTTGGCAGCAGTCATTCTAAACATGGTCAAGCTCTTAAGGCAACAGTCATTCCAAATACGGTCTAAGCAATTTAATCAATTCAGATTTGCCATATTGTTCAATTTCGTTGTTCCAGAGGTGTGGGACAAACATTGCTCACGAAAACAGTATTAGTGATCTCAGTCCTTTCAGATGACTCAAATGATACTAAATAATGGTATTTTTTTTAATAAAAATAATGGAACTGATTGATAGTTGTTTAGCATGGTATTTTTGTCTTTCATAGGTATCTGCTCGGTTCTCATTTCTGGCAGAAAGCAAATAACTTTCCTTGTAGGTTAAATTGAAAAGTTTACATAAGACTGGTGTAAGTTCATTGGGATATTTTTTAAGTATGATGATAAGTCTTACATCAGAGCTGAATGATTTTTGTAGTTCTTTTCATTGAAATACATTTTATTAGGCGCGGTCTCAAAATAATATCGAGTATTTCTTACTGAATATTGGGAATAATGGATGGTATTTTTCCTCGAAAATCAAGAGTCTAGTGTGAAGCAAATTGTTCAGCTAAGAAGATCACAATTCAAACAGATTTGGAATAGGACTGTATGGCCACGTAAGTGATGATGTTGATTTGGTGAAATTTTGACTATCTACTTTAGATACCTTGAAAGGTAGGATTCGGCAATAAGTTTGTTAATAATTTTCCAGCATTGAGCTTCCTTAGTTCATTGGCCTTTTATTTAATTCCATCTCTTTCGAGCATTAACAATTTATAGAATTAGAGTTTTCACGCCACTATCGGTGAACAAGATGTTTAACGCAACAGCTTATCGGCATCTTTAACTGAATCAAGGTTTTCTGTTTAAAACCCATTTTTATGAAAAAGAAAAGAAGTAAAAATAGTTTCTGTGTTAGTCAAAATGACATCAAATGTCCCCTATCCCATTCAAATTGGTCGTCAAAGATAAAATAAACGCTGGGTCAAGAGAAAATTCGAAAATATTCTTCGAGTTCTTACCATCTAGTTTACGTACTTAGCAACTTTACGGATTGTTCATTGATGGCAAGAGGCCCCAACCCATTTTAGGTTAAAGCGCTGAAGAAAAGAGAAACTAAAATCCTCAACGTTGGCACGTGAATGTGAGTTGTAAAATTTGTTTACATAAAATTATGCCTTGATATCATAATACGTAATGGAATGTTAGACTAGATAACGTTACATTGGTCACTCGTTGTTATACAAGATTAGTGACAGTCAATATATACTATATTTAGCGAAACCTGGAGCCCGTGTCAGGGAGATCCTATTTTCAACTAATTTAATCCAATCTTATTTTCAACTAATAACAAAAGACGAGGAAAAAAACTCAATAAAAACTAACTATTTTTTTCATTTAAAAAGAATTAACTTTAAAAGTGCTCTAATTTGACAGTTATTCTACAATAAACATAAAACACGCTCCAGAAAATTTTTAGTTCTTATTTTTTATCACGCTTGTGTCAATTTTTTTATAAAACCTTAGAAAGGGTATTTTTTTATTGTTGTTGGCTATATAGTAAAAAATATATACAAATAATACAGAAATAATAAATTTATAAATTATACATTAAATAAAATTAAATTATGAGGTTCGAAACACATAAATAGATAGAAATATACTTTAGAATTTGTTGATTACGAAAAAAAAAAAAAGGTTTGACCTGAGATCTGGGTGTACTCACTGCGCTATATAGTTTCACAGAAAGTCATGAAAATTACAAAAGAAACTTGGAAATAGGCATACCATTAATTTGGAAAAATTTATAATCATCTGAAATCTTACTAATTTTTTTTATCGGTAACATTTATGTAATTATTCTCTAAAATTTGGTCGCTGTAGAGGCTTCACAAATTGCCTGCACCGCGATGGACTCGGCCGCGTCGAGCCTTCCGCTCCCTTGTGAAAAGATACCCACGTACAACACAGCCTTACGAGTTTAAATTGACAAAAGCTTTTTGTAGTATAAAACCAGGAAATTTCTTCCTATTAATGATTAAGTCAGGTATTAAAATTTTAAAACTATTTAGTTTCCTCCACACACACAATTTTTATTTTCAACATCAATCAGCTATACGCCTCCACTGCTATAGATAAGCCTCACGTTCTCTATGCCATTTCTACCCACTTACTTCAAATTTTCGTGATGTCATATGCCCATCTGCTTGGGGGGCGTCTTCTGTTCCTGAATGCCTCCTCTCTAAGTCACCATTTCAATAATCTCTTTGACCATCCTCCGTCGTTCTTTTAGCCACGTGACCAGCCCAGTTCCATTTCAATATCGTGATTCTCTCGATGACATATGTTAGACCTGTCATTTGTCGAATAATGTTGTTGTTGTCTTATCTCTGAGGGTAACAGCCAACATCGATCTTTCCATAGCCCTTTGCGTCACACGCATTTTATCTGCCGTTTTTTTTGTGGTCAGTATGGCAGGTAATATACGAGTACACTGTTCATATACTTCTCGCTTCAAGATGATATACTTCAATTTGCCAAAAGCTGCCCATTCTAAACCTAATTTTCTTAGGAGCTCGCAGGTCTGGTTGTCTCTACAATGCGGATTTGATGACCCAAATATTTTTATGATGTGACTTATTCGACAGGTTTATCTTTAGTCCGAATTTTCTTGATCCAGTATGTAATCTTTCTAACATAAATTATTAATTTTTATTTTATGTTTTCTTTATAAAAAGATTTCCTTATAATAATTTTCTTTGTTACGTTTTAAATATAAAATATAACAATGTCAAGAAAAAATCAACTTGACAAATAAAAGTTATAAGTTCCTCGGCAATTAGATGCGGTTTAGAATCTATACCGTTTTAGTGAACCTGGCTACAAATATGCTAAATCATTGTATTACATAATCACTGACTGACTTAAGTAATGTGAACTTGTTTTGTTTCTTACACAACCAATTTCTCAGCAAAAAAGGTATTTGAATATGATGTGGTATTAATTTTATTAGTAGATGATTCGGTTTCTCATCCCACGTAAATTTATATTTTAAATGTCAGTCGTCATGAAGATTTAATCACAAATGATAAATTGCAATATCTACGCTCAATAGCAATATTGTTCCAGTTGCAAATAATGCTGCTAAATATTACATTTAGAATATTTCTTTAAACGTATATAAATTTTAAAGTTGATCCACCTACGGAGTTTACGGGTTTTACACCCAATTATTATTTATTTATACAAATTTTACGGGAAACTCCATTGTAGTTCAAAATTAAAACAGATACAAATGCAGATACAAAAATATTAAAATTATAAAAAGAGAGAAAAAAAAAACACAAACACGTGACAAAGACTATATCTAAATAAAAATATTCAACAAACACCTAAACATCCTCAATAACAAAGTATATAAAATAGATACATGTAATGAAAAGAACTAACCTCAGAAATATAAAAACAATAATAGTATTGACAATAAAAAACACTGAACAAGTAGAACCTCTACAGAGCCCTCAGCAGTTGGGATCTAATTCCCGAAACAGAGCAGTTAAACACAGCGAGCAGCCCATCTAATGAATTCTAAGTCCTCAGAGTTCTATGAATGAGAGAGTGCATCCCATAATTCGTGCGATGGAAGGGGATGCAAAAGAGATCATGATGGCGAAGATTGCCTTTGGGTATATTAAAGTTAATTTTAGCGAGTAGCTGAGGACAGTCAGTGATTCCATTAATAAGTTTGAAGATAAAACATGCATCATAAAGCGATCTTCTCATTTCCAAAGTATGCAACCCTAAAGTCCTCCGCATGACAGTCTTATGATAATTCACAAGTGTACCATTGCATTTGAGTGCGGAAAATCTTAAAAATTTATTTTGCACTCTTTCGATTGTTCCCTTATGCGACTCATAAAATGGAGACCAAATTACCGTGGCATATTCCAAGTTTGCTCTCACAAGAGCACAATACAACACTCTCAAAACAGTCATAGAGAACCGTCCGCAATTTCTGAAAACAAAACCCAGCATGCTTAGCCCTTTCTGGCTAATGGCAGATATATGTCTTGTAAAAGTACGTCTTTCATCGAAAACAACCCCAAGGTCCTTTGCTGAACTCCTGTAAGGAATTTGAACACCTTCAATTGAGTATGAGGATGGGACTCTATGTTTCCCTCTATAGAAGCTAATGCTCACATTTAAAAATAGATGATTGGACTGGCTCCACTGCCAAACCAGATCAAGGCCATCTTGGAGCGCTACAACGTCCTCAACACCACCAACTTGCCGATAGATCTTCAAGTCATCTGCAAACGTAAGCCCCGTTGAGCGATGCAATGCCGATAACAGATCATTTACAAACAAAATAAAGAGCAGAGGAGCGCAGTGCGAGCCCTGGGGGACGCCCGATGTAACATGAATAATATTGGATGACAAACCATTGATTCGCATAGTCTGTGTACAGCCCAAGAGAAAACTCTTTAACCAAGCAATGATCTGCGAAGAGAATTCCAGGGAAAGAAGCTTGCTCAATAAGATCTTGAAGTTAACTCTGTCAAAGGCCTTTGAGAAGTCAGTGTAGATAACATCGACCCAATCACTTCTCTCCAACGCTTCCAGCAGAGCAACTTCATATAGTGCCAAAATTTCTGTCGGTAATTTCCCAGGACAGAAGCCAAACTGGTAGGGATTGATCATTCCCCGACAGAACCAGTTTAACTGGTCGCACACCGAGTCAAAGTAATCAGAGTCTTTCCTCTTTACAAAGGACCAAACGTTTTCAATAGGGTTGGCATCCGGCTATTGTGAAGGCCACTTTAGTATATTATCGTGGCCCCAACCGAGCCGCTTGACAACATGTTGTCAATGTCATTTAAACACAACAAACACAAAAACACTCAAAAATTCTTAACTTTGCCGCTCCTTAAGGCAGTGTCAATTTCAGGTCCCGTGAAAACAAAGTCCGATTTGTTATTCGACTTTCAGGGTGACTGCCTATCGAGTCACGTTTTAGCAAATCGTCGAAATTTTTTGTCGCGTTAAATGATTTGCAGATGATTCTTCACAAATTCTTCACAAATGACACTGACTTTCTAATATATTTAGTGGTCGCGTGTAATTTGAGGCTCCTTTGGATGGGAACAAAGAAAGATTTCCTCGAACCGACGGGCAGATAAGTGATTCATTTTGGGCTTTACGTGATTTCGAAAAAACCTCAGAATCGACTAATACTTTTACTAACATGCGCCATAGGCAAGTTCCCTCTACCCATTCTAAAATGTCATCCTGAAATTTGCTTACTCGTCCTAGAAAATACCACGTTCTTATCTTGAGTCGTAACTAAATATTTTCCTTAGTTTTTCATTTTAACATAGGGTGACCAGGGGGGTCAAGAGAAAAAGGAGAAATTTTATTATAATGTTCTTTTACTTACTTGCACATTTCGTAGATTTTCTGCATTGCCTGAATAATTTCTATGGTGTTTTTTGTTTCAGCTATCTTTTTTAAATGTTTCTTTACCGAGTCCCACCATGGAAGATCTGAAGGTAACATAACCAGTGCCATGGTGATAGGATAATGTCTAGAAAAATATAGTTAATCTCATTAATAAAAGTTAAAGGATTGTGAAATACTCAATACAATTAATTAGGTAGATTTACTAATTTTAGTAAGAGTAGTAGAGAATTAACTAAACATATTGGCGCTTGCGATGGATACATTCCTTTCACTTGTGTTTATCCAAAAATGACACGAAAATATGATATTTTTAGTGTTCCGTACGGTGTCTATCTGTCCGTTTGTCACACCCGATTTTCTCCGAAACTATTTAAGATAGAAAGTTGAAATTTGGAACTAATATAGGAATTAATGCCCCTATCAGAGGCGTGCAGTTTTGAAAGTTAAATTTTAACTTAAAGGGTTAGTTTTGGGGGATGAAATCGGAAGTGGGGTGTCAAATGAAAACTTGTGAAAACACGAGTTTAAAAATATATATTTGCGCACACTTTTCTTTGTATTATTATTAAAAAATTGCCAAAAATCACTGTTCCCCTCCCTTATCTCGAAAAGTACTGATCAAAAGTTTTAAAAAAATTCTGCAATATTCGCCACAGGGTGTAGATTGAACGAAAATTATCACGAGTGCATCACATTTAATAATTAATCTGGCATATAAAAAAAAATTCAAGGTCATCAGATCGGAAATATTTGGGGTGTGTTTTGTAAAGTCATTGATCATTTTATAACAAAAATTTTTATTTTAAAAGCAATCAACGTACGGAACACAGAACACTAATTGCGCAAGTCCGATTTGCACTTGGCCGCTTATTTTCTAATTATGGAGTTAAAGAATTTAACCGTATTTTTTTTTTATGGGTCTAGCACACATGCTACAGGGAAGGCCCTAAAGCGCTCCAGGAGCGACATGTGTGCGAAAAAAGCGATTCACGTGTTCTTGAATAGCTGTAAATTGTACTCGGTGGGAAACACAGCCCTGGGCAAATTATTCCAAAGGGATGATGTTCTCCATGTAAAAGACTGCTTGAAAAGCGTTGTACGCGGAGTAACAAGCTGAACCTCTACGGATGTGAAGTATTAGCGCGACGTGTATTTCTAACATGCACCGCTCTGGGAGGAATTAAGCGGGCTACCTCCTTCAAACACTTTCCATGAAAATACTTATAGAACAGACTCAAGTCGCCAACCGTTCTTCGATGTTCCAGCAAATCAAGGCCGCCGGTCAGTTCCGGGTCTCCAATCAGATGACCAGCTCTTCTCTGAACAAAATTCAACAAATGCAGTGTATGTTTGGGAGTGGAGCCCCAAACATGGGAGCAGTATTCCGAAGTTGGTCGAATTTGAGCTTTGTAAAAAGTTAACAGTTGTTGTGGAGTGTAAAGCTTTCTGGTTCGAAATAGTATTCCCAACTTTTGAGAAGCTCTCCTTGCTATGCCTGCAACATGTTCATGTTAGGACATATTTGCTCCCAAATTAACGCCCAACAAATTGAGTGACGATGCTAGGGGAATGGAGTGCCCCGACATGACTATGTTGGGTTCAGCAACGTTAACTTTTTTAGAAAAAACTGCCGCCTGGGTTTTTATAGCGTTAAAGTCCACTTGGTTACTGTCACCTCAAGATAGAGTTTCTTCCAGGTCTTTGTTAAGTTGAACGACCTCCTTCTGTCTGCGGGTATTCTCCTGAGTAGCCGATGTCCGAGTGTTCAAAGTGAATGAAGAGATAAGCGTACTGTCATCTACAAAGCTGTAGATTGGATTCCTAGTCTTTTCCGGCAGATCGTTAATGTAAATGAGAAAGAGAGTAGGAGACAGTATGGAGCCTTGGGGCACACCGGCGTTGATAGTGAAGGTGTTAGAAAGAAATCCGTCGACGGCCGTAGAGAACGCTCTCTGAGGAAACATGAGAGCCACGAATAGAACTTTTGAGACATACCATAAGAGCGTAGCTTAGCCAACAGTCCATCGTGCCAAACACGGTCGAATGCCTTAGATATGTCAAGAGCAACCGCTCGAAAATTTCCAAAGTGTTCAACTGCGTTGTTCCAAACATGGGTTATATAAGTCAGAAGATCTCCTGTTGATGTATGTTTACGAAAGCCATATTGGTGATCGCTAATAATGTTGAATCTTTCAAGATATTTTAGAAGATGCTGATGATTAGAGACCGGATTATATGCATTTGCATATTTTCATATGCATTTGCATGTTTAGACCATTCTCACCGATTATTGCATATTTTACCCAAAATCTAGTAATGATGCATATTTTCCCTATATTTACAATATTTCTGGGTATTACTAGGCAATTGAATTGCTCAGGGTATTGTTAATGTCGCCGTCTGGAACCGATCTTATCGCCAGAACATTACCTGCAATAGTCTAAACATCGATATAACATAATCGATGTTTAGACTTAGTGCCAAGGGAATACCCAAAATTACGACGGTATTTTATTCCTTTGTTTCTTGGTCGGGATATTAAGTGATAAGTAGTTAGTTTGTAAGAATATTTGTTTGCGGGTATTAAAAAACTGAATCAATTCAGTTAATGAATAAAATCCGTAAAATAAACTCCACATTGCCAGATGTATTCCCTCGTAGAGTTAAAGAAAAGTTTGAAAACATTTTGTGCCATAACCCAGGCTTTGAACCTTTGTGTCAAATTGTGCTAACATAACACATGGGCTGAAAAGTCCCGGGCCTAACAAAGAAAACACGGTTTTTTTTGGTTCAAAATTAGCTTTATTCATCAACGTAATCTACATCAAGAGCAACGCAATCATTCCACCGCCGCTCTAACATTTCAATACCACTTTGGTAAAACGATTTATCTTTTGCCTCAAAATAGGCCTCAGTTTCAGCGATAACCTCTTCATTCGTGCGAAATTTCTTACCGCCGAGCATTTTTTTCAGGTCTGCGAACAGCCAGTAGTCGCTGGGAGCCAAATCTGGCGAATACGGTGGATGTGGGAGCAATTCGAAGTTCAATTCATGTAGTTTTGCCATTGTTTTGATTGACTTGTGACACGGTGCGTTGTCTTGATGAAACAAAATTTTTTTCTTTGCCATATGCGGTCGTTTCTTTGCAATTTCGGCCTTCAAACGCTCCAATAACGCTATATAATATTCACTGTTGATGGTATTTCCTTTCTCAAGATAGTCGATGAATATTACACCACGCACATCCCAAAATACCGAGGCCATAACCTTTCCAGCCGATTGTTGTGCTTTCGGGCGCTTTGGACGAGGTTCACCAGTTGCTGTCCACTCAGATGACGATCGTTTTGATTCCGGAGTGAAGTGATGGATCCATGTTTCATCCATTGTCACATATCGACGCAAAAATTCCGGTTTGTTACGTTTAAAACATGGCCAAACACTGCTCAGAATCATCAACACGTTCTTGTTTTTGATCAACAGTGAACAAACGCGGCACCCACTTTGAACAGAGCTTTCTCATAGTCAAATGCTCATGCAATATAAAGCCAACACGTTCTTTTGATATCTTTACGATGTCAGCTAACTCACGCAACTTCACTTTTCGATCATTCAAAACGATTTTATGGATTTTTTTGATGTTTTCTGGTGTTACCGCCTCATTTGGACGTCCACTGCGTTCTGCATCATCGGTGTCTCTACGACTACGTTTGAAGTCAGCAAACCAACGTTTTATTGTTGTTTCTGATGGAGCGGAGTCCCCATAACACTTTTCAAGCCATTGCTTCGCTTGAACGGTATTTTTTCCCATCAAGAAGCAGTGTAAAATTAAAACACGAAATTGTTTTTGATCCATTGTTTTGAAAATAACAAAAGTAGCGTCACTCTTAGCACAATAACTCACAAACTAATGAATAGAATATCATGAAATTTTAACAGCTGTCTTTTGAAGGTTAGTATTAACTGAAAAAAAAAAAAGGTGACTGCAATAAAACTAGCGCCATCTATGTGTTAGGCCCGGGACTTTTCAGCCCATGTGTTAGCACCCAAATTCAAATACTGTCCAGTTACCTCAGTGAATGTGGAACGGTCTTTTTCCACTTATAAAAATATTTTAAGTGATCGAAGACACAATCTTACTACCCAACATTTGGAACAATACCTTGTTGTTTACGTGTACAAGAATACAAATGTTAAATAATTTTAAAAAATATTAAATAATTGTTAATTAAATTTAAACATCTTCGATGACTTATTAATTTTATGCTGATTTTGAAATAAAAAACTAAAAATTACTACTTTTATTATTATTTAATATTGCATATTTTGACCCTTTTCATGCATATTTTAAGCATTTTTCATGCATATTTGCATGCATATTTCAAGATTTTTATATTGCATATAATCCGGTCTCTACTACTACTACGATTATATAAGAAAACTAAAACAAGAATCTAATGATTTGATTTGAAATACTTAATATTTATATCCAAATAAAGTATGGTATTTAAGGTAAATTGTTATTGCCATTTTAAAATGTAGAAAGTAGTTAGTAGAAAATGGTTTTTTATGCACCGCGTTCTAGCATGGAACCTACTCGTGAAAGAGCAAGTGATAAGACTTTGGCCAATTGGACCAGTTTTATTAACAAAACCCTATTTAAATTTAAGCTACGTCACAAAATATTTGTGTTGTCTTAATTGCTTGTCAAAAATATAGACATCTTGACAACTCCTTAATTTAGGTTACTTTTTAATTATTTTGTTTTTATTACCAAGAAATTATTCTGCTTTTATCTTTGAGGTTAAACATTTGACATTACCTTCATCTAAAGGGTAAATATGTTTATAAAAAGTTTACTAATTACTTATAAATCATACAAATGTTACCTGTTGACAATTATTTAATAATTAGATAACCACATATTTCACCTAACGTGCCTCAGAGATCTTTTTGCTTAACTGTCTAAAAACAACTTTGTGTATGATGTAAACCAAAATTAGCCCTTAAGTTACAATTCACATCTAAATCTCATCTAAATTCAATCGGAAACATTGTTAGATGTCAGATAACAGTAATGGGGTTGACCAGATAACATAATTTTATCCTGAAAATATTTACATTTCAAAAGATTAAGACAGAAACGGGTTATAGAAGATGAATCTATTGAGTTGCGGACAACCATCAGTTCTTTTTAATTATTATTTTAAGACAATAAATTATTACTACTCTTGCTGTCTGTCTATCGATAGGTCTGTTGTTTATTGGCCTATTGGCACGATAACTCTCGAGCGGGATAAAATATCAATTTCCTGTAGTCTTTGAGCGATATTGTCTCGAAGAAAAGAGGTGAAAGGGAGTGGGTGTCAGAAAATGGTTTTAATAGTATTATGGGAATTTTTCCAAGTTTCTTGTTGTGATAAATAAGAAATTTTGCTTATAATTATTTATAGTAAAACATAAAAGGGATTAAAGGAGTGGGGGAAATTAGGAGGGTTGCTTTCTATATATCGCATTAAATGTCTTTTTTTTTTGGAATCAAGAAATCTAAAAAAATAATTTGTTCTGTTATTACTTCGATTCAATTTTAACAGAGAAGATAGGAGGATGGGGGATCGTTAAATATTGTATAGTTTTGATAGAAGTATAAGAATTTTTCCAGGTTTCTGTTTTTTTTTTTTTTCTTTTTTATGGGTCTAGCACACATGTGGCATGTGTGCGAAAAAGCGATTCACGTTGTTCTTGAATCGCTGTAAATTGCACTCGGTGGGAAACACAGCGCTGGGCAAATTATTCCAACTGATGATGTTTTCCATATAAAAGCCTGCTTGAAACGCGTTGTACGCGGAGTAACAAGCTGAACTTCATACGGATGTGAAGCACCAGCGCGACTAATGGACCAATTTTAAACGCAATTAATTATAGTAAGACATATAAGGAGCGGAGAAGAGAATTAGAAGTGTTAAAAAAGAAAGTCAAGTCGATATTATATTACTTTTTCGACATTTTCAGTTTTATCGGGAGAAGGAACTGAAAGAGGTGGATGTCGTTAAATATTCTATTGCTTCAATAGTATTATTTTTCTGGATTTTCATGGGATAATGGAAACATCTAAATCATAAATATATAACTTAAATTAGTAAAAAATATAAGGGGTCAATAGTGTGATGAAATGTGTTACAGAGACGCCTTCAGATATATCGTGTTATAGTTTTTTTGAGATTCCGGAAAAGGAACGTTTTGTTATTTTTTTTTATTATTTCCAATTTTAGCACAATATAAAATCTGCGAGGATCGTTAAATATTGCATAGTCCAATAGTATTACAAGACTTCTTTCTGGTCTATGGATGGGAAATAATAAACATATATGGGGTTAAAAATATGGTTTAGCAGATGAGTTGCGTATATATCATATTACGAGGCTGGTTTGAAAAGTCCGTGCAAAGTCCGAGAGATGGCACCACCGGCGCGTATCGAGGTCATGTTTAGTTAGTAGCATCTCTTGAATGAACGCACACCAAGTTTCAGCCATATTGGTCTATTTCTTTGTGTTTGGCATTCGTGTGAATCAAGGAAGTCGAGTGATTTTCAAGAAATGGACGAAAAAGAATTTCGTGTGGTGATTAAACATTACTTTATGAAAGGCAAAACGCCTCAGGAGACTAAAGAGAAGCTTGATAAACATTATGGTGACTCTGCACCTTCGATTAGAACAGTTTATAAGTGGTTTCAAAATTTTCGGACTGGCCATATGGGCACAAGTGACGCTGAACGTTCTGGAGGGCCTGTGGAGGTTACGACTCCAGAAATCATTGATCAAATCCATGATATGGTGATGGATGACAGAAGAGTTAAGGTGCGTGAGATTGCTAGTGCTGTGGGCATCTCGACTGAACGGGTACATAATATTTTGCATAAACATTTGGACATGAGAAAGCTATCCGCAAGATGGGTACCGCGATTGTTCACGCTTGACCAAAAACGGAATCGTGTGAAGTGTTGCAAGGATGGTTTGCAGCTGTTCTAGAAGAATCAGGAGGACTTTAAGCGTCGTTTCGTCACTGTGGATGAAACTTGGATACATTACTATACTCCTGAGACCAAACAACAATCTAAACAATGGGTTACCAAGGGGGAATCTGCACCAAAAAAGGCGAAGACCGTTCCTTCGGCCGGAAAGGTTATGGCGACTGTCTTTTGGGATTCGCAAGGGATAATCCTCATCGACTATCTGGAAAAGGGTAAAACTATTACAGGTGAATATTATTCATCGTTATAGTTTTACCCTCGTTTGAAAACCGAGCTGCAAGAAAAACGCCCGCGATTGGCCCACAAGAAAGTCCTTTTCCATCACGACAACGCACCAGCACACACCTCAGCAGTTGTGGTCGCAAAATTAATGGAAATAGGATTCCACCTCGTTTCACATCCCCCCCATTCTCCAGACTTGGCTCCCTCGGACTACTATTTGTTCCCCAATTTGAAGAAATGACTGGCGGGACAAAAATTTTATTCAAACGAGGAGGGTGATTGCAGACACTAATGGATATTTTGCAGACTTGGACAAATCCTATTATTCGGAAGGGATCAACAAACTAGAACATCGTTGGACGAAGTATATAAGCCTAAAAGGAGACTATGTCGAAAAATAAAAAAGGTTTACCCCAAACACATAAGTAGTTTTTTTATTTTTGCACGGACTTTTCAAACCAGCCTCGTACACATTCACGTGAGGGTTTTTTGGTAAATCACTTTACCAATTTTTTTAAGAACACATTCAACAACAACAGAATAAAAACGTGAAATTTATTATTAAGACTTAAAAATCCCTATTTTTAATTTTGCAGATCGGAAATATTGTGTAGTTTTCTGATTTTTGGTGAAAATGTTGGACAACATTTTATAATTATTTATGTTAAAATATATATAGCGTCAAAGGCATAAGAGATGGAGTTAGAAGGGTGGTTGCGTTTTTGTAGTAATATATAGCCATTTCAGGTTTGTTGGAGTCGACAAATCTGAATATTATATTATTTTTTTATATATTTAAAATAAAATACACACATAATAGTTAAAGTAGGAAAGGAACCTATATTTCTAAGTAACATTGCTTCAGGGGATGGAGTTTAAATCGGTAAATACTGTATAATCTCAATAGTATTATGAGAATTTTTCTGGTTTTTGGTTGGCACAATGAATCAATTTTCTTCATAAATATTTATAATTATATAAACAAATAAAAGAATCAAGGGGTTAGAGGGCTTCGTAAATATCGTGTTATATGTCCCTTTTAGGGTACTAGAAGTGGCAGAATCTAAAAAAGTTTTTTTTTCATTAATTCAAGTTTAGCCAGAATTGAGCAGAAATATTAAGTAGAGAGAAATGCCAGTTTTCAGTTGTAAATATTTTCAAAGCTCTTCCTTAGTTCGTTTCTTTATTGTAATTAATATTTCACTGCAATCATTTAAAATTGTAAATTGTAATGCTTCGACTTCGACTTTTTTTTTTGCTGTAAAAAGCTAAGGTCAGTATTTGTGAGAAGAAATTGTTGGGTAAATCACTTTTCTGATTTTTCAAAATATTCTTTATTTCTAAAATATTGCTTTTTAGTTTCCTTGCTAAGGAAATTATTGCATTCGTGAAAATAATTTCTCTCTGAAATTTCTGCATTTTTCACGATTGCTCTGATCACGAGATACATCGTTTCCAATTTCGTCGGTGTGTAGATTCGTCGGTCTATCTCTTTGTCTGTCTGTCTGCCTGTAGGTCGGTCTGTCTGTTTATCTGTTGGCACGATAACTATCGAACGATATCAACGTTAACTTTGGTACGCAAGTAATACTGGATTTAAGAGAGAAATTTGTATTTTTTAGTTATATTCTTTCAGAGGAAGTAACTTTTGTACAGTTTCCATAAAATGACCAGAATTTTTCCTGAGTCTTGGTATAATCAAATGTATAAGATATTATAGAGACGGGAGATGAGATGAAATGAGCTTGCTTCCAATATATCAGGAAAAGTTTTCAGTTCTTCTCTGAATCTCCGAAAGCCTTCCTCTCCTCAACTTTTTTGCTGCACCAAAAAGCTTGACAATTCCAATTATTTGTTTTTTCTTGCCATAAAGTCAAATTTAGTATCTATTTTAGACCTCCTGTTTGTTGCTCTTTTTTACATCGCAAAATCACGGCACCTGGCTTAGTCTCACAATTTTGACGACATTCATTAGACTTCTCTGTCAGATTACACACGTCGCTTAGACTGGAATGCAATGCTGTTGATCACTGATTGTTAACCTGATCGATGGAGTTAGTAAAGAATTATTTGTGTTACGAAGTTATTATTATTTTTCTATCATTTTTAATGTTCCGTACGGAACACTTATAAGATCACTTCGGTGTCTGTCTGTCCGTCTGTCTGTCTGTCTGTCTATCTGTCCGTCTGCCACACCCGATTTTCTCCGAAACTATTTGTCATAGAAAGTTGAAATTTGGTAGTAATATAGGAATTGATGGCCTCATTAGAGCCATGTAGTTTTGAAAGTTAAATTTTGACTTAAGGGGTTAGTTTTGGGAGGTGAAATCGAAGTGAAAAAAAAATTTTTTTTACTAGGTAATCGAGTGTGGTGTCAAATGAAAGCTTGTGAAAACACGAGTAAAAATATATATATATAATATATATATAAATATATATATAATATTAAAAAATATATATATATATATAATGTAATACTTGCGCGCACTTTTCTTTGTATTATTTTTAAAAAATCGCGATAAATCGCTGTCCACCCGCCTTATCTCGGAAAGTACTTATCAAAAAATTTTGAAAAAATTCTGGAATATTCTCCACGGGGTGTAGATTGAACGAAAATTATCACGAGTGCATTACCTGTAATAATTTATCTGGTATATAAAAAAACAGAAATTTCAAGGTCATCAATTTTCAGTAAAGATTGGAAATAAACTTTGTTGAAAACTTATTTGGGGTATGTTTTGTGAAGTCACTGATCATTTTATATCACCGTAACATAAATTTTGACTTAAGGGATTCGTTTTGAGGGGTGAAATCGGAAGTGAAAAAAAAAAATTTTTTTACTAGGTCATCGAGTGTGGTGTCAAATGAAAACACGAGTAAAAAATATATATATAATGTAATACTTGCGCACACTTTTCTTCGTATTACTTTTAAAAAATCGTGAAAAATCGCTGTCCCCTACCTTATCTCGAAAAGTACTGATCAAAAAATTTTGAAAAAATCCTGGAATATTCTCCACGGGGTATAGATTGAACGCAAATTATCATTACCTTTAATAATCTATCTGGTATATAAAAAAACCAAAATTTCAAGGTCACCAGTTTTCAGTAAAGATTGGAAACAAACTTTGTTGAAAACTCATTTGGGGTGTGTTTTGTGAAGTCACTGATCATTTTATACCACCCTAACAAAATTTTTTATTTTAAAAACAATCAATGTACGGAACACTAATTGTGCAAGTTCAACTTGCACTTGACCGGTTATTCAAATTTAGTACTATTTCTTATGTTTTCCGTTTACCAACAATATCATAAATATTGTCATGTGTATATATTATATATATATATATATATATATATATATATATATATATATATATATATATATATATATATATATATATATATATATAAATACATTTAAAATATATCTTAAAAATTTCAACCTAAATTATGTTCTGATGATTTATAGAAATTGGGCTGGATAATATTGTATTGTTAAACTTCAAATATTTATTTTAAAAGTTACCAGTCGCTATCGTTTATTGATAAGTCAGCAGACTAACAATTTAATGCGCGCGCATCTTTTTTTTTTGATAAAACTAGAAAAATTTAATATGTATTACGACTTAAATTTAAATATATTTCGTTTTTCCAAATATTCTTTTGTCAATAAATTTATTTTACACTTAATCATTTTGGTATTTTTTTTTTTTGAAAATCTATTTTAATCCGCAACAGGTAATAATTGTTTGATTTGAAATTTTTAATTTAATTAATTAAATCAAAAAATATAAAGACCAATTAGTCCCCCTCACTTTTTGTATTTAACTGATTTAAATATTCAACAGAATTAATTTGTGGTATAGATAGTAATACTGCGCTTCTTGCGGCATAACATATAAAAATACAAATGTAATACATTATTAAACCTGTAAAGTTAATAAAACTGTGTATTATCATAAAAATGGTGTTAAAGTATTGAAATAATTAAAAAATTCTTAGAACATGAAAACACAAAATACAAAATAAAATCCTTTTATCAATGTAGCTAAGCTTATTTTGCCTACTTAAAATCTTTAAATTATTTTTTTATTTCTATATTCTTCCATTTAGGTTATAAAAACCTTATTTTTATAGATTCGTGACAACTGGTAAGTAAAAATTAAAACTGACACATGGAACTATAAACCTAAAAACTTACTTGTACAATGTAACAAATAAAGCTATAAATGTGGCACACTTAGTATAAAACGTACTATAGTATAACGATTATTTTTAGAAATATAACTTAATAGCGAAGGAAACACTTTTACAAAATCATTAAACGAAAAACACATCTTTATAAATAACAAACAGATTACAGGATTTTTTGGAAATGTGAAAAAGAGTAATAACTAGAAGAAAATAAATCATTCTAAAACTACTAGGAGGCCATGATGTGTCGGAACATTTTGCCTCTCTGATCTAAAAATACATCGCGGCGCCGACGACGGTTTCCCAGCGCAACGAGACGTCGGCGTCATTACAGGGATGTAATGACGAATTCAGAGTTTCCTAGTCTCTGATATATTATGAAGGAAACTGGAATAAGCTATTTATGAATAATATTTAACCTTCAGGCACTATCGGTCAATCGCATTTAAATGAATACTGCTGTAGGTTCAAGGTTTTGTCTTCCTAAAATACCGTCAGATTTAAACTGTTGAAAATAATATTCATTATTCCGAGTTGTCGGCATATCATAAATTGTACCTTTCTAACCAAAACTCTCTGTTGTAGTAGTTTTTCAAGTTATAGCTTCTGTTGGTAAAAAATTCACTTTTTTTATATTACTACTAACTAAACTAAACTAACTAAATAAAAAACTATCACTTCTAAATATACTTCACACTATCATTGACTATCTTGAAGAGAAAATAAGAAGAGATAATCATACAGCAACGAAAAAACTGTGTGCGAAGGCAACACCACGAAAAATTAAAAGAAGAGGAGAAATATGGATAAGACCTCACCACAGTACGCACAATTAAATAAAATAGTCCAGAAAAGAAAATTAGACAAGATATACGCAATTGCAACACAGAAACTACAAAGACCAAAACATGAGAGTTCTAAAAACAATATCGTTAAAAGGCAGGCCACAACTGTTCGAATTGAAAAACCACATAGCTAAAGTTAAAAGAGCTAAAAAAGAAATAATCGAAACATATACAGATTTATATTCACCAACGAATCCACCACCGCTTTGTCTCAAAACCAAAACTGTAGAGCCCCGCTTGCTGCGTGCCTGATAACTGAAATAATGCTGAAATCACCATGATTCACCAAAAAGAAGACAAATGATGGATAAATAAGAACAAACCTATAAGCCTATTACCCCATCCATATAAACTGCTAACCAAGATCATAACAAATAGGCTATTAAATTAAGATGACAACTATCAACTTCCCGAGCAAGCCAGACAGAAGGGATATAGCACAATAGAACATCTTCAAACTATTCGAACCCTAAGAGAGAAATGTCACGAGTCTAACGTACATCTGCATATGGCATTCATCAAATACAGTAAAGCATTTGATTTGGTGGAACTGTGGGCATTTTTCAACGCTATGAAGAATGCAAGAATTGGAATATATATTCAAGATATATATATATATATATATATATATATATATATATATATATATATATATATATATATATATATATATATATATATATATATATATATATATATGAAAATGCCACTTCCCAAACTAAACTAGATGAAGACTGGCCAATAGCTAAGATATTCTTAAAAGAGTGAGGGAAGGGGACACACCCAAACTATTGACCCTTGCAACAGAAGATATTTTCAAAAAGTTAAATTGGGGTAACAAAAACTTGAACATCGACGTACAATTTCTACCCCATTTTCGATTTGCAGACGATGTGCTTTTCATAAGTAACGATCTGAAAGAGCTACAAGAGATGCTGCCCCATCTTAAACTGGAATCGGAAGGGTATGATCTGACCATGAACATAAATAAAACAAAAAATTATGACCCCCGCACCTGCCTTTTGCCTTATTACTGATGGAAATGAAATAGAAATTGTTGAAGAGTAAGTCTACCTCGGTCATAAAATAAAGCTTGGGAAAGAAAACCAAACGGCTGAGATAGCTCGATACGCATGACTTGGACAGCTACTGAAAAATTAAGCAAGAAGTTATTAAGGACCCCCATATTTCTTTGTCCTAAAGAGAAAAGTTCTTAATGGCTGCAGTCTTCTAGTAATGACGTACGGGATGGAAACGATGACATTAACAAACAAATCGTTCACTAAACTGTGCACAATACAACGCGCAATCGAATGAATTATGCTGGGCATAAATTTATAAAAAAGTATTTCATATGACATGATACGTCAAAGAACTAAACTAGGCCAGAAATTTCAAGATGGACAAAATGGGTAGTGCAATGGAGGCCCAGAACATACAAAAGCAGCATAAGAAATCCACCAACAAGATGGATAGACGATGTGAAAGGAACCACAGGAAAATTCTGGTACCAGTTGACACAGGACAGACAGCCATTGAAAAGGGGAGACCTATGTCCAGGAATAGACTAAAAAGAGTTGTTAAAGAAGAAGATATATTTAGATGCCTTTACATATTTAGTACAAACAATCTATGAAAGAAATCAAGGTAAGTACAAAAATTAATAAAATTTTACATGATCAATTTAAATTCTATATTTATCAATATAATATTTTTTGTGAGATTTTTGTAGAATTTTTGGGCTAAAACTTCAACTTGCCAGCAATAAAAGTACAAGATAGTCCAACTAAAGTCTTGTAAACTATTATTTTTCACTAACCGCAAATTTATGATGACACCTAACAATGTATTATGTAAGAATAGGTTTGAAGGTTATTTGTAACAATAGCACCCATCAAAGGGTATTTATGATAATACTACCTAACTTTAAATGGAACGTTATTTATATTCATGTGCTAGCTGAAAAAATATGTGAGTTAGAAGGTTATTTATGACAATAACGATCAACTTAAAAAAATATTTATTATAACGCTACCCAACTTAATCATTACTTATAACTTAGCATTCCAATAAGGGTCACTTATGATGATAGTGCACAACTAAATAGAACGTTATTTATAATAATCAGAAGGTTATTTAGGATAACTGAAGTCAGTTAGAAAGTTATTTATGACAATGAACCTCAATTAGAAGGTTATTTATGACAAAAATATCCAACTAAGAGATCACGTATGACATTACCGTCCATCTAGAAAGTTACTTATAATTATGGCGCCCAACTTAAAGGTTACTTGTAACTAGAGCATCCCACTTAAGGTCACATATGATAATGGCATTCAATCATAAATAGAACATTATTTATGATATAATGAACAAAAATGATATCTATGATAATGGCCCATTACTAGATTATTTATCATAATACCGCTCAACGGGCTTCTTACTTCAAATGAAATGTAATTTATGAGATAGACGCAGACTAAAATGTTATTTGTGATAGGTGTGGTATTTGAAAGCAATTAAAAGGTTATCTATCTATTGATGTAGTGTCTAACTAGAATGTCATAGATAATAATACCGCCCCATTAAGAGGTTATTTATGATAATACGCAAAACTAATAGAGAGTTATTTATGATAATGGTGCCCAACTAAAGGCTACTAGAGCTCAACTGGAAAGTAATTTATTATAAGGACTCTTAATTTGAAGGGTACTAATGGTAATAACTCGCCTTACTAAATAGAATAGTATTTTTGATATTGATATTCACCAGAAAGGTTATTTATGGTTACAGCATCAAACTAGAAAATTGTTTATAACTATGGCTTTCAACTAGAAAATTTCTTAGATAATATAGTCCAACAATGAATATACGTTCTTTATTGGTGTCCAGTTAGCAAGCTATCGATTATAATGGTGTGAAAGAAGAACATGCTTTTGAACAGGCTGAAAAACAGTTCAGGGACAATTTCTTGACTGTTTAAAAGAACCAAAAGGTTTCTATTATTAAGAAGATATCACAAAAAAATATAAACTAAATATTAAGCGTTAAAAATTATATAGGTTCATTGACCTTGAAAATAGCAGATATCGTGTCAAAATATCTGTAACTTCTTACGATGTATGTGGATAAGTCACAAAAACATTTCTTTGTTTTTTTGTTACGTTTCTCGCAGGAGTGGTCCAATTAGGACACAACATTATCGTTCAATAACTTAACTTATATTGATATTAACAATTTTTACATAAAATATAAATTTTCCAAAATATATAAGAACATTTTTACTAAAATAAATGGAAAAAATAAAATTCGAAAAAAAAACAAACTCGTAATTTTGTCGGTGGCCGCATATTAACTCGCTTCAACTTCATATTTTTATTTTTTTTTCTATATTATTACATAATTCGTACTATTTACCATCACTTATTTGTTTATATGTTTAGAGCCGCAGTCAACAAGGTGATGATAGCTAATATGGTTGCCAACATCCGGACCAGATAGAAACCGAGAGAAGAAGATGAAGATATTTTATTGAGTATATATTCCTTCGTAATAATTTTTTTGATACATTTACGGCAAAAATAATTACTCAGATACTATACGTATTTTGTTACATAAAAGTAGGATGTTTTAGGTTCTGATTCTTGATCTGTTCAAAAATTGTGTTTCTCAGAATTGCAAGAACACAAAGATGATGAAGTTAGTTTGTATTTTAAAATCCATTTTAAATTCTTGAAACAAAAAATGTATGTAAATATTATTACTACTGTTAATTTAATTTAAAGTTAATAAAGTTCTATATTTTTTTGGATTCTCTATAGATAAGTAGGGACAATTTTTGTGAAAAAAAAGAATACAATTTTTTACTAACAGATGGTAATAGTCAGTAATGGTAATTTTGTGTAATAAGTGTTGAAAATATCACTTTTCACACCAGTTTGATCATCTAGTAACAAGTCTTGTGAGCACGAAAAGTTCTTTTTATCTGTTTTAATAGGATTGCATCAAATATACATTAGAATATATTATTTTAGTAATTATGTATATTTGGTTGTCTAATCTTGATTGTGGAAGAACAGGTAAAATGAAAAGCTGTATGTAATGAATAATATATGTATATATATATATATATATATATATATATATATATATATATATATATATATATATATATATATATATATGTTTCAATAGAGGTTTTCACGGATGGTGGAATGTAATACATTAAAATTCCAGGTTTCAGTACGTTCGTCTTATAAAAAATTTGCACGACGTTTCGCCAAAATCTCATTTGGCATTTTCAGGTGCTCTTGCTGGTGCTGCTACTCGATACTGTGCAGCAGCAAGATCACAGTGTCGAGTTGCAGCAGCAGCAAGAGCACTTGAAAATGTCAAATGAGATTTGATATATATAAATATATATAATATATATATATATATATATATATATATATATATATATATATATATATATATATATATATATATATATATATATATATATATATATATATATATATATATATATGTATATATATATATGGGTAGCGTTTAAAACGCCGAACTTTTACAAGAATTGGTTAACGAATGCTTTATCCGCTGTCCATAATTTTCAAGTATTAATTTTTTAACGACAAGTAATTGGATGCCAGAAAGTTTGATCATTCTGATGAAATAGGATGTTAAAATTTATGAGTAGAGTATTTGGCAGGAACATGCTTGTTATTTTATTTCAATACAAACCGTTAAGACTTACCTCTTAGTAGGGCGTTTAATATGTGCCTCCTCACAACATACATAGAGTGACTCCTCTCAACAAAATAACCTTGAGGTAGGTCAAATCCTATCCATGCGAAGAGTAGGAGAGGGCAGTTAAACTATTATGTGCATTCAGTAAAATAAAAACCTTTTTTTCTGGGCATAGCACACGTCTGGAAAAGCGATTCACGTTGGTCTTGAATCGCTGTAAGTTGTACTCGGTGGGAAACACAGTTCTTGGAAAATTATTCGACAGAGATGAAATTCTCTATATAAAAGATTGCTTGACAATGGTTGTACAAGGAGTGACAAGCTGAACCTCATACGGATGTGAAGTATTAGCGCTACATGTATTCCCAACATGCACCGCTTTGGGAGGAATTACGCGGGCTACATCGAACGAACACTTTCCATAAAAAAACTTATAGAATAGACTCAAGGTTGCTGGCCAGTTCTGGATCTCCAATCAGGCGAATAGTTCTCTTTGGAATAGGATCCAATGAATGCAATGTATGTTTAGGAGCAAAGCCTCAAACATAGGGATATTCCATCAAATTTAGTCGAATTTGAGCTTTATACAGAATCAATAGTTGTGAAGTGTAAAGCTTTCTAGTTCGAAATAATATTCCCAGTTTTTGAGAAACTTTCTTTGCAGTGCTTGAAATATGTTCATGCCAAGACAAATTTGCTGCCAAATTAACGCCAAGCAAATTGAATGACGATGTTAGAGGAATGGAATGCCCCGACATAACTATACTGGTTGGATTTTTGTAGCGTTAAATTTTACTTGGTTACTGTTACCCCAAGATACAATCTTTTCCAGGCTTTTGTCAAGTTGAACGACTTCCTGCTATCTGCGGATATTTAAATGAGTAACCGAGGTTCCAGCGTTCAAAATGAATGGAGATATAAGGGTACGGTCACCTGCAAAGTAGATTGGATTCCTGGTTCTCTCCAGCAGATCGTTGATGTAAATGAGAAAGAGAGTAGGAAACAATATGGAGCCTTGGTTCACCCTGACGTTGATAGTGAAGTTGTCAGAAATCCGTCAGATGCCGCTCGTAAAGAACGCTCTCTGAGCAAATATGGGAGCCATAAGCAGAACTTTTAGGCATATCATAAAAGCATAGCTTAACCAACAATCCTTCGTGCCTAACAGATACATAAATACACACACACACACACACAAACATAAGAATATAATGTCAACATCTAACCAACCTAATAATGACTTGCACCAACAAATTAAAAAATTGCATGAAACTTTTTGTGAATTAGTTACCGAATAGTTTTATTATTCTATGCATCGTATACCAGATTGGGTCAATTGTTATGATGATTCGGCAAATTTATATTTAGATAGTATAGAATCTTGTGACCGTTATTTGGAATGTTTTGGAGCAAGAATATTTAACATTACGAAATAAAGTTGTGGTTACATGCTTAGGTTTCATAAAATAAAATTGAAAACAAATAATAATACTTTCCAGATGGGTGGATGGTTTTAATGACTGCTTCGAAAACATATTGCTTTTAGAATATTGTGTGAAAAATAGTTGCCACAACCTTTCCAGCCGATGTTTATGTTTTTGGACACTTCAGTCAGCTTTCATGTGGTTCCAGCCACTCTGCGGACTGTCTGTCGGACTCAGAAGTGTAGTAGTGGATCCATGTTTTGTCCATTCTTATGAGTCGACGCAAAAACTTCTTTGGATTACAAAGAAGCACTGCCAAATAGCGTTCTGAATCTTCGACACGTTTTTTGTTAAGTTGAACGACTTTCTGCTGTCTGCGGATATTTGCATGAGTAGCCAGATTGGGTCAATTATTACGATGATTCGAAAAATTTATATTTAGATGGTATAGAATCTTGTGACCGTTATTTGGAATGTTTTAGAGCAAGAATATTTCACTTTACAAAATAAAGTTATGGTTACGTGGTTAAGTTTTATCAAATAAAATTGAAAACAAATAATAAACCTTTCCAGATGGGTGGATGGCTCAAAAATATATTGCTTTTAGAATATTGTATTACATCAATGCAGTTAGAAACTATTCTAATTCAAATACTTCTGATAATGTTATTATGGTTAACGAAACGTCTGTCAGATACAAAAATAAACTGGTTCATGTAGTGGCGATAACGGTTATCTATTATTATGTATTTAATATAATATTTTAAGAACTAACATCTTAAAATATTATACTAAATACATAATAATAGATAACCGTTATCGCCACTACATGAACCAGCTTATTTTTGTACCTGACACACGTTTCGTTAACCATGTTAACATTATCAGAAGCGATGATTGGCTGATTAGTAAGACCCGTGTCAACTGCACAACTGAAGAACGGTTTCATTTAAATTATTTTACGTATATCATCCACGTCAGGCCCGCTACCGTCTACCAAGACCCAGCGACTCTCTACCTCCGGATTAGCTTAAGTTAACCTTAACATTATTAGCGATCGCCAATATGGCTTTCGTAAACATAAATTAACAGGAGATCTTCTGACCTATGTAACACATGTTTGGAACAACGCAATTGAGCACTTTGGAGAATCTCGAGCGGTTGCTCTCGACATATCCAAGGCATTCGACCGTGTTTGGCATGATGGACTGTTGACTAAGCTACGCTCTTGTAGTATGTCTGAAAAGTTCTGTTTGTGGTTCTCATGTTTCCTCAAAGAGCGTTCTTTACGAGTGGCAGTTGACGGATTTCTTTCTAACACCTTCACTATCAACGCCCCAAGGTACCATACTGTCCCCTACTCTCTTTCTCATTTACATTAACGATCTGTTGGAAAAGACCGGGAATTCAATCTACAGCTTTGCAGATGACAGTACGCTTATCTCTTCATTCACTTTGAACGCTTGGACATCGGCAGCTCAGACGAATATCCGCAGACAGCAGGAGGTCGCTCAACTTAACAAAGATCTGGAAGAGATTCTATTTTGGGGTGACAGTAACCAGGTGGAATTTAACGCTACAAAAACCCAGGAGGCAGTTTTTTCTAAAAAAGTTAACGTTGCTGAACCCAACATAGTCATGTCGGGGCACTCCATTCCCCTAGCATCGTCACTTAATTTGCTGGGCGTCAGTTTGGGAGCAAATATGTCCTGGCATGAACATATTGTAGGCATATCAAGGAGAGCTTCTTAAAAGTTGGGAATATTATTTCGAAACAGAAAGCTTTACACTCCACAACAACTGTTAATTCTTCACAAAGCTCAAATTCGACCAACTATAGAATACTGCTTCCATGTTTGGGGCTCCGCTCCCAAACATACATTGCATTTGTTGGATTCTGTTCAGAGGAGAGCTATTCGTCTGATTGGAGACAAAGAACTGACCGGCGGCCTTGATTCGCTGGAACATCGAAGAACGGTTGGTGACTTGAGCCTATTCTACGAGTATTTTCATCGAAAGTTTTCGAAGGATGTTGCCCGCTTAATTCCTCCGAGAGCGGTGCATGTTAGAAGTACACGTCACGCTAATATTTCACATCCGTATGATGTTCAGCTTCATACTCCTCGTACAACGCTTTTCAAGCAGTCTTTTATATGGAGAACATCATTCCCTTGGAATAATTTACCCAGGACTGTGTTTCCCAACGAGTATAATTTACAGCGAGTCAAGAACAACGTGACTCGCTTTTTTCCGCACACATGTCGCTCCTGGAGTGCTTTAGGGACTTCCTGCAGCACGTGTGCTAGACACATAAAAAAAAAATAATTTTAAGTTTAATTTTAAGTTTATGTTCATGAAATATCTTAACTTGAAATATCTTAAATTCTCTCAATACACTTATATAAATTCCTTACCGAGGGTAAGTTAATTAGGTCCTAGCCATGTATGTGTCTTAAGATTTAAAGTGTTAATCATATTCTATTTTATCATTGTAATAATAATTATAGTTATAGACGAGCTAGTTGTCAATAAATGTAATGTGACGTATATCATCATACTTTGCGCAATCAATTAACATCCTATATAAACCCCTAAAACAATACAAAACCATACAGTTAAAAAAAAACGTTTTAACGTCCCTGGCTACCGACAAATGACGTCACGTTTACATAATTAACCCCACATTCCATGCCCACATCCCTCGGATTCACGTCTTTTATTTGACGTCAAAAATGTAACTGGATGAGCACCCGGCATTTCCAGTGTGGGTGTTTTTAGTGGATATTCTTGAGACGTAATTGTGTTGTTAATAGATTTGATAATGGAAAAGCGCGAGACAGTAATCTAGAATAACAGGTGGGTTAAAATATTTGAAACATATAAAACATATTTATTTAAGTAAAGAAAAATACAAGCAAACAGCCAATTGCTTGTTCAATATGAATTTTGTATCTTTAGGTTAGTTAATTTATTTTTTCGATGCAAAAGTGGCACAGAAACATATAGTAAAAGTACATGAGGTGAAAAGTCCCTAGACTTTTGAAGAAAAAACTACGGGTATTGCCAAAAATCGATTATATTCTTTAACATAGTTTCCTTCAAGACCAATGCACTTATTCCAGCGATCTTGCAACATTTGGATACCTTTCATATAATATGATCTGTTCTTCTTCTTCGGATTTTATTTGATTTGAGTCTTAAACCAAACTGTGTACAAGTGTCAATTATTTTATCCATAAGTTTTTATTGATCTTTTCAGTTGTTAGTGATAATTAATGTATCATTGGCGTATCTGATGTTATTTATATTAACGCCGTTGATGTTGATTCTTTGGTCGTACCAGTGAGCGCTTCATTGAATATCATCTCCGAACTGAGGTTGAAGAACAAGGGCGATAGAATACAACCTTGACGCACTCCCCGCTTGATTTTAATTTCATGCGATAGTTGATGCTCCAACCGTACTTCAACTGTCTGTTCCCAGTACAAATTCACGATGATACGAATGTCTTTATCATCTATACCGGTAGTTTATATACTCTCTAGAAATTTTTCGTGGCGTACCTTGTGTAAAGGTTTTTTCAAAGTCAACTTAACAAAGGAACTCATTTTGGTTGACATCGCGACATCTCTGGATCAACATATGGATACGAAACAGTGCCTCTCTAGTTCCTAATCCGTTTCGAAAACCAAACTGACTTTTTTTTTCAATTCCTTCTTGGAGTTTATTATGTATCCTGCCATGCATCACTCTCAAAAATATTTTTAAAACATGGCTCCTGACACTAATTGTTCGATGGTCACTATAATTGGTTGCTCTGTTCTTTTTTGGAATCATAACAAATGTTGATTTGAGTCAACCACTCGGTAGTATTCCGGTCTCATAAATGGCATTAAAAAGTTTTGTCAGGACTGTTTTTCCTATATTACCCAACAGTTTCAAAATTTCAGGGCTTACTTGGTCCGGTCCAGCTGCTTTTCCATTTTCTGCTAACTTTATTGCTAGTGCCACTTCGTCTTTAGTAACTGGTGGGCCTGACTTAGCATCAGTCATGTCACATTCAGATCTCTCATCATTGAACAGTTCTGTGGTTTAATTCTTCCATACCTCGAGTTATATCTATTATTTTGTGTCCATTTGGTTCTTTCAGATAGTGGGTTGTACTCGGGCTTTTATTGCCGTTAACCTCCTTCAGTTTCTTATGTAAATTAAACAAGTCGTGCTTTGCCTCATAGTGTTTAATCTTTTTTACATTTCTTAGTGTGCCAGTCTGCTTTTGCTTGCTTTATTCTACGTCTTATCTCACAATGTTTTCTGTGATATTTAATTTCGTTTCTATTCTTGTACTTGCGTCTCTGATCCATAAGATCTAAAATGCCATCAGTCATCCAACTCTGTTTCTTCCTTCCTCTATCCTCTACCCTCTTTTAGCTCACTATCCTGAGTCACAATTTCTTGAGCTCTTTAAAATAAGCGTCATTTTTCCATTCGATTTCTTCATTTGAAATAAATTTCTTTCTCCTGGACCACCTTTTCATATTTGGAGAGAGACAATAATTGCTGAGAGCAAGATCTGGTGAATATGGCGGAGGAAGAAGCAATTCATAGCTCAATTGGTCCAATTTTACTATCGATTTTATGGAGTTGTAAGCTGGTGCATCATCTTGGTGAAACAATACTTTTTTCTTCGCTAAATTTGGTCCTTTTTTTTTCATTTCACCTTTAAAACGGCCCAATAAAACAACGTGGTGAATGTTTGCCCCTTCTCAAGATAGTCGATCAGTATTATTCCATACGCATCCCAAAAAGTACTTGCCAAAACCTTTCCAGCTGATGTTTATATTTTTGGACACTTCAGTCGGTTTTCATGCGGTTTCAGCCACTCAGCGACTGTGTGTTGGACTCAGGAGTGTAGTGGTGGACCCATGTTTTGTCCATTGTTATGAGTCGACGTAAAAACCTCTTTGGATTACGACGAAGCATAGCCAAATAGCGTTCTGAATCTTAGACACGTTGCTGTTTTTAATCAATCGTGAGTGTGCGCGGCATCCATCGGACACATAACATTTGCATGTCATGAAAATTTTACACGTATCTTTTGAGAGTTGACACTAACTGAAAATCATTAGTATTTTAACATACTATTACAGTAGTGTAAGTTACCATTATAAAATTTTCTTTACATGGGGGCAAATTTTTTTATTCGTGTCTCTTGAAGCGACAACACTTATAAAAAGCAACTCAGATACTCCGCTCTCTGCATTTAATTGTGTAGGATTGTCAGATATTAAGGCCAATGGGTTCAATAATTGCGGCGGTATTTT
Source organism: Pachyrhynchus sulphureomaculatus (assembly GCA_019049505.1). Taxonomy (NCBI): domain Eukaryota; kingdom Metazoa; phylum Arthropoda; class Insecta; order Coleoptera; family Curculionidae; genus Pachyrhynchus; species Pachyrhynchus sulphureomaculatus. The sequence continues at coordinate 101,041,206 of CM032447.1, forward strand.
CCAAGTGGCGTCATTATTCCGTTTATCACTGATAGCACTGGTCGATAAAAAAAATCTTTTGGAAAAAACACTGAGACCTCAGTAGTATGTCCCTATGTATTTTGACCCGCTGAACACGAATTTGAGGTTCGTCAGAATTTTATTCTCTCTCTCTTCTCTCTCTCTCTCTCTCTCTCTCTATATATATATATATATATATATATATATATATATATATATATATATATATATATATGTATGTATATATATATATATATATATATATATATATATATATATATATATATATATATATATATATATATATATATATATATATATATATATATATATATATATATATATATATATATATATATATATATACATTAAAATTCCGGGTTTCAATCCATTCGTCTAACAATGAATTTGCACGACGTTTCGCCGTAATCTCATTTGGCATTTTCAAGTGATCTTGCTGCTGCTGCTGCTAGAAGCTAACTGTTCGAACGGATTGAAACCCGGAATTTTAATGTATTACATTTCACCATCCGTGAAAATATTTATTGTTAATATATATATATATATATATATATATATATATATATATATATATATGTATATATATATATATATATATATATATATATACATATATATATATATATATATATATATATATATATATATATATATATATATATATATATATATATATATATATATATATATATATATATATATATATATATATATATATATATATATATATATATATATATATATATATATATATATATATATATATATATATATATATATATATATATATATATATATATATATATATATATATATATATATATATATATATATACATATATATACATATATATACATATATATATATATATATATATATATATATATATATATATATATATATATATATATATATATATATATATATATATATATATATATATATATATATATATATATATATATATATATATATATATATATATATATATATATATATATATATATATATGTATATGTATGTATGTAACTGAGCTCGGGAACTTCTATGCCTCTGAGCGAGCACTTTCTTCCCCGATGTAAATGTCGATTTCTTTACATTTCCAATCCCACATCTCGTTTTTTGCCCCAGTGATAGTTTTTCGGGCCTTGTTTTTTGCTTCAATATATTTTTGTCTGTCCTCCGTTCTCTTTGTACTGAGTCATTTATGATAAAGTTTCTTTTTTTCGATTATCGCCATTGCCACTTCGTTGTTCCACCGTATTTTCCTACTTAAGGGTTGTTCTTTTATTCCTAGCGATTCTTTGACTGCTTCATGTATACCAGTTATTATGTTATTATATATTTTAGCAATGTCTGTTATTTCTTCATCTAGTTTATTTTCTAGTTTACTTTGATATAGTTGTTTAACGCTTTCGTGATCTATATCAACATATAACACCGAAAGTCTATGCTTTCGGTGTTATATGTTGGGTATAGTATATTTTCTTGTTGATCTTCTTCCCCTTTTTTGGTATTGTTATCAGTAAATCTGTATGGCATTCCCATTTTTGCCCTGACTAGATGATGATCTGATCCACATGTAATGCCTCTCATAACTCTTACATCCGTTACTCGCAGTGTAGTTTCTTATCTGAATATGATGTAGTCAATTATAATTTTCAGATTTCTGGTCGTCTGTGTCCAGGTGTATTTATGGATGTCTTTGTGCTGGAAGTGTCCGTTGACAATCTTTAGCTTGTTTGTTTTGCAGAGGTCCATTAGTCTTCTACCGTTTTCATTGATTGTGTCTTCTCTGTAAGGTCCAACCACATTGTTGTTTTTCACACTTCCAGTTCTTCCGTTAAGACTAATTCTCGTGCACTCCCTATCTCCGCCATTACACTGTTCAACTTCTCGTAAAATTCGTCCTTAATGTTATTAGATTCGTCCTCCGATGGAACATATGCGGTAATGATGGTTATTTTTTTGCCATGTATTTGTAGATTAATTCTGAGTATATTTTCGTTGACTGCATCCCAATTTGTTATTTCGTTCTTAAATCATCATTATGGAGACCCCTCTTTTCGTTCTTTGATCCTTTGATACTCCGCTGTACAGATGAATATAATCGCCTGTAGTTTCTAATGCTACTCCTTTTTTCTTTGTCTCAGTAAATGTAACTATATGAAGGTTATGTTGTTTTAATTCTCATGTTACAATATCCAATTTGGTTCTGATCCCTTGTATGTTCCACGTTCCAAAATTCATTATCCTTTCTCGTAGCGTTTGTCGTCTTCTTCTTGATCTGTCCGTACATCCGAGGCCTCATTTAGGTTTTTCAGCATTGCATTTTTTTTTTCCAGAAACATCTGGAGGAGGAGCTAGCTCAACAATCTACCCCCCAACCTGGAGGATCAGGACATGTTTCTTAGTCTGACGTTTCCCCTTTGACTTATCTGGCTTGGGAGGCCCTGCCCGTAGCTAAACTACCGCCAGCATATCTCTAAGGATCATTAAGGTGCTCAAGCTTCCTCACCCGGTAAAAGATACCTTCGTCAAGGATTAAAATGTTATTTGATGGCAAAATAGAGACTCAATGCATATGTTATTTGGGATCAAGAGACGCATTATCCTTCCGAAATTTTTTCCCCAAAGAAGATTCCCTCGTTTACTCATGTTGCAGGGTTAATTAACAAATTAGGTGGCACTGCTTATTTAGCTAGTGACTGGCGCCTCTTTACAGACTCGTCCATAAGAAGCTTAAAAGCAGTATTATTGCATAATAACAATAAATATGCACCCGTCCCTATTGCTCACTCTGTTACAATAAAAGAAGAGTATCACAATCTCGCTTTTGTCTTCTTCTTCTTCTTCCTTCTTCATTGTAGGCACAGTTGCCTGTTCTTTCTTCGTAGCTTCGGTCTATATGTGCGTTCCACTCGCGTTTTTTCTTTCAGGGATCCACTTGTTAACCTCTTCCACCTGACATGCTCGTCTAATATTGTCATTTCGCTCCTGTCCAACATAGTCTTTCCGGCTATTTTTCGTAAGACTTTCATTTCGCATGTTTCAAGTATCCTTTTAGTTTTTGTTGTGTCTGGCCGGGTTTCTGCTGTGTATGTCATTATTGGTCTTATGACAGTTTTATAAATTCTTCACTTGGTCCCGATTCGCAGGTGTTTGTTGTTCCATATAGTGTCATTCAGGCACCCGGCTACCTTCAATGCTTTGTTTGTTTGTTGTCTTACTTCTGATTCGACATCCCCGTGTCCAAACAGCTCTATGCCCAAGTATTTGAATGTCATTTCTTGCTGGATAATTTGGTCGTCAACAACGAGTTTACATCTGATGGGTGTTTTAGATGTCGTCAAGCTTCTTGTTTTAGAGGCAGATATTATCATATTAAGAGATTTGGCTGCAGAGTTGAAGTGGTGTAGTAGCCGTTGTAGGTCGTCCTCGTTCTCCGCAACTAGTACTGCATCATCAGCGTAACAAAGGATTGTAATATTTCGATTGCCCATCTTGTACCCTTTTAGTTGGTGGATTTGTCTTATGATCTCATCCATCACCACGTTGAATAGTAGTGGGCTCAGAGAGTCACCCGGTCGGATTCCTTTTTCTACGGGTATTGTTCTGGTTAGTTCTCCATCGATTCTGGCCTGTACCTTGTTGGCGCTATATATGTTTTCTATGACCTTGATTAGGTTTTAGGGTACTTGTCTGTTATATAGTAAGTGTACAACATCTTGTAGCTGGACTCGGTCAAATGCCTTCTGGAGATCTATAAAACACATGTATGCAGGTTTATTATATTCGATGGATTTTTCTGCAATTTGTCTTATTACGAAAACTGCATCAGTGCACGATCTTCCTGTTCTAAAACCTTGTTGCTCATCTGACAGGGAGATGATACTATTCATTTTATTGGTAATTATTTTAGTTATTAGTTTCAGTGTGATATTGAGTAAGTTTATGGCTATAGTTCTCTGGCAGTTTGTTGTCTCCCTTTTTAAACATGAGGATGGTGATGCTCGTCCGCCATTCGTCTGGTATTCTATGGTGCGCGAAGATGTCCTTGGCCAATTGGGTTATTTGCTGAACGAGATACTGCTCCCCATACTTAAGTAGTTCATTTGGGATGCTATTTAGACCGGGGCTCTTTCTGTTCTTTAATTGTCGAAGTGCCAGTTCTATGTCTGTCCTCTCTATTTGAATGTTTTCGTTGGTGACTATTTCTGGTGCATCGTTGTGATCGATAGTGTCTTCATCCTTTTTATAAAGTGTTGTCAGATAATCGACCCAAGATTCCTTCGATATGTGTTTAGGCTCAGTTAGCTCGTTAATTTCTTTTCTTTGAGTTCTGATTAGTCGCCACATTTGTTTTTGAAGCCCATAAAAATCGCTTTCCATTCTATTGGAGAACTTTTCCCAATGGTTTGTCTTGAAAAAGTTAAAATATAATGAGCATCAATGATTTCTGCGCAGTTATTTGAAACGCATAACAATTTTGCTGTGACAGCAAATAGGCTATATTTCCATGCTTCTTATGTGAATGGGACAGTCGAGCTAGAATACACAGTACAACAGTATATGAGAAAGGAATGGCCTATTAGAAACACCTTACAGCCAGGAGAAAAAAATGTTTTGCAAAATTTGGTGCCACCTTCAAAAGTATTGCTTCCCCCACTACATATAAAGCTAGGTCTGGTCTAATGAAGCAGTTTGTGAAAGCCATGAAAATTCAGAATAGTGCAGCATTCGTATATTTATTTTCCAAGTTTTCAATGACAATGACAATGCATTTGAAAATATTATGACGAATACAGAAAAGAAAGCATGGAATAGTGTTAGAGAAGTTGTTGCAAAATTTCTAGGAAATAAGAAAGACCTGAAACACAAAAAAATTGTCAGTAATTCGATCGAAAATTTTAAGGATGTAGGATGCCTTATGAGTTTGAAAATCCACTTGCCATATAGACTATTTTCCTAAGAACCTTGGCAACTTCAACTAGAAACGAGAAGAAAGGTTCCATCAGGATATCAAGGAAATGGAAAATCGATATTAAGGTGTTTGGGACGACCATATAATGGCCCGCTATTGCTGGAATCTGAAAAGAGTCACAAATAAGAGAGAGAGAATTAGAAGATCTTTTGAGCATAAAAGACAACAGCCTGAAAAGTGAAATATTGCATCAAATGTTTAGTAGCATACAAATAACCATTTTGAAATAACAAAGTTCTTTTTGATTAAATTTTATTAAATTTAATTGATACTTTGGTTGCTTCTAACAATATTGTAGGCGGCAAAAAGGTCCTGACGGAAGTGATACTTTCACGTGGTTCTGGATGGGTAACGCTAAAATCACTAGGTGCACCCTACTTAGCCTGCAAAGACTTCGAAATTAGCATAAAAAAAAATATAACCTTAATAAACAGATTTTAGTATCGTTAGTATCCGACATTTTGTATCGTCCACCTGAGATTTCACAATCTTCTTAATCGCAGCATCCATGAAAACCTCTAAGATGGGAATTTTACATAATTAAATCTCATTTTATAACATTTGCGTCCGCAATTTTATATCCTCTATTTTGTAGCCGTCATCGTTGATTTGAGAATTTAAATATTCTGCCCACAAAGTTTCAATCAGTTATCCCAAAAGCTCTCGAGTAAAAAGTTTTAACCCAAGAAACTACTCTGCAGGATTTTTTGAACAGTTCTGGTCGTATCTAATTTTTTAAGTACTTTTGAGGTTAGAAAGGAATTCTAACTACAGAGTGCAATTTTTGAGTTGATTTTGAACTCAGCACTCCAAAAAAACATAGGAATATATTCATTGAGCCTCTATTTTACCATTAAGCAGCATTTTAGTCCATTTCTTAGGGTTTTTTTGAGGTTAGGAAAAAATCCTGACGTGATGGAGCGAAATGAACGTCAAATTCGTCTTCAGCGAGTCAAAATACGTAGGAATATACTACGAAGTTCCCAGTATTTTTCCGAAAGTTTTTTTTTTTGTTTACCAGTGTAATTTTAATAAAAGATATATTCATTTTCAATAGATACCAGCTTAATTATTTTACCTATGATGTTAGTATAAATAACGGTAATCTACTTAGTTTAAATTAGCCCATTGGCACTGGAATTATTGAAACTAAAAACAGGCTGTTATATTTCCATAAATTCTGTATGTGTGGAAAAATAGTTAATAAATATGAATCTTAATTATTTTACAGAAACTCTGAGATCTTGATGACATTAGTATTAAAAAAAAATGATAAAAATATCCCTGCAGATAAAGTAGATTTCTTGATAGCCCTAACAAAGGAAAATATTGAGAAGATTACAAGTCCCAATGGGTAAAGGTCCTACAAGACTGCAAGGAAAATTAAACTTAAACAAAAATGTTTTTATTACTTTAATAATGGATGTTTTTCTGCATTTTATTTATGTTTAATTTAGAGTCCTTTTACCAACAGTAAACCAGGTATACACCAAAATTAGTACTTTAAGGGGTTACATAGCTCCATAACTTAAAAAAAAATTATTATTATTTTCTATACTTTTATGAACATTTAAAAAAATATATTCAATATATAATAACGAAGTTATAGGGATAAATGTGATCGTGCACGAGGCGGCTGATTGAGCGCCCGAGTGCAGATAGTCGTAACTTATTAAAACCGATCGATTTTCATTTCCTAAACTTTTAGGGACAGCTGTCTCTTGCTAATTCCTTTGTGTGTGTGTGTGTGTGTGTGTGTATTCTTAGACTTAGAGTACTGTTAGCTAAAGTATATAAATTTTGACTTCAGTTGGTCATCGTTCGAATAGTATTATTTCCTTACCGATTTTGAAAACGTTGAAACGTCGTTCTGGTGACCGCAAAGGTTCTAGAAAACAACGAACCATGCGTCTTCCTCCGTCTTAGAAAGAAGAGACCGCCTCCAAGGCCTGATAGTATGAAAACTGAAACGGCACACACAAGTCTTGCCGCGAAAAAACTAACTGGCGAAATGTTTGGTGCGATCCAAATTTTCCGTATTGTATTCTGCAATTTATCGCGATTTTTTCGGGAATTGCTGAGTGTGTAGTCTGCAGAAAATGTGGGGGTGATATAAAAGTTTTAAAAGCAAGCATCCAGGCTCACGACTTCGAAAATTTGTAAACGAATATAAAAAGTCATTAGAAGATGAGCCAAGAACATCAAAAGCACGTAAGCAGTAAAGTCTTGGCAGCAAAGATGAATTAACAGGACAATGGATTAATAAGCTAACAGTTTATTATGGCTTGGCCTTTAGGAACAATATTGATTCTTTGGAAAATATGAAGAAAGTTATCTGGGCCACGTTCTATCATAAAATATCTACTGACGAAAATTCTCAGCAATTCTGTTGTTCATCAGTGTGATTGGCAAAAAGCTAATGTCGAAGAGTCTCTTAATGCATATCGACATAAACCTCCCTTACCTGAAATCATTTAGACGGCAATAAAAACTACGTATGAAGCAAAGAAAGATGTTTGAGCAGATTTACTCAGCATACTAATAAAAGTATGAATGCAAAAATATGGAAAATTGTGCGTAAATCAACACCTGGCAATCGTAAAATTATTGAAATAACGTTGAATATAGTAACAGCTACATTCACTGATCAGGCTCAAAGTTACCTGCGAATATTACAATTACTTGGAGTGACTATTAAATACGAGGCATATTATTATACTAAAAAAGAAAACGCCTACTAATTAAAACATGCCAGGATTTGTGCGACTCAGTCAACAAAAGAAATTCGAACAGTCCGAAGATTACAAAAAAAAAACATAAAAAATACAAAAATCCAGGAGAAGGAAGGCATACAGTATGAACCCAGAACGGCAGATTAAACGTAAGTTAACCACAAAAACTGCATACACAAAATTCACTGACATTGATAATATTTTTCATCCAAAATGTTTAACATGTTTTTCTCAAAACTGTTTGCACAATAATTTAGATGCTTTTTTTAAATGTTCCTAAATACATTCTCTATAGTCTGTCGAAAGCCATTTTTTTTATGTTTTATTTAATACATTTTTTATAAGTCATAAAAAAACTAAATTTTTGATTTAAAAAATCCCTTAAGCTTCGAAATATCATAAAATATTTTATTTTTTCGAAATAAGAAAATTTGGTTCAACAAACCGTAAAGAAAGTATTACTGTACAGGGTGGCCTAAAAAATCTCAATAAACACGTATAATTATGAAAAAAAAAATGTTAACAATTAATAAGACCAATAAATAATGTATAATTAGTACTTTGTTTTATTTTTAACGATCATCGTGGTCATCATCACTAGCTTATTCCATCCATAGTTGGATGTAAGCCTCCGCAAGTTATCTCTAACGAGCTTTGTGGTTTGCTTTTTGCATCCAGTCGTGTCCTACTAATCTTTTTATATCGTCCGTCCATCTTGTCTGTAGTCTACCTTTACTGTGTGTTCTCTAGGCTTCCATTCAACTATACGGTTGTCTATCTGTTATCATTCTCCTTGCGATATGCCTCGCCCAATTCTACCATAATATCCATATTCGTTGTATTACATCTGTTACTGTTAATCCTCTTTGAATCTCGGTGTTAGGAACACGCTCTTGGAGTCTAATATTGAGCATTCTCCCCTCCATTGCTCTTTGGCTTACCTGGAGTTTATTTATTATACTTTTATTTAAAACCCACGTTTCAGTGCCATATGTTAATACCGGCAGTACATACTGATCGAATACTCTGGCTTTTATTGTATTTGGAATGTCCAATTTAAATGTAGATTGTAACCTTTCGAACGCAGACTAACTTAACGAGATTCTTCTATCTGATTCAGCCTTTAAATTATTTTTTGATATTTCGATTTTTTGTCCTAAATATATGAATGTTTGCACCTTTCCTATTCTTTGACCTTCTATTAATGTTCCTGGCTGTTATCTTCAATTTCGTTGTTCAAATATTTGGTTTTGGTGACGTTTTTATTTTTAGATCTATTTATCAGGACTTGTTATTTAATTCCATCAGCATTTCTTGTAATTCTTCTTTTGTGTTGGCGTTTAGAGTGACATCATCTGCGAACCTTAAGTGATTTAATCATTCACCGTCTATCAGTACTCCTTTATTTTCCCACTTTAACAATTTGAACATGTTTTCTAGAGTCAACGTGAACAGCTTTGGGCATATCGAGTCACCTTGTCTAATTCCTTTTTTAATTTTGATTTCATTTGTTTTTTCTTCAAGCATTATTTGTCAAATGGCATTTTTGTATACCAGGTGTACAAGTATGAAATGCGGATTTTTTTTCTAAAAAAACATGTTAAATTCGGAAGAATGATAAAAAGTGCTTTATTCCAAGTATGCTCCATCGCTTGTTATATATTTTGCTCATCTTTCGGGCAATTTGTGTATACTACGCCAGTAAAAAAATCTTCCCCTTTTGCTGCGAACCATTCATCGAACCATTTTTTCATATCTTCGTACGAACCAAAGCGCTGCTCAGCAAGTGCGTTACCCATCGATGAAAACAAGTGTTAATCGGAAGGAGCCAAGTCTCGTGAGTAAACCGCATGGGGTAGAACTTTACAGCTGAGTGCATCCAACATGTCGCGAACTGGTTTTGCCGTATGTGATGGAGCATTGTCAATGAAGAAAAATGACCTCTTTCGGTATTCTGGCCTTTTTTCAAGCAGCGAACGGTTCAAATCGGTCAATTGTTGTTGGTAATGTTTAGTATTAACCGTTTCCCCAGGTTTTAACAGCTCGTAATAGACCACGCCCCTCTGGTCCCACCAAACACAGAGCATCGTTTTTCAAAATGTCACACGTGTTTTTTGCGCTTTTCCATTTACCTGTCGTTCAACTCATGAGGTACTCATCTACCGGTCTTCTGAATCTTTCCCATCTCTCGTAGCCGATTGGACACAGCTTGTTGACTAACGCCCAATTGCTCGGCGAGTTGTTTTTGTGTCTTCGTCCAACAATGCTTGCAATTCCACATCTTCGTATTTTTTTGGCACTTTTCCACGTTCCTTGTCTGCAACATCGAAGTCACCACTTTTGAATCGCCGAAACCATCGTTCACACGTATTTTGCGATGAACCATGTTCACCATAAGCTTCTCGAAGTAATGGTATGATTCAACAGCAGTTTTCTTCAAATGAAAACAAAAAAATAATGCTGTCCGCGAATGCTCTTTGTGCGGTATAAATTTCGACCTATTGAACACAACAACACAACACTATGCACACACTTTTCCAATTTATCACTCGTGTGCGTCTGACACTTGTTGATGACACAACAAAGTGGCGCAGTGTCAAATTTTTAGCACAAACTGCATTAGTGCACCATCTGTTGTCTGAAATCTGCATTTCATACTTGTACACCTGGTATATATTCAAGAAGAGTTGTATATCTTTCATCGACTCTGCTGTTACTTAAGGCATTAAGGACTGCCCATATATCTACCGAATCAAATGCTTTTTCGTAGTCAACCGTTGCTATCCACAAAGTGACCTTATATTCATTTGCTTTTTCCACTAGTAATCTAACTGTTTGAAGATGGTCCAAAGTGCTACATCCCGTCTAAATCCCGCTTGTTCACGTGGTTGATAACTATCTAATTTGTTCGTTAATCTATATGTTATAATTCTAGTGAGTATTTTGTACAGTACCGATAACAGGCTGATGGCTCTGTAATTCTCCAATTTAAATTTGGTCCCTTTTTTAAAAATAAGCACAATCAAGGCATTTACCCAAGGCGTTGGTATTTTACTTTCTATAAGGCATCTGTTAAATAGAGCTTGAAGAGATTGTATTATCGATGCCCCTCCATACCTTATCATTTCTATAATTATTTTATCGTCCCCTAGTTCTTTGTTGTTGTGCATATGTTGTAGGGCGTTCATTATTTCATCTGTTGTTACATCGGGAATTTTTTCAGATCCCACATTTCTTACTATTACTCTATTTCCTTCTTCTTTCTCGGGCGGGGGCGATATTTTCGCGTCATATAGTGTCTGTAGCTTCCTTTATCTCCTTGATTTTTAACAATATTCTCCCTAAAATACAACTTAAAAACATTAATTTTCTTCAGAGCTGGAGGTATGTAATTCCATACTAGGTAATTTCTAGCTTTTTATTTATTTCATTTGAAAAGTACGTAAAAAGGAAACAAATTGGTGTAAATGGTTGTACAAGAGATAAATTCTGTAACAATTTGTTGCCAAGAGAAATGAGTAATTGTTACGTCTAGGGATTAATCTATATGTATTTTTGACCGTTTCAAGCACATAATAAACGGTAAGCTTAAGACTACAAGTTTAAATATTCTAGATCGGTGCAGTGGCCCGCTAAGTCATCATCTCCTCCAATTTTGACCTCTGTTATTAAGTAATGGCTATCAAATGTTATGGGTCTTCGTAATTGGTCTATCAAAACCAATTATTGACATTATGATGTCTGAAGTTCTTAAGAGAGTTAAACAGTCTGCTATTGTATCGCGTCATAAATAACCTTTCTGTATTTTGGTTTTCTTAAAAATTGCAAGTCACGCTTATAATACTATACGACCCAGATATCTAAAATTACAGATATGTTGCGTAAATGTTGTAAACAGAAATAGTAAAATATATAATAATGATATGGCGTTTTTAAATCTGAAATCTAAAATTATACACAAAATCTTATAAATAAGGAAAGAAGATTGGCTTAAAAAAATTGTGTTAAAACTTAAAAAAAATGTGTAAAAAACTATCATTTGTTAACACGCGCTGGCCGCTGTGTCCACGAGAACTTATAAAGAGTTTTTCAGATATCGCCACAACACTAGGACAACTATAAATAATTTCGAATAATTTATTATTCCATTTTTTATCGAACAAGACATCAATGAAATGGCCACCTCGACTTTGTTTGTGCAATCTTACAACTCAATTTCGAATTAGTTTTTTTCATATAAATCTGTCTGTATGCTGGCAGTATTATAAATAAAGTTTTTCTCAATGTGAATCGCTTATTGCTACAGACGACAGACCTTACGTGTCCCATAGCAAATAATCTAATGGTGTAATAACACAAGATTCAAGAGATTCATTTCTCAAAATAATAGAATCATTGAATTTTGTTAGTAATAAATTAATTATCTATAATATATATAAAATGCAACGTTTCTTTGTCTGTCTGTCTGTCTGTCCGTTAGTGTGCTTATCACTGGAGAACCACTTATCCGATTTACGTACTTTTTTTTTAAACGTACATATGTTTTTTGGCCAGGTTATAGGCTATATTTTTATTACGTTAGGTAGCATAAGAAATGAGCAGTGACGATAATACTGAATCAAGTCGGAAAAAGTTTGCCGTTAGCGCGTTCCCTTGCAATACACAGTCTTAACCATTAAATATGCAACAATATTATGTAGCAGAGAATATTTAAAATCTATAATATATATAAATGCAACGTCTCTCTGTCTGTCTGTCTGTCCGTTAGTGCGCTTATCACTCGAGAACCACTTATCCGATTTACGGGAGTTTTTTTCATTCATACATGTGTTCTCTGGCCAGATAATATGTTAGGTAACATAAGGAATAAGTAGTGACAATAATAGTGAATCAAGTCGGAAAAAAGTTTGCCGCTAGCACGCTCTTTTGCAATACGCTGTCTAAACTGTTAAATATGGAACAATATTATGTAGCAAAGAATATAATATATATAAAATATAACATATAAAATGCAACGTTTCTCTGTCTGTCTGTCTGTCCGTTAGTACGCTTATCACTGGAGAACCACTTATCCGATTTACGTACTTTTTTTTTAAACATACATATATTCTCTGGTCGGATTATTGGCTATATTTTATTACGTTACATATAAGGAATGAACAGTGACGATAATAGTGAATCAAGTCGGAAAAAAGTTTGCCGCTAGCGCATTCTTTTGCAATACACAGCCTAAACCATTAAATATGGAACAATATTATGTAGCAGAGAATATAATCTATAATATATATAAAATGCAACGTCTCTCTCTCTGTCTGCCTGTCCGTTAGTACGCTTATCACTCGAGAACCACTTATCTGATTTACGTGATTTTTTTTTCATTCATACATATGTTCTCTGGCCAGGTTATAAGATATATATTATTATGTTAGGTAACATAAGGAATAAGTAGTGAATCAAATCGGAAAAAAAGTTTGCCGCTAGCGCGCTCTCTTGCAATACGCTGCCTAAACTGTTAAATATGGAACAATATTATGTAGCAAAGAATATATTATATATAAAATGCAACGTCTCTCTGTCTGTCTGTCCGTTAGTGCGCTTATCACGCGAGAACCACTTATCCGATTTACATGTCTTTTTTTAAATTCATACATATGTTCTTTGGCTAGGTTATATAATAATAATAAAAATAATAATCTATATCTATGCACAAATACACAATGGTAATAGTGTTTGTGCTAACTTGGCTTGGGCCCGTTAGTCAAACATGCAACCACATTGACCAAATGTGAGAAAGAAGAACTTTTTTGTGATCTATATCTATAATATATATAAAATGCAACGTCTTTCTGTCTGTCTGTCTGTTCGTTAGCGCGCTTAACCCTTGAGAATCACTTATCCGATTTACGTGACTTTTTTTTTAATTCATGCATACATAGGCAGAGAACATTCTCTGATATATATTTTATTACATTGGGTAACATAAGAAATAAGCAGTGACGATAATGGTGAATCAAGTCGGAAAAAAGTTTGTCGCTAGCGCGCTCTCTTGCAATACGCTGCTTAAATCGTTAAATATGGAACAATATCATGTAGCAAAGAATATAATTTATATAAAATGCAACGTCTCTCTGTCTGTCTGTCTCTCGGTCCGTTAGTGTTCTTATCACGTTAGAACTACTTATCCGATTTACGTGTTTTTTTTTTTTTAATTCATACATACGTATGTTTTTTGGCCAGGTTATATAATAATAATAATAATATTTATAATACATATAAAGCGCAACGTCTATCTGTCTGTCTGTCCGTTACTGAGCTTATCATTCGAGAACCATTTATCCGATTTACGTGTTTTTTTTTTTAATTCGTGCATAGGTAACATAAGGAATAAGCAGTGGCAATAATTATGAATCAACTTCCGCGAGCCGAGCCGAGGACATGGCTAGTTTTGATATAAAATGTGACCTGTAGCGCCGTCTGATAAAACCAAGTATAGTTCAGATCAAGATTTTGCAAGCAAATAGCATACCAAGTAACCTACACTTCCATCTCATCTCAAAATTAAGCTTTAAACACAACTTTTCGATAAAATTGAGGATAAGTTGCTTACTCTAATGTCCAATGAGGAAACGATGCAATCGATAATCTTACTGCCTCAATTCTTCACTTAGTTCAATCTCGTAAGGATGTAAACCAAAGCCTTTACGCAAAAGTTGCTAAGTTGATGTTACAGAAAGATTCAATTCAGTGTAGAAACGATAAGGTTAGATTATCAACTTTAGTCAACAGCAGTGATGCTTGCTTCAGTTTACTCAAAAAAAGCCATTCCATGTTGAACGATGCGATAAATTTGTCATTGACTTGACCAAATATTGATCGCGTGCACTTTTTTTTATAAAAAATGATTTTTTTAAAGTAAGTTTTTTAGAATTTCCTAGCATTACTCAATTGTTAAACGTTGTATCGTATACTGTAAAAAATAATTACACTGATAATTCTGAGCTTATTTATAATCACGAGTTATAGACAAATTATGTAACCTCAAGCTTTTGTTTAAATTTTCATAAAATTATGCGGACAAGATTACATAGATATGAAGAATGTACTATAAAAAAATATACAAATATTTCTATAAAAATCCATTACAGGAATATTTTATATATAAGATAAATAAATTGTGTTTTAATAGGTAACTTAACAAAGCAGTGAGAAAATCTAAATAAACTTTGAAGTGGTTTATTATAATAAAATTCAAAACAAAATTAAAATACACTTACCAACTTATGTAAAACTTACCTATTTTCCGTAGTCCATGGTGTTTAAGTGTGGATAACCAACTTTAATTTAATAAATAACTTGAAAAAAGTTTTTTTGAACCAAGATTTCACCACATGAAAGTGGGTCAAAAAGCCTTGTAAAAAAAAAAAACAAGAAAAATATCTTTTTTTGTTACAAAAAAAAAATATTTCTCAACAAAATTTCATTTAAGCTCAATCTATTTGGTCTAGCCGTATTCCAATTTTATTATTCCCTCAGAAAAAAAAATTGTTTTGAACTGTGTATAATACTCACTTGCAGCACAGGCAGCCTTTTCATTAGACAAAAGTTTCTTCACTCTTAGCTAATTTTTGACGTTAGAAAACAAAAAATGTCACTTGGGGCCAAATCTGGGGAATAGGGTGAGTGGAGAACAGTCGATGTGTGAGCAGACATATTGTCCTAGTGAAGAGGCACTTTTTTGCGCGCTAATCTTGGTGGCTGTTGCTTCAACTTACTGTGTAAACTGTCCAGTAACGTTGCGTAATAAGAGCCAGTTACTGTTTTATTCTTTTCCAAATTGTCAATCAGGATGATACCGTGTGAGTCCCAAAAAAACAGTTGAAATCAATTTTCCCGCCAATAAAACTGTTTTTGCTTTTTTTGTGCACTTTCATCTTCTCTAACCCACTGTTTTAATTGCCCTTTTGGTTACAGAGTGGAACGACAAATAGACGTTTCGTCTACGGTCACAAAACAACGCCATAAGTTATTCTTATTACGTTGCCAAACACGATTTTAAAGTGTCTTTCCTCCTGCATTTTTGATATGGAGTCAACAAACGCGCAGCCATCGCGCACTCAGCCTTTGTATTTTTAAAACTTTCTGCTGGATATTATGTACCTATTCATATGAGATGCCTACCATCTCAGCAATCTCACGAAGCTTAATGCGATAATCCTCCATCACGATACCATGAATTTTATAAAGCATTTATTCAGAAGAAATCTCAATCGGGCGTCTTGAACATGCTGCATCTGCAGTGCTTGCTGTCCTATTTAAATTCATTTACTCAGTAATAAATAGTCTTGAGTGCTGGTACAAAGTCACTATAAACTTCCTTCAGTTTAGTTTCTATCTGAATAGTAGTCCACTTTTTTTTATTAAAAAGTTTTGTCACTGCACGAAACTTGGCTTTATCCATTTCTACGAAACATATAACACCGATCACTTACGATGGCTGCCAACAAACAACTGCGTTTTGCATCTGTTTAAAACTTTGAACATAACCGTTACAAGAATCACGCTTAGCAAGAGCCATGCCTCTTAATAAAAATTCCTGTATTTCGTAGAAATTTACCAGACTTATCAATCCACCCTCGTAACTATATCTTTGATTGTATTAGCCGATACTTGTTGGAAATTCATAATAAAATTATATAAAAACAACACTATGTTTTAATTTCCAATATATTTAAAGTCACTTGACAATTGTTTCACCATACAATGGCTTCTTCAGAAGTAAATCAGATTTCTGATTTACTTCTGAAGAAGCCATTGTATGGTGAAACAATTGTCAAGTGACTTTAAATATATTGGAAATTAAAACATAGTGTTGTTTTTATATAATTCTCCTAACTATATATAACCTGCCAACAATTTACCTCTTAAATACAAGTTTTTTTCTTAAATTTTCCTGGTTAAAAATAAACAGAATAAATTCCATATAAAATTAAGCTCATTCTTTCATGATTTTTTATGTAAGTTTATATATAGACATTTTTTACAGTGTAAAGTCACTAAAATATCAAGAAGTTTTGTACTAGAATTATTAGCCAACTATCTAAACTAAGGTCAAATAAAAACAAATGTTAATATGTCTGTTTCATTTACATTTAAATAAAGATAATTCGAGTTGCAAAATTTTAATTTTATATAATTTATATAAATAATAATAATAATATAGATAGAAAACAAAATCAACAACATCAGGAAAGATCTAGGACATCTTACCCAGTTTATAAGCGGGAACGCGTCCAAACGTGTCACACAGGGGACAAACAAGATCAAATCTAAGTCTCCCAACAGAACACTGCCAGAAATCCTCGATACTTTGAAACAAAAACTATCTGTATATGCCGCAAGACTCCGTAGATACAAAGAATCAAATGAGAGGAAAGACACCAACAACCTCTTCCGAAGAAGCGAAAAAACAGTTCTACCGGAAAACTATGTACAACAAACAGATAGCAGTGACTGAACCACCAAAGAAGCAAGAACTCACAGATTATTGGAAAAGTATCTGGTCAGAACCCAAACTACACAATAATAACACCCCCTGGATCAAAGCCGAAGAAGACAAACATAAACATGTGACAGAACAAGAAAATCCCACATTAAATACACAAGAAATTACAGAAACTATCAAACACACACACAACTGGAAATGTCCTGGAATAGACAATATACATAACTTCTGGTACAAACAGTTTACCACCACACACGAAGCACTCGCACACCAAATCAACAAAGCCATTCTGCAACCACACACATTTCCCACTTTCCTTACACAAGGAATAACATACGTTAAACCCAAAAGCTCAGACACCACAAACCCGTCAAAACTACCGACCTATCACCTGTCTTCCAACCCTATACAAGATCATCACAGCCACAATTTCGAAGAAAATAGAACAACACCTAACAGACAACAATATTCTCACAGAAGAGCAGAAGGGATGCAGGAAAAATAGTCGAGGATGCAAAGAGCAGCGGATTATAGATAGCGTGATTATGGGACAAACCAGAAAAGAACACAGAAACCTTCACATCGGTTACATAGAGTATAAAAAAGCCTTCGACTCCATACCCCACAGCTGGTTAATCAGAGCCCTAGAAATCTATAAAATCAACCAACACCTCAGGCAGTTTCTCGCGCAAATTATGAAAACATGGAAAACCAAAATACGCCTAGAAACACAAACCGAACGCATCCAAACAGAAGAGCTGTACATCAGACGGGGTATATTTCAGGGAGACTCGCTCAGCGCTCTATGGTTTTGCCTCTGTCTCAATCCACTCTCAAATACACTAAACAGAACAGACCATGGCTTCAACGTCAGACACCAAAAAGTGAATCAACATAAAATAAACCACCTCCTATATATGGATGACATAAAACTCTACGCTGCCACAAAAACACAGCTGAAAGAACTCCTCAAAATCACAGAAATATTCACCTTAGATGTCAATATGGAATTTGGTATAAGTAAATGCAAAGTGCTCCATATTAACAAGGGCCAGTGGAAGGGCCACCATGAGACAGAAACCATCAACAATGAAACACTCGATAACATGTTCGACAAAGAAACATACAAATATCTAGGCTTCTAACAAAGCACCAAACTCAACCACACTCACATGAAAACAGAGCTCAGAACCGAATTCCAAAACAGACTGACGAAACTTTTACAAACAAAACTCAACTCTAAGAATCTCACTAAAGCCATCAACACGTTCGCTATACCTATACTCACATATTCATTTGGTATCATCAAATGGTCACAAACAGACATGGAAAATATTCACATCCTTATACGATCTCAATTCACCAAATACAGGAAATTACACCCCAACGCATGCAAAGAAAGACTTACCATCGAGAGGAAGGCAGGAGGAAGAAGAATTATAGACATCAGATCATTACACATAAAACAAATACAAGCACTTAGAAAATTCTTTCACACCAAGCAAACCAGCCTTCATACAGCAACAGTCAAAGCAGACAAAAACTATACCCCACTCGGCTTATCCTGGGTAGACCACCCAGCAGATACACACAGTCACACCCAATTACAACAGGAAAAGATGAAAACGTGGTCAGAAAAAACACTCCACGGAAAACACAGATACCACATAGAACAAGACCACGTAAATAAAAAACAATCATACACCTGGTTGCGGGATGGGCAGCTATTCCCGGAAACAGAAGGCTTCTTACTTGCCATCCAGGATAAAGTCATATTAACCAGAAACTACCAAAAGCATATCATCAAAGACCCATCTATTACAGAAGACAGATGCAGAAAATGCCACCAGCAGAAAGAAACGATCGAACACATAACAAGAGGATGTAAAATATTAGCCGGAACGGAATACACAGCCAGACATGACTCAGCGGCAAAAGTAGTTCACCAAGCACTAGCCACAACATACAAGCTCATAGAAAACACAGATCCCTACTACAAATACACACCAACATTCGTACTTGAAAATAAAGATTACAAACTCTACTGGGACATCAGTATACAGATAAAACAGTCTCCGCCAATAGACCCGATATTACTTTTCAGTGCAAAAAAGAAAAAGTCACCTATCTAATTGACATAGCTGTCCCCAACGACACAAACATCCAAACGAAATACACAGAAAAAATTTCCAAATACACAGACCTTGCAACGGAAATAAAAAGGCTATGGAAACAAGAAAAAGTCATCATTGTCCCCCTCATTATATCAGCCACAGGCCTTACACCAACAACATTCACACCACACTTAGTACAATTAGGACTCAACACAAACATACACAAAAACATTCAGAAGTCAGTGATTTTGAAAACATGTAACATTGTTAGGTCATTCCTTAATACACAATGGTAATGCGTTTGTGCTGACTTGGTTTGCGCCCGTCAGCCAAACATGAAACCACATTGACCAAATGTGAGAAAGAAAAACAAAAACAATCATAATAATAATAATAATAATCCCTCAGGGGCTAGAGGAATCCCAGGATTCTCCTAGTACGGGCATTGACGATTCCGAGTTACCTGAGTCATGTTGTGCTGTCTTGTGTTGTCCAGATTATTTGTAACAGAAACGCAATTTTAACGTGTTTACCGTGCCAAGAAGATGAATGGCTCAGCCTTTATTAGTCGCGAGCGGTTCCCCCGGATACCGGGCACCCTCCGGGAGTAAGTAGCCTTGCTGAGGCATCCAGGCTCTGCAGCAGTCGACTCCCCTTTCCTAGGATACTCGTGGGAACACTATGTTGAATAATAATAATATCAGGGTGTTGCTGAGGCGGACTCCTGTTGTATATACAGCTACAGCCCCAACACATCAACAAGGCGAACCAAACAGCCGCCACAGCTGAAACTATCGCCGATAGTTTTACCAGATCCGGCATTGTAGGTGATGGAAATTGCCCTTTCCGGGCAGTTAGCTTACATCTATACGGCCACCAAAAGCATCATGTGAAACTCCGAGAGGTCATCCTAAGATATATACAACAAAACTAGCAGGAACTTTACAAGGTTTCATTAATTGAAGACGAGTATATGAAAGACTTCCATAACTATTATAATTATATGAGGAAAAACGAGCCTAGAGATACTCGCCGTCTCGGAAACCCAAAATAGCAACTTTCATATCTTCTCAAAACAACGAAGAACAAGAGATATAAAAATAATTTTTAAGGACACACCAACAATAATAAACTATTTATCTTCTACTAACAGGCAACCCAATATCGAGACACTTTGAGCTGAAGCACAGAATACTGAAAACACCCAAACAACAGTAAACCAATAAAAGAAGTATCGAGCAAACGACGTAACGGTCGAGGACGTCGCGGGAAATGACAGCTCGACCAAAACGATGAAAAATGGACAGAAGAAAATGGACGTGCCAAAGTGTTGTGCCGGCAAGTAAGTCGACACCCACCAAAGTACCACAGAAATCAACGAACACATCATGCGTTGCTATAATAAAATCACAAAACCTGATAAAGAAATCACTAAGAAAAAAATTACTCGCCGCCTGGACCCACCGAAATCAATCCCAAACACAACCGATACAGATGCGAGATAAACACAACCACCTAAGCCACGTATGTTTTGCAAGGACAACACACAACTACCAAGGCTGGCAAATCAAGACTGCGGTTAAAGTGGACAGATGAAATGAATAGAATGCGCTGTTACTAAATCGCCACGAATTGTTCCCCTCCTCATATCAGCCACAGGCCTAGCACCAACAATATTCACACCACACTTAGTACAATTAGGACACAAATATACACAAAAACATTCACACACACATATATATATATATATATATATATATATATATATATATATATATATATATATATATATATATATATATATATATATATATTTTCACACTAATGTAAAAGTTCCGGATATTTCTGCACAAACCACACAGTATATTATAAATTAATTACAGAAAAAATCTTTCATGTATATATATATATATATATATATATATATATATATATATATATATATATATATATATATATATATATACATGAAAGATTTTTTCTGTAATTAATTTATAATATACTGTGTGGTTTGTGCAGAAATATCCGGAACTTTTACATTAGTGTGAAAATATACGGTATTACCGAAATTTGCATTACAATGCAATGTGGAAGTAACATTTCATCTAATCCTAATCTAGCCAAAAACCGTAACGCAGATTTCACTTAATATTAGTTGTCGAGCTATGTTTAGTTTGGTATTTTTACCATTATAAGTTGGTGTTGCAAATGGTGAGAACTTTTCAAAAATCACCTTATTGCAATAAATTAATTAGTAATTTGTATTGTTCAACCATGACCACTTCTAACATTTATAAATAATGGTTTAGAGTACTGGTTAAAAAGTAGTTCAATGACCAATTAGTTCCCGAAATAATTTAAATATTAATTACTAATTGTAGGTAATTTTAGAAAATAGGTCATCATGCTAAATCAATTACTTTATAGAAACTCAATTACTCATGAGTACTTTATAGTAATTTAATTGCCTTATATTTGTCAAGTTACTTTATACTATTTCAGACGCGGACCACTTTGGAAAGATGAAACTGCGAAACTGTAAGGATTACAATCTTAAGGAAGTGTCACTTTTCAATTTTTTACGTTATGTATATAATAATCTACTGAAATATTTCTAATTTTCTGGGGAAAACTGCAATCTTTTAAAATGTCAGTTTTAGTTTATATTTGCAACAGTAGAAAATGAGGATTTCGATTGTCATTTCTTACAAATATTGATATTTTAAAGACTATAATTGAATTACCAACAGCTTTGGGTGGTTTTAGTGAGAACTAATCGGATTGATCACAGAAAAACTGAAGTATTATGGAACAATTTGTGTATCTGTGTTTCTGTCTGCAACAATGTATAAATTTTCAACAATTGTAAACCGCAAGAAAAAGCTGACCCGGGTAAGTAGACTGTCGTTTTGAGGGTAGTTTTAGACCTATTGTAAATTAATGTTCTCTATGGTATATTTTCAAAAATAACTAATATAAATTTCGGGAGACTACGGGAAAATAAAATAAACCTCGAAAGTCTTGTGTAGCGACAATGTAAGCGACTATTGTTGATTGGTGATCGCTTGGCAAATTCTTGTGCCGTTTTCTATGTTTTCAATAGTTGTAACCACTTAGAAATAGGTTACGCCCTCAAAATAATGTGATTGGTCGGTACAGATCACTCGGCGTTTAACTTCAACTTGGACTTGACTGGTATTGTTGATAAATGTTTTCGGTCAAGATATTTTATACTACGTGCATCTTCTTCTTCTTGTGGTGCCTATTTGTTCCGGATGTTGGCAATCAATCTGGCAATCTATACTTTGTTTACATCTGTTCGCAACAGACTTGTTGGGGATTTATTGAACCAAGTTCTTAGCTTTTTTAGCCAGGATATTCTTCTTCTTTCAGGCCCTCTTCTTTCTTTCACCTTCCCTTGCAGTATTTGTTGAAACAAGCCATACCTTTCGTTGTTTCTCATGACGTATCGGAGATATTCCAACTTCGTTATCTTTATTCTCATCACTACCTCCTTGCCTTTTCCCAATCTTCTTAGAACCTCCTCATTGGTAACGTGAACAGTGCAAGGTATTTTCAAAATTTTCTTACATGACGCCTCCGGCTATGTCCACGATTCCAACCCATAGTACGACACGGGAAAAACTTAGCATCTTAGTAACCTATTCTAGCCCGATAATGATAAATTGCGATCTAAATAATTTAGCCATTTTTAGGAATGCCACTCTTGACCTTCCTATTGAAATTTTTGATTTCTACTGAGTGATCTCACCCATCGTTTACTCTTGTTCTCAGATACGTATATGCTGGTGTTTTGTCTATCTGCTGGTTATTTACTACCAGTCTTCCGTTTTGGTTGATGTTTTTTAATATTATCATGTGTTTAGTGTTCTTAATGTTAAGTGGTAAGCCATATCTCTCACTGAATTCACTCACTCTATTCATTATGTCTTGAATGTCTTCACTGCTGTCTGCAAATATGACCGTATCAACCGCGTATCGTCTGTTATTTATGTGTTCCCCGTTTATTTTTATTCCTTTGCCAAGGTTTCCTGAAAAATTCTTTTCGAGTATATGTTAAACACTGAAGGTGAAAATATACATCCTTGTCTAACCCCTCGCTTATCAATGATGTTTTTCGACTTTTCTCCTTGGACTGAGAGAGATGAAGTTTGGTTCCAGTACAAGTTTTTAATTATTCTCACGTCCCTCTTGCTTATTCCAATGCTGTTCAACGTGTATAAAGTAAAATAAATAGAAGAAAATTAAAAGGACGACAAACGAAAATATTGTTTAGGAAGTAACAACAAATTGTTTTAGTTTTTTGATAAATTAATCGTAGCTCAATTTAATATTTATATTTATTTAGTTTAATCATAAATTTTATAATTATTCTGCGATCTCATCGTTATCAGTAACCAGTTGATTCCGAACTTTCGTCGAATTCACGTAAAATCCAAAATGAGTCACTTGTTTGCGCGTCGGTTCGAAGCAATTTTTCTTTGTTCCGATCCAAAGGGTCTTAAAATGACATATTCCGCTGCCACTTAATATATTAAAAAGTCAGTGTTGTTTGTGAAGAAGTTGGTAAATCGACTGGCCAAAACGTGGCTCGGTAGACAAAAACGGCACTTCGAAAGTCGAGAAACGAATCGGGTCTTTGTTTTCATGGGATCCGAAATTGACGCTGCGTTAAGAAGCGGCAAAATTAAGAAAATCGGGTTTGAATGTGTCCCATGAAACCATTCGACAACTTCGAGCTCAAGATGTCAAATTCCAATGCACATTGAAGAAACCTTTGTTGAGCGAAAATCACGTCGCCAAGTGGTTCGCTTGGGCTCACTCACAATGGCCGGACGCCAACCCTGTTAAAAACGTTTTATCCCTTGTAAAGAGAAAGCTTAGAGGAAAGACTTGAAAGACTTTGACTCATTTGTTTCGCGAGATTAGAAAAATTTGGAAATCATTGCAGACAATCTCGTCGACAGCATGTTTGGAAGATTCCAGGTGATTATTGATGCAGGAGGCGATTGAAGAACTTACTACGCTAATGGCGCCGTTGTCAGCACAACAAAGAATGCATTGATGGCAAAAAATGTTCTCGAAACAAATTTTTTTCATGAGTACGAGCGGTCACGTTCTTATTTGACAGACTGCATGATAAATACCTTTAAGTTGTAAGACATATAAAATAAAATTATATTATCAATAGTAATTTTAGTGTTAAATTATAAGGTTTGAATTTCCAATTTCGGTTCAAATTCTTTTTTTTGATATTTTTAATAAAACCTAATGATTACACAGCCCCACAAAAAAAAAAGTGGGGTATACTTTTGATGCGATATATCAGATCCGTAGTATTTTTGCCCGCTGATCACGAATCTGATGTCAGAATATCGCCATCACATCTCAATTTTTTTCTAACCTCAAAAAATAGGTAAAAATTAGTAAAAATTAAGAAAAATATACTCCTAAAAAATTGATTCAAGCTTTTTCATGAATCCAAAGTTGTATTAATATGTATTCGGACACGCTAAGCTAATATTCATCGGTTGGATTAAGCCATACAGTTCTGTTTTCTTTCTAACCTCAATAAATCAGACAGATATAGTGCTTCTCGAATGCAAAAACGAATTCAAATTAAAATTCAACCGATTCTTACCAAATTTGGTACACGGGGTTTTTTTGGGTTGCTGATCATGAATCTGAGGTCGGATTTGCAAAATTCAAAATGGCGGATCCAAGATGGCGGACAAAATTTTTGAAAACCAACCGATTCCTACCAAATTTGGTATACAGTTGGGGAATCCTCAAACCTGATAC
Source organism: Pachyrhynchus sulphureomaculatus (assembly GCA_019049505.1). Taxonomy (NCBI): domain Eukaryota; kingdom Metazoa; phylum Arthropoda; class Insecta; order Coleoptera; family Curculionidae; genus Pachyrhynchus; species Pachyrhynchus sulphureomaculatus. The sequence continues at coordinate 101,066,383 of CM032447.1, forward strand.
TCTAAACCCTGAAACCTTAGACTCCCACACCCTGTAACCTCAAAAAATAGACCTCAATAACCCTGTAACTTTAAAAATGAGACCCAATAAACTCAAAACCAGGACTTTTAAACCATATACTCTCAAATAGTAGACCCTTAAGCCCTAGAATTGCGAAGGTTAGACCCGCGCCTAACTTTCCTTTTTTTGGCTGTATCTTATTCTTTTTTCAGCGAATGACCTATTCAAAGGCTTTCTGCCCAAACGCTTTTGAGGACTTGTTTCTTTTTTTAGCGACCAGCAATAGTCCGCTAGCTTATGGTCATCCCATCGTCCTTGATACCGATTTTCCATGATTTTCAGATCTTGGTGAAAACGTTCCCCTTGCTCCTCACTGTAGTCACCAAGATTATCTGGGAAATCATCGATGTGGGAGTCCAGGAAATGTAATTTTAGATTCATTAAGCAACCTATTGTTTGAAAATTTTTTACCATTTTCTCGTCTATTTCTTTGTACTTAGGACTTTTATTATTTCCCAAAAAGTTTGTTGCGACTTCTTTAAAACTAAGCCAAGCAGCTTTTTCAACTTTATTCATTTTAGTAACAAATAATGAATCTTGAAACAATCTTCTTATTTGTGGCCCGTCAAATACGCCTGCCTTAATTTTAGTTTCAGAAAATTTCGGAAATTTTTTATGCAAATATTTGAAACATGGGCCGTTTGTATCTAATGCTCTCGTGAATTGCTTCATAAGTCCAAGCTTAATGTGAAGCGGGGGAATAAGAACTTTTCCTGGATCTACCAATGGTGGAAACAATACATTATTTTCACCAGGAGTGAACGATTCTCTTGTTGGTCAAATTTTTTCTTATAATGACGTTCCCTGTCTCTGCTATTCCACAGATATTTATAAGGGATAAAGTGTAAACCCTGACTGTTGGCCAAGCAATATTGTTACAATTTTCAGATCTCCACAAATTTTCCAGTTATGATCAGCATATTTTATTTTTATCAAAAGCTGCTTTATTTTTTCATATTGCTCTTCCATAACTGTGGAATGAGGAATCGGAATGGGGGACGGTTGGTATTATGCAGCAAAACTTCCTTAATGCTCCGTTTAGAAGAATCAATGAACAGTCTCCATTCTTCAGGATCGTATGAGTTATTTTGAAATTCATCCATTAGACCTTTTACATCGGTACAATATGAAAGTGACAATTCCTCGTCCATTGTGAAATATTTTCGAAATTCTTCATCTCTGTTTCTATAATAAGAAATCGTAGCTTCTGGCTTAAGTAAATGTCTTTTCTTTAAAAAGGAAGCAAGATGCTCTGAACCATCTTTGGATAAGCCTAAATCTCTGACTAGATCACTAAGTTCTGACTGTGATACGAGTATTGGTTCTGGTTAACGGTTGTATGGTAGAAATTCTTTATCTGTGTCACTAGTATATGATAGGTTGTCACTAGAACATTCATTAGTAACAGTGTTTGAATCTTTTTCGACAGTCTCAATGTTTTCGGCATGAACTGATAAGGTGAAATCATTTGTTTCCATAACATCAGCATCAAGTGGTTCAGGAGGCGGAATTAGTTTAGTTGGTGTTGTTACTGTCGAAACATCGTTATAAGTAATAGTGCTTTTATTTTTTCGGTTATGCCTCGATACAACATTCATACAAAAGTAGCAATCATTTTCACTGTATGGTCTATTCCATATTGCTGGTCTGGAATATTTAATCGTCTTCTTATTGATGTACAACATTATTTTGCAAGAACTGCAAATGATGTGGGGAACCCAATCTGTATCCTGGTGCTGTATTTCAATGTTAAAACAATCCTTATATAAGGTTTTAATCTTATCCGTTATCGGTGACCCCATTTTACTCAATACGTGTTGACAGCAAATATAACAAAATGAATCACTGTTTTTATCGCATTTATGAAAAGTCCTTGTACCGTGAGACCGTTTTCTTGTAGAATTATACTCTACATGAGTCAAGTCACCCACACATGAAGAGCTACGGTCGCTGGATGACGACGGCTGCGGGCCCGCTTTCCCACCCTGACCAACCGCCGATACTGGGTTTCCGAGTCCCTGCATCGTAATTCTCTTTCTTCTACCTCCCATGACGGCATCTAAGCCGTTATCCAGGGACTCTGCCGGCTAGTGGAGTAACACCGTTGCCCACCGTCACCACGTGGAGGTGCCCTGGATGCAGGTAGAAGAATAAAAATCGACCGATGAATTTTCTCGGCGTTCAAAATGGCGCGAAAACATCTGCCATCTTGAATTTTGCAAATCCAACCTCAGATTCGTGATCAGCGACCCAAAAAATCCCCGTGTACCAAATTTGGTAAGGATCGGTTGAATTTTAATTTGAATTCGTTTTTGCATTCGAGAAGCACTATATCTGTCTGATTTATTGAGGTTAGAAAGAAAACAGAACTGTATGGCTCAATCCAACCGATGAATATTAGCTTAGCGTGTCCGAATACATATTAATACATCTTTGGATTCATGAAAAAGCTTGAATCAATTTTTTAGGAGTATATTTTTCTTAATTTTTACTAATTTTTACCTATTTTTTGAGGTTAGAAAAAAATTGAGATGTGATGGCGATATTCTGACGTCAGATTCGTGACCAGCGGGCAAAAATACTACGGATCTGATATATCGCATCAAAAGTATACCCCACTTTTTTTTTGTGGGGCTGTGTTATTTACGCTGAAGTTATAGATGGTAAAAGAGTATAATAATGTAAGTGTCGATAAGGTAAAAAATCAGTAGAAAAAATTGTAAGCTACTACTCGACGAAAACCACTGTACGGGACTGTAAAAAACTAACAAACAACCAACTGAAAATTTTGTTGTATAATTTTCGGAAATTTTATTTTTAATTGAAAGTGGCTCCGTTAAGAATTTTTTTTACTGGAAATAATTAGAGATAAATTATGGATGAAGTATAAGAAATGCGTTCTGAAAGAATGACAAATATCAGTGACACTGTTGACTGAGTAGATTTAACTGGCACGCAAATACAAGTAAAAAATTGATATTTTCTTCATTTTTAATAGCAATAAAATATAAAGAAATAAAACTAATATATAAAGGGTGTTACAAAAACTGTTTAATATATTTAAATGGATGATTATTGAGTCACCAAAAAAGATATGAAACATCCTGCTTTATTTTTTATCAATTAGGATATTTTAAAAATTTTATTGGGACTTATGCTTGATGCTTGTTCACATTGTTATCAAACGTTTATCTTTTTTTAGTTACATGATCTCTGGTTAAAAAATATTTTCTTAAATTAGATCACTGCGTCTAAATATTTTTCTGAATTGTAAATTTTAAAAAGATAGAATTAAAACAAAATATAAATTTGTACTCTCCGCTAATAAACCATTACCCATTCAACCCATTCACAATATATACTAGGACAAATGCTCAACATACAATTGTTCCTAGATGCAGTTACTATCTAGACATAACAGAATTAATGTTGTTAGCCCTTAAACTATTTACAACGTATAGGTTATAAGAGAATATAAACTTTTTTAAATTTTGAGGTTGACGATGTTGCAATAATCCAGGTTTTTATCTAAATTTGAGTTAATTGTGTTTGATGTGTCTATTTGCTACAATCGCTTTTTTTATGGGTCTAGCACATGTGCTGCAGGAAAGTCCCTAAAGCGCTCCAGGAGCGGCACGCGTGCGGAAAAAGCGATTCACGTTGTTCTTGAATCGCAGTAAATAGTACTCGGTGGGGAAACACTGCGCTAAAGTGCATTTATGGAAAATTGTTGGATATCTATTTTTTGTTAAGTGTAGAAGTGCATGTCAAGGAGTATACTGCCGTATTTGACATTTGGTAATGAAAACGACGTTAGGCGCCGCGACGCCAAACTTTTTTTTTTCGATTGACATACCTTTTGTAAAACGGCTTTGAAAAGCCCTAATTTTTCTCATGATTTTCCTTAAACTGTTTTTTCTAATTTATTTTGCAAAAAAGTGATGCAGCAAAAACCCTCTAATTTTTTTTTCTGTTCATTGCGGTTGCCATGGATAGTAACCACGTTTGGCAGTTTTCAAACAATTTATCTAGTAGGCTGCTGTTATATTTTAATCTGACAGCTCTTGTTTGCACACTTCAATTAAATAGAGTTAAACTAAACAAACAGCGTGTTGATAGCTTCTGGTTGAAATGGTTTCCCACGCTAAAAAAGTAGATATGATTCTTATTTAGGGAGAAACAAGAAGAAATATTTGGGAAACCGTTAGACTTATCGAGAAAGTTACCCCGACAGGTATGTCCCGGATCATACTGTTTTGTAGATTAGAACGAAATTTATAGAGCAATATGGATGCATTTTCTGAGCAGAAAGGTATTTCTAAAAAAAACTGTTTTAACAGATGAAAAAGTAGCCGAAATTATGCAATACTTTTAAAACCATCCATATAATTCAATCAGACAAGCGAGCAGGTAATTGAATGTGTCTTATTGGGCTATTCAGAAATCTCTTAAAGCTAACAAATACCATGACTATAAAATCAGTAATCTTCAGTTATTAACACAATTTTATTCGGAACGACGACTGAGTTTTGTAGCAGAAATGATGATTAAATATGACGAAGAACTTTATTTTCTGAATAATATATTATGGACAGATGAAAATCATTTTGTCAGCAACGGCGGTAATGTATGGTGTGGGATAATTGGAAGAGATTTGGTTGGACCATACATTTTTGAGGGAATACTAACTGGAAATAGATACCTTAATTTTTGGTTAATACTCTACCCGTTTTATTAGAAAATGTTCCCCTTATTTTAAAAAGGCATATGTGGTATCAACACGACGGAGCACCACCTCATACAACTGCTGCTGTTAGAGAATATTTGAATGAACGGTTTCAACGAAGATGGATAGGGGTTCGCAGCCCAGTTATTTAATGGGCACCTTAGGCCGCTCCCTGATTTGTCGGTGCGGTATCGTTTTTTCTCGGTGTGGTCAGTACCGATTCGGTAACGGTATATTTCAATGAAACCCACTGACTTGCTTCGCGCTCGCGCATCCCCGCGCAAGTCTGGCATACCAAGATAAACGATACCGCACCGACAAATAAGGGAGCGGCCTTAGTCACCAGACCTCACGCCGTTAGATTTTTTCTTATGGGGGACTCTTAAAAATATTATATTCAAAACTGCGACAAATGTATTACGCACTTAAAGGTAAAAAATATCAGATGCCTGCAATAGTATATCTAGAGAAATTATTTACAAAGTCACTCATCAATAATGAAAAGAATGGAAAAAATGCATGATAGAAGAATGAAGACATATAAAAAATTTCTTTTTTTATTTTAAATTTCAAATATTTAATTATATAAATATGTAATAAATTGTGTAATGCTAAAAGTTATATAGTTTTTTTTGTGGTTTTAATAAAAATAATGCACTTGTTTTTGATTTTTCTAAGATATTTTATTAAAAAAAAAGCTTCAACAGCATAGCAACTAATAATATTATAATTACTATCAGATTAAACTATCACAGCTGCCTACTAGATAAATTGTTTGAAAACCGCCAAACGTTGCTACGATCCATGGCAACCGCAATGAACAAAAAATAATATTTTAGAGGGGTGTTGATGCATAACTTTTTTGCAAAACAATTTAGAAAAAAACAGTTTAAGGAAAAAATGTTGAGAGAAACCATTTTACAAAAGGTATATCGATAGAAAAAAACAAGTTGTTTGGCGTAGCGGCGTCCATCGTCGTTTTCACTACCAAATGTCAAATATGTCAGTATATTCCTTGACATGCATTATACCATTTTACATTAAAAAAAATATATATTCAAGAATTTTCCATAAATCATGACCGGGCGTCTAAAAATGATCACCTGTACAGGTTGAAAATCATATATCTTTAGAATCGAGTTAAAATAAGCGCCATTTATCACTAATTTTCCACAGTTCCAGTTAATGAAAAGATTCACCGATTGAAATACGATAAACGATTTTCGTAATATGTATTATATCACATATATAGTAGATTAAATTATTGGACAAACGTATTTAAATGAAAATGTATATTTTATTTAATGATTTTGATTTCGTGTTTTAAAATTAATAATATTATTTCTAATTTGAAAACTATGGAAGAAGTAGTCAGGTATCTGTGTTAAAATTACTTTACGCATGAAATAAGTTAAGTAAATTTCAGGTCTATACTCTAGTTTATCAACTTATGTTGATTGAGTGTTGGTAACATATTGTCGTAATGTTTAGGCCCTGTCGAAAATCTGACACAACTATTATGCAGAATTTGCAGATTATTAAAACTGATGTTTTTGTGGTAAATAATGTCGCAGTAAACCGAACTTAAAATAATAGAATTTACAATTTTAAGTTTGCTTCAATATTTTTAAGTGATTCTTATAATTACATAAAATTCTTAATTTAAAATATGCATTTTATCTTTATTTGCTAACGAAAGTGATCGTATTCGAAATTTTCACATTTCTTCATGGTTCGGGGTACATAAATAATATAGTCTCTAATTTTCGTCGGTCCGTCTATCTGTCTATTTGTTGGCGCGATAACTCTCAATCGAAATGAGATATCGATTTTGGTACATATATAATATTTGAAATAAAGATAAGAGGGTGACAGAAGTGAAGATAGATAAATTTAATGTAGTTTTAATAGTAGCATGAGAATTTTCCTTGTTTTTATTATGACAAACTATAAGCAATAATATATAGTCAAACATATAAGGGGTTAACTAGGTGAAGAAGGCTGTGCCATTTGCACGGTCACACCCGATTTTCTCCGAAACTATTTGACATAGAAAGATGAAATTTGGCATAAATATAGGAACTGATGACATAAACATAGGAATTGATGGCCCAACCAAAACCGTGTAGTTTTAAAAGTTAAATTTTAACTTAAGGGGTTAATTTTGGAGGGTGAAATCGAAAGTGAAAAAAATTTGCAAGATCATCGAGTGGGGTGTCAAATGAAATCTCGTGAAAACTCGAGTTCAAAAATATATGTGATGTAATACTCGCGCAAACTTTTCTTTATATGACTTTTAAAAAATTGCCGAAAATCGCTGTCCACTCACCCTAGCTCTACTACTAAATTTTGAGAAATTTCTAAAAGTGTAGATTGAGCAAAAATTGTCACAAGTGGATTACGTTTAATAATTTATCTGGTATAAAAATTTTTTTCATGGGAAGTTGTGGATTTAACCGGGACTAAGACTTACGAAATATCAATATACAAATATATTTGGCGCAATTAGTACTATACTCATATACTTTTCAGTACATTACTGCTCTAAGTATTTAGCCAATCACAGATAAAATAAATTCCCATGATGACTGGAGATCAACAGACAGGTACCAAGACAAAATAATTTTATTTTATTTGTTTATAGTTAAACAAATATTTAAGTAGTAAATATTTGTGTTAAACTTTTACTACATAGATGTCTCGCTTTTTATATATTCTTGGTAATTCCTATATTGAGGAAGAATGTGTGATTGAATTTCGTAGAATACTTCAGCACTCACCGCACGGAACACTAATTGTGCAAGCCGTACTTGCACTTGCCCGTTTTTTTACTTGTTTTTAAGCCATGATCATTTACGAGTTTTATAAATATTAAACTGATCTTCATTTATCAAGCATAAATTATTTCACGTTAATTTATTTAAAGAAAACTGTTATTTTGTCTTTACACCTTGTTTTATTATATTGTGTCCCTCACGAATTGGAAAATGTCGTTATTAGAATTTCCGGTTTTGTCATATTATAGTTTCCTATTTTTTTCACAACCTTTATATTTTTTTCAAAATTTCAGTAGGCGAAAAAAGGTTTTTAATAATGAACCATTTTAGCATAGAAACCAAATTTTTCAAAAATTGTAAAAAAGTTTTCCCCTTCGTCACAAAGTTTTTATTATTTTGTATATAGCGCTACATAATGATAAATTCTTATCAATAATGTTTTAAAAATTATCAAATGTACTTGTCGATTAGAAATAATTACAAAAAATATAGAATCTATAATGCAGTACCGCGTAAAATGAAAGTACTAAAATATAACCACAGGACTGCATTAAAAGGGGGGAATATTTTTTCAATTTGGGGGGTCACGTTCGTAACGCAGACATTCATTAAATTATAATTTTATTATCAATGCTGCATGACGCGGTCAAGTTATTTAATTGTTATCAGCAATGTAAAATTTATTCATAAACTTAGCCTGGAGAGTTTAAATGCTTTAATTCGGTATCGGTGTTTTGACGGTGTTGGTTATATAAAACTGTGTGGTTTCAATTTGTTTAATTTTTATTTGTATTTTGATCGGTAAGCTTTTTATGCATTTTTGATTAAAAAAAAAGTCTGAAAATAATTTTAAAAAAACCGGCCAAGTGCAAGTCGGACTTGCGCAATTAGTGTTCCGTACATTGCTTGTTTTTAAAACAAAAATTTTTGTTACGGAGGTATAAAATAATCAATGACTTCACAAAACACACCCCAAATGAGTTTTCAACAAAGTTTGTTTCCGATTTTTGTTGAAAACTGATGACTTTGAAATTTTTGTTTTTTTTTTATATACCAGATAAATTATTAAATGCACTCGTGATAATTTTCGTTCAATTTATTCCAGAATTTTTTTGAAATTTTCAAGATAAGGGTGGACAGCGATTTTTGACAATTTTTTAAAAATAATACAAAGAAAAGTGAGCGCAAGTATTACAATATATATGTATTTTTGAACTCATGTTTTCATAAGCTTTCATTTGACACCCCACTCGATGACTTGATAAAAAAAAATTTTCACCTCCCAAAATTAACACTTTTAAGTCAAAATTTAACTTTCAAAACTTCACGGCTCTGATGGGGCTATCAATTCCTATACTAGTGCCAAATTTCAACAGATACCGAAGTGATTTTATAAGTGTTCCGCACAGAACACTAAAAATAAGTAAAAAATCTAGACATGAGACAATTTAAGGTTAAATACAAGTTAAATAGGTTGTCGGTATCAGCATTTGTTCTAATTTTAAATTATAATTCTCACATTTTAAATACAATGAATAATTTATGGTTTTTGTAATATTGTTGATCATTCCCTTTATTTTTCTTTCCTTGCTAAAGGAAAGTATTGTACCACGAGTCGTCTGAAGTTTTAGGATTTTTCACGTTTTAGGGCCCCTAAATCACGAAAATAGTCACCTATTTCCTGTCTGTTGATCTATTGCTACGATGACTACCAATTTCAAATTTGGTAAATATATAATATCTCTAGAAGCGACATCGCTTTAGAGGAAGGGGGTGAAAGGAATAAATTTGTTATGGTTTTAATAGTAATATGATAATGTTTCCCTTTTTTTTTGAGGTAATAAACAAATTTTATTCACAATTATTTATAGTAAAATTTGTAAGGTGTTAAAGGGATAAGGCAGTAAGTCAAAGGGGATGTTTCTTATATATATATTGTGTTATATATCCTTTTCAGGGTTCATAGAGTCGCAAGATCTAAAAAAAAATAAGCTATTTTTTCGTTACTTTCAATTTCAACAAGGTAAGGGGTAAAAGGGATAAGTATTCTATAGTTTCAATAGAATTTCGAGCATTTGTCCAGGTTTTTGGTTAATGTAATGGACTAATTTTAAATCCATTATCTAGATGAAAATATATATAGGGTTAAAAGGGTTGAGGGGAGGTTAACGGGATTGCTTAGTTTATATCGTGTTATATGTTCTTATCAAGGTTTTTAAAGTTGAGAAATGGGAAAATTAATTATTTTTTAATTACTTCATTTTGTTATTCTTAATATTTCACTATAAAATGGATTGTATTAAGTTATTCTTTTGTGTATGATAGCAAAATTAAGTATTTATTTTAGACCTGCTTGTTTTCAAGGAAAGTACTGGATAAATTACTTTCCGAATTTTTTTATTTACAAAGTATCCGAAATATACTATAATTATATTTATATCGGGTCTACTGTAAATTTTAAACAAAACTTCAGAAACCATTTAAAAGACGCTATGCTCTGAATGTCATTTGTCCTCGAAATACTAATAACAACTATAAAGATAATAATGTGAATTTTCTCTTTACTTTTTGGTACTAAATTGAAAAATTTCCAATATCGATATTTATGAATAAAGTAAAATAAGTTATTACCGTTGCCGCTAAATAAAATAAATTAAACACTTTAACCCCAATACTTTCTTAAAACTTCAATCTACCTTTAAGAAAACGGTAACATTGTGTCCAACCAGCTCTGCAGATATGGGTTAAGTTCAGTTTAACTACATTACAAAGTTAGGCGATGCTTACTAAATTCAAAATTTTTAAGAATTAGAAATTAATCAAATAGTTGTAACAAAAATACTTGAATAAAGAATTTCCAGTTTCATTTGCTTGAAGACGGGGTAATAAATAACAATTTTTGTCCTAACGACCTTTTTATTAATTGTAGAAATCGAATAAAATAATCGGCGAAACAATTATTTCAAAGAGTGACACAATTAATTTAAAGGGATTATTCGAATAATTTTAAAATTAGAACAAATTTAAAAAATGATCTTACTTAAAAAATGTATAACATCTAAGTTTTTATATATTACCATCTTGTAGTAACTGTCAGTATTATTTGTTAAAAACAGACGTTTTCCTCCAAATTTTAAATAAGAAATTAAACTTTAGTAAAAGGAAACATGGAAAGTTTACATTTATCCAACGATAAATAGTCTTGGCGATTTTCAAAATCTCTTTAAAATAGTGGTGAAATCCAAAAATTTATAGTGAGTGAATTGTATTATCTTCAAAGATATTGGTTAGTATATCTAATTTTTCTCCGAAAATCTTTCATATATATTTTTAATTTTTTTGAATTCTACGGAGAGTTCTAGACGACTTTTGCGTACCATTCCCTAAACATAGAGAGTTTTTGAGATAATAAAATCTAAAAATCAGATAATTTTTCATTAGCATTCAATTTTTAGTGTTCCATACGGAACACTTATGGGATCACTTCGGTGACCGTCTGTATGTCACACCCGATTTTCTCCGAAACTACTTGACACAGAAAGCTGAAATTTGTCACAAATATAGGAATGGATAGCCCAATCAGAGCCGTATACTTTGAAGCTTAAAGTTTGACTTAAGAGGTTAGTTTTGGGGGATGAGATCGGAAGCGAAAAAAAATTTACCAAGTCATCGAATGGGGTGTCAAATGAAAGCTTGTGAATACACGAGTTCAAAAATATATTTGATGTAATAGTTGCGTACACTTTTCTTTGTATTATTTAAAAAAAAAAATTGGCCAAAAATTGCTGTCTCCCCCTATCTTGAAAGTACTGATCAAAAAATTTTGAAAAAATTCTTGAATATAGCCCATAAGGTGTAGATTGATCGAAAAACGAGTCCATTACGTTTGATAAGTTATCTAGTATAACTAAAAACTGTTTGGCTTGACAATATGGTGGAGGTGTTTTTAATATACTTTTCAGTACACATATTGGTGGCTAGGTACAGAGTCAAAATAACTGCATTTTATTTGTCTAGAATTAAACAAATATTTAGGTAGTATATATCTGTTTTACATTTTTGTTACTATATTCAAGTTTGAGCTAAATTGAGCTAGGCTCTCAGGTAGCTAAGATGCTATAACTATTATACATTACTGGCTAAGAAACCGTGAAAATACATATTGGATCTTAAGATATATACATGTCAGGTATCTAATTAGCGTAGCCTAGGTAAGGATTTTATTTTATGTTAAAAGCAATCACCGTACGAAACACTTGCGCAAGTCCCATTTGAACTTGGCCGTTTTTTTTAATGCAGTGTATCACATTAAATCGCAGGTGTATGTATTTTTATAGTTTTTTTCAAATCTTAATATTATGTCTCGAACAACTTTTCAAAATTAAATAAACTTTGTATGTATTTACTTTCTTTTCAAGTTACCATGAACTAAATAACAATTTATTCAAATAACAAAATAGATTATAAAAAATATTTTTAAATACATCCATATGCACTTTTGCACGTGTAATGCAACAATAATATTCTATAAATCAGGCACCTTGCCGGCTTAATGTTAATGTTCTTGCAGTCACCGAGTTCAAAAGACCCTGGTTAAATATTCATGATTATGCAACACCGTTTCGCTATAGACAACGAAATTAAATACCTAGAGATCTATTATCCATTCATCGATACTAAAGATGATGAAATCAGTTTTTTTTTATAAAAATACATTGAAAGTAGGATTAAAATTAGTGATAGGTTTTTATAAAGAAAATAACTTTCTCACATGGTCATTAATATCAAAAGACAAAATTTTTGTCATATATCATCTGCATGTATATATATATATATATATATATATATATATATATATATATATATATATATATATATATATATATGAACTGGTGGATCCTTGTGGCAAGACCGATTGCAGAAAATTCACCTTAAATAGCGGATCCTAAAGAAATAATGTCATGAATATTTTTTTCGTAACCCACTGATGAACGCTGTACCCCAGAATATGGAAATACGCAAATCAGACAGAAGGTCGTTTTTTTCGATCCCGTCAGTCGGCTTTCTTCAAATAAATTTGATGAAAAAAAATATTAAAATATTTTTCTATTCTAAAACCTTTTGTTATTCACATTCAAAAGGTTAAAGCATTTATGCCGCGACTGCCGTATTTTCTTTTTAGTGAATGTTTATCAATTATGGGGATAATGTTTTTTTAAAGAGTAATGGACTGACATATTAATTAAGAAATTTGTAGAACGGGTAGAATATAGCAGCCAGTGAGATAAATTGTGTCAATGGTACAGTTGATTAAGGTTTTAAATTTGTCGTGGATATTTTATATGGAGATCCATTGCATATTTAAGGTACATTTATTTATTTCGTATGGATGTACATTGCACACCGCACAATTGAAGTTAAATAAAATTACCCAAATGAATTATACACAAATAAAACCAACCAACCAATAAGGTACCAATTTAAGGTACATAAAAAAATCATTTACCATTTAGGTATTTATTTTGAAGAGTTCAGAAAAAAATCTATTTGAAATTTTATTTTCATAGCCCCCAAACAGCTGTTAAATAAAAAATAGGGAATCTTAATAATAAAGGAAAAAATCGACCCTAAACCAATTTAATAAATAAAATAATTTATAAAAAATATTATATTTTAAAATAATTATTTACTTCTTACGTACACAGGTTTTATATTTCAGTATTATAAAGTAAAAATTTTAACAGGTAATTCACCAAAATTTTATTTGCTTCCTGGTAAAAAAGATAGTAAAATAAAGGTTGAAATGGTTTATATTTATTTATTATAGAGTAGAAAGAATCTTTTTGTCAGACGTCGACAAAAAATTGGTTTATTATCGCCGACAGAAGGAAACTGCAGGGAGGCTCGTGTATATTATATTATATATACGTATTTTGTTTAACATTTTTTTGTGACTTAATGTAATTTCCGTAGTTTTTTGTACAGAATTTTTTGGATATAAAAATTTCACATATTTTTTCAAGGCTTTAGCGTTATATCCCGAAATAAACGGTTCACTACTTAAATGTGAATAGAAACGTCTTGTAGGATCGGTGTGCTTTTATTACTGCTGCTATAAACAAATGTTCGGGAAAGATGTTTTTGTCTATGGGTCAAACTCTAGCCGCTTGAAATCCATTCACAATGCTGCCAATGATGCCAGCTCTTTTACGAGCTCCAGCAAATAAACTTGCAGCCTGATATTGCGTATACTAATCTGAATTTGTCCTCAATCATTTTTTTATTGCTTGAATATAAATAAGAGCTCATAGGTATAAAAAAAGACACGTCGAATATTGCTATGTTCAACGCTTCCCGGATCTTCGAATGCATTTTATTTTCATCAAGCAGAAGTAACATTTTATTTTCAAGGGTTATTATTAAAAAAAGTTTCATCCATTTAGAAGTTTTACATTTTACAGTTTCAGTTAATATAGCCAGTGCCTGGAATGGTGACAACACTCTCAAAAGGTGTACCATTCCCTAATTCAGGATTTTGTCTCTTTCTTTTGAATACTTAATCCTAAAACTTTTTGCGTTTTTTTCCTGAACGGTAGAAAATCGACTTTCATCAACGTTAAATATTTTCGTAGACGAAAATTTATTTTTATCTACGATTTGCGCTATTCTCCCTACTTGAAAACAGGTGTTAAGGGGAAATGGTTTAGATATTCCGGCGCCTTACCAAGTCAGTCTTTCATGGGCGGGTTGGTTTAATAAATATTTGGTAAAAAGGAGTTTTGCCCTTTTTTTTTTAATTTTTCAAAAATTTTTGAATTTGAAAAAAGTATTGAATGTGCTTCTACACGGTCCCACGAGTCACCCATTTCAATATATGCAATGAATTTCATAACACTTTATATATATATATATATATATATATATATATATATATATATATACATACATATATATATTTATATATATATATATATATATATATATATATATATATATATATATATATATATATATACATATATATATATATATATATATATATATATATATATATATATATATATATATATAGTATATATTATATGTATATAAGGTTTTAAAAAAATTTAACCTAAAAGTGTCAGTTAAGGCCCTGGAGTAGGTAAAAAATGGATCCGTCTTTTTTTGCCACAGTCTCACATTGTCATTGGTATAAATATAGTTAACGAATTTCCTGATCTAATGTTACAAAGTTTCGTAATTTTAATTGGTTTGCTGGTACTCTTATCAATTTGAACCTCTAATTGTCGAACTAGGCCAGTTTTAAAGTTAAACTATATTAGTGCACGACACCTAGGATGGGATAACATGGAAAGCATGTCTGGGACTAGTCAGTGTTCCCATTGTCAGTGTCAAAGCTGAGTAGCTAAATATATTAATAATAATAAAATAATAAACTAATAGTAGCACTAGTTTACTAAATAAATACCTATTTTTGTTCATCGAACGAAACATATAGTTTCTAAATAAGCTAAGTAGGCTAGTTAATAAAGTATTTTTGTTTTCCGCTAGCACGTCATAATTCTCAGATAAAACCGTTTTTGGTTGTCATCTACCCACAGTAGTTGTAATGATTTCTTTGTTTGATTCTGTAAACAATGAAGTAAAGTAAATACGAAAAATTGTTCTAAAATGCCGTCTAGAATGTGTAAAATTAATCCAAATCGTTTTTGCCACATTTGTGGCAAAATTGTTCAGTTAAATCGAGACTATCCTATAACAAACTCACTGCAAAAGGCCTATTTACATTATTTTGAACTGGTCCTCAACTATTGGTATTCAGGTAAAAATAGATCTTTGAGCTTTGGTAAACCAATGATCTGGAGAGAGCCAACTAACCACGCAACCGACTGTTACTTTTGATTGACTAAAACTTTTGGTTTCAACTCGAAAAACAAAGATAAAATAGAATATGCAGACGTTCCATCAGTGTCTAAGCTGTGCCTCATTCAAAGGATTTGCCAGTTCCTACACCAAACCCGAAGTGTCACAGCTAAATCGAGCAGTATTTCACTGTACCAAAGTAGTAACAGTGAGCAGTCCAGCTCCGATAACTTTATCGACGGTAAGGACAGTCCACATTTGATAACTCAGTCTGAACTCAACGATCTTATAAGAGATTTGCAGTTGTCTTAAGTCTAAAAGTGAATTACTTACCTAAAGGTTGTAGCAGTGGAAGTTGCTTGACACAAGAGTTAGTATTTATCGCTCCAGGAGCTGCTTTTTTACAAAAGAAAATAAATTTTGTTATTGTCATGATATTAATGGACTGTTCGAAGAAATGAAACAACCATACAATCCAGAAGAATGGTGCCTTTTTATCGATTCCTCGAAGACAAGCCTCAAAGCTGTTCTTTTGTACAACGGAAATATAAACCCTTCTATCCCAATAGGTCATGCATTGAATTGTAAAGAAAGCTATGAAACAACGTCCATATTATTTAAATTGATCAAATATGAATGTCACAATTGGTATATCTGTGGTGATCTAAAAGTCATCGGTATGCTTTTGAGTTTGCAAGGCGGGTACACAAAGTACTGTTGCTTCTTGTGATGGGACTCGAGGGCAAAGAAGAATCACTATAAAAAGAAATTTTGACCTATTAGAATCGAATATGTTCCAGGTAAAATTAACATTAAAAATATATGTTTGGTTAACCCAAAAAAATTATACTACCACCGCTTCACATTAAGTTAAGGCTTAATGAAATTTTTTTTCAAAGTTTTGAATAAGGCAGGGCTAGCGTTTCTGTACTTATGCAGTGTATTCACGAATTTTTCTGAGGCTAAACTAAAAAAAAGAATATTTATAGTTCCTCAAATCAGGAAAATTTTGGATGATAGAATATTTGAGAGCCATTCAACGGACGTTGAAAGGCTGCCTGGAATTCCTTCAAACTTGTCGCTAGAGATATTTTAGGTAATAAAAAAATTAGAATTATCAAGAGATCGTTGCAAATTTATTGCAGAATTACGAACTGATGGATGTGAACATGTCCCTCAAAATTCATTTTTTTTGCCTTCCCATCTGGATTTTTTCCGGAAAACTTTGGAAGTTTGAGTGATGAGCACATCGAGTGGTTTCATCAAGATCTAAAATTATTTGAGCAAAATTATCAAGGTTTTTGGGACCAGAACATGCTAGGAGACTACTATTGGTCTGTTGTAAGAGATACAGATACAAGTAGTTACAAAAACAGAGCTAAAACTTATCATTTTTAATTGTTTATTTGTACTTTAAATATTTCTTATTAAATATCTTAAAAGTTTGACGACTTGAACATTTTTAAATATTTTTTCTAAGTTGAGGACACTTAAAATAAACAAAACATGTATATTTTATTTCTTGAACAAAAACCTTGTAAACTAGTGTAGTTAATCAAGGCCGAGCTAATATCGCGCACTGAATATTCGAACCTGTAAACATCTGCAAACATCCATATCTCCGAACTCGCTGGAATCACCGATTACTCCATAGTGACTCGTACAACCTTGATCATATACCTATTTAAAGAAATTAAGACCAACCACGTGTTTTACCAAGCTTTACCAGCAACGGCTACTAGTTTTTTTAATGATTACAGAACATTACTATTTACTTAAAATGTAGGTGAAGGTAAGAGTAAGATGATCCCAGTTAAACTAGCAACATAAATCATGTTTATCATATAAAAACATATTAATTAAAAGTAAACACTACCGTATTATCATGAATGAAAGTTATATGTGATAATTGATTAGCAATTGACTTGTTTAAAAATTCGAATTATATAAATTATGTTTATTTAGTTTAAAACATATTTTTATTATTATTTGCAAATGTGAAATTAATAAGGTTATTATTAATTAATTTTATATTTGAGTTTTTGTTTATATGCTGCATCCGCACTGTCCTGTTACTTTGACAAATTATTTATCAGTTAAATTAGCGATTTATATTAAATACTAGCCGGGCCCGCGGCTCCGCTCGCGTGGACTTGATTCACCACTATTGTCACTGCTTATTCCTTAATTTACCCAACGTAATAAAATATCTCCCAT
Source organism: Pachyrhynchus sulphureomaculatus (assembly GCA_019049505.1). NCBI lineage: Eukaryota > Metazoa > Arthropoda > Insecta > Coleoptera > Curculionidae > Pachyrhynchus > Pachyrhynchus sulphureomaculatus. Next base: position 101,084,026 of record CM032447.1, read on the forward strand.
TATTTCCCCTTATCTCTCAATATTTCTCCTTATCTCCCATTATCTCTACATAATTTCGATTATCTAGGCTTAACTCTGCTCATCTCCCATTATTTCTCCTTATCTCCCATTATTTCTCCTTATCTCCCATTATTTCTCCTTATCTCCCATTATCTCACCTTATCTCCCATTATCTAGGCTTACCTCGACTTATCTCTCAATATTTCTCCTTATCTCCCATTATCTCACCATAACTCCCATTATCTAGACTTATCTTTGCTTATCTCCCATTATTTCTCCTTATCTCCCATTATTTATATTTATCTCCCATTATCTCAGCTTATCTCCCATTATCGAGCCTTATCTCGACATATCTCCCGTTATTTCTCCTTATCTCCCATTATCTAGGCTTATATCGAATTATATAGAACATATGTTTAAATTTATAAAAACACGTAAATCGGATAAGTGGTTCCCAAGTGATAAGCGCACTAACGGACAGACAGACAGACAGAAAGATGTTGCATTTTATATATATTCTAGATAGAAGATTATAGATAACCTGGCCAGAGAACAAATGTATGAATTTAAAAAAAACACGTAAATCGGATAAGGGGTTCTCGAGTGATAAGCGTATTAACGGACAGACACACAGACAGAGAGACGTTGCATTTTATATATATTATATTCTTTGCTACATGATATTGTTCCATGTTTAATGCTTTAGGCAGTGTATTGCAAGAGAACGCTCTAGCAGCAAACTTTTCTCCGACTTGATTCACTATTATCGTCACTGCTTATTCCTTATGTCACCTAACGTAATAAAATATATCCTATAACCTGGCCAGAGAACATATGTATGTTTAACACAAAAGCACGTAAGTCGGATAAGTGGTTCTCCCGTGATAAGCGCACTAACGGACAGACAGAGAGACGTTGCATTTTATATATATTATAGATATTCTTTGCTACATGATATTGGTCCATATTTAATGGTTTAGCATGTTTAAAAAAAAGCACGTAAATCGGATAAGTGGTTCTCCAGTGATAAGCGCACAAACGGACAAACAGACAGATATACGTTACATTTTATATATATTATAGATGTAATAAAATATATAATATCTATAACCTGGTCAGAGAACATATGTATGAATTTAAAAGATCACGTAAATCGAATAAGTGGATCTCGAGGGATAAGCGCACTAATGGACAGACAGACAGACAGAGGGACGTTGCATTTTATATATATTATAGATATAGAATATTATTATTATTATGTAACTTGGCCAAAGAATATCTGTATGAATTTAAAAAAAAAGACACATAAATCGGATAAGTGGTTTTCGCGTGATAAACGCACTAATGGACAGACAGACAGACAGAGAGACATTGCATTTTATATATAGTATAGATTATAGATTATAGATAGGATTCTCTGCTACATAATATTGTTCCATATTTAATGGTTTAGGCGGTGAATTGCAAGGCATCGCGCTAGCGGCAAACTTTTTCCGACATCATTCACTATTTTACGTCACTACTCATTCCTTATGCTACCTATCGTAATAAACTATAGCCTATAACCTGGCCAGAAAACATATGTATGTTTTAAAAAAAAAAAGTACGTAAATCGGATAAGTCGTTCTCCAGTGATAAGCGCACTAACGGACAGACAGACAGACAGACAGACAGACAGACAGACAGAGAGACGTTGCATTTTATATATATTATAGATGGTATTCTAACACTTTAAAATATTTATAGTAAAAAAATGCGTCTTTCCTCTTTACTTTCATGACAGTCTTCTAAGCCAGCAGTAAAATCATCGATCATTGTTTAACACGTTATTTCCGTGATCGCTGCAATTTCTTGCTAAATATTTTCTTTTTATTGCTCCAGGGAGCGACGATTATTATTGTAAACCTTAATTTTCAGATATCCCCATAATAAAAGATGGATCGACGTCAAATCACAGCTATATGAATGTCAAATTATCTCACCTATTTTGGAAATCAATTTATTCAGGAAAATTTCTCGAGCAGAGGTATATAAAGAGATATGCTTAAAGAGTGCGATTCCAGCTAATTCTACTGAAACGTAACTCTAAAAAATGTAGGCGGACTATACAGAAAATTTTAAATATTTACCTAGAAAAATTAAAAGTGTTACATATCTCTATATACTATTATAACTCTCCATATATGTATGTAATTATACATTACAATATTGTGTGTGCTACTCGCCTGCTCGCCCGATTCTTTTAGCTGAAGGGCCTGTCGAAGGAATCGTTTAGTCTTGATTGTGCTGTAAGGATAATGCTAATATATCATAATACGTACTGGCACAAATTTACACCTTTAGACCGAAAGTTTTTACTTATTTCTTCCTAATTATTATTTGATTTAAATTATTAGCTGTGCTTTAGGCAGTTATATCTCATATAAATGGTGAGACTGTACTTTAAAGAAAATCTTTGCAAAGTTATTTATCAGATTAAGGTTAGTTGCCCATGTTTTTATCTTGTTAATTATACTATTTGACCAGGTATTAGGAGTGAAACAAAAATACAATGAAGACGTCACAAACCGAAATGGAGAATTACTAACAGAGTTTACATACGTTCCCCATAATGGCAACACAAGTATACCTATTGTCATTGTATCATTAAGGTAACAAATCAGTAATCGATTACATTATCACCGACCAAAAACGTTTATGCGTCATCAAATATTGGACGTCAGAGCACTCACTTCGGCCAACATAGGCACAGACCATAATCTGGTCTTAGGCAAGTTGAGAATGCTTACGACACCTAAAAAGAAACAATCAAACGTACAGAGGGAAAAATTCAATATTGAATCCTTAAATAATGACAGTACCAAAATACTATACTCGACAAGATGTAATAAACATATCACGTAGAATTCCGTTCACGAACAAGACGACATAGAAACCAGCTGAAACAAAATAAAAACCAATATAATTAATGTGTGCTAAAGAAGCTATCGAAAACGCGTCCAGTAAAACAAAACAACTCAAACAATAAAAAACCATGGTTCACTACGGAAGTTAGAATAATAACAAGAGAAAAGAAAAACGTGTACCTAAAATATAAAAACAATCAGAGATAGGAAAACTATGAAAACTACATAAGAATAAAAAATCGAGTTAACAATCGAGTAAGAGAAATTAAAGAAGAATACTGGCGCAGGTTTAGTGCAGAGATGGAACATGACCTCTATAGCTCGCAAAAGTGAATATGGAAAGTCCTACGAAGTTTAAAGAAAACAACAAGAAAGCGGATAAACAAGAAGTACAGAGACCAGCACAACAAGAAGTAGAAGAAGATACACAAGAACCACCAGAAAATTTCACTGATGAGCAAGTAAAAAATGATATACAAAAATTAAAAAACAGAAAAAAACTCCGAACGAAGATGGAATCTGTAAAGAATAAATTAAATACGCCTGAGAACAAATCCCTCTAGAGTACACAAAGTTATTTAATAAAATCTTAGAAGAAGGTAAAATTCCTGAAGAATGGAGGAAAAGCATCTTCAAAAAAGGTGACAAAACCAACCCTGCCAACTATCGCGGAATCACCCTTTTGAGTACATCGCTGAAGCTATTACCAGCGTAATTTCAAATGCAATAACATTAAAAATACCCATAAACGAAGAGCAACAGGGATTTAGAAATAATTGTTCAACAATAGACGCCTTGTTCATTCTAAGATAGGTTAGAGAAAAAGCTATAGAATACAACACCCTGGCATTTACATGTTTCGTATACTTACAGAAAGCTTTCCACCGGATACAACTGAATGACGTCATTGAAACCCTAAAAATGAAGGGGATTCCCAGCGGATACGTAAAGCTAATAAGAGACTTGAATACAAGAAACACAACACTGTTAAAGGTAAACGGAACACTAATAAACCAAATTGCTTTCACCTCCGGAATAAGACGGGGAGACAGCCTTAGTTCACTCTTTTTGAACACGATAATAGACGAGATTATAAATGAAATAAAAAAGGTTGGCTCGGGATATCGAGTTGGACCACATAAAATAAAGATTGTGTGCTATGTAGATGATGCTGCAATAATATCAGAAAGCGAAGATGACCTGCAACGCATGCTATACACCTTCAAAATTCATGCAGAAAAATATAACATGAAGATCTCCACGAGAAAAAACAAAATCAATGATAATATCGAAAGACCCGATCCGATGCAAACAGCAGCATTGAAAAAGTTATGCACTTTAATTACCTCGGTTGCAAAATCACATGTTATGGAAATCTTGCAGATGAGGTTAGGACACAAACCAATAAAGCAGCGGTAATCTCAGGATGTCTCAAACAAAACATATGGAGAAACAAACATCTTAGTACAAATTGCAGGTCCAGAATTTACAAAACATGTGTTAGATCTCTGATGACCTACGGCGCTGAAACAAGAGCAGAAGAACAAAAACAGGGTATAGTTTACAAGACAGGAAAAATAAACATTGAGATCAGGAAGAATGACATAGTACGCTGGATAAGATGTCGCAGAAGAGAGTGGAACCAACACGTAACAAGAATCACGGAAGACCGATTAGCTAAAATAACCAGCAGTAAACAGGCAACTATATCTAATTAAAAGAGGAAGAGGAAGAACATTTGAAAAAAAAATTGATTGAGTGTCATGTATTACTGAAATGAGCAAGTTTTTCATAAGTTTGTGTGTGCCTTTTAACTTTGTATAGAAGTTTATGTTAATAAACAACTGCACCGTTATCTCTGGTTTATTTTAATTTTCCCATTTCATATAATAAAATACAATTTACATATTTTAAACGTAAAATATTAATATTTTTGTGGGATATATTGCTCATACTTAGGTAATCTTGTATATATAATTTTATGAACATTTTGGAAGGTTACAGAATTTATGTGTAATTACACGCAGAATTGACGGTTATAAATGGATCCAGTATTACCCATCTAATTTTTGGTTACAGTATAGGTTTTGTGATTACAATCACTAAAACTTTGTTAAGCGGGTGTGAAGAAAATCTCGATTATTGTCCCATATCGCTTCGAATGAGCAGTGGTTGTGCGGCTTTTGTCATTTTGAAAGAAATATATTTCACATTCTAATATTACAGTGCAAACCTTCAGCATAGGGGAATGTTTTTGCTTCGTAGTAGAACAAAAATGGTAGTGTTATAGTAGGAATGGTATGCTTTTAAGACGGCTCGACACCGTAGAGGTCCAGAAATTTGCTTACCAGTCCTGCTGAATATTACTTTCCGAACTTGATACGTAAATAATTATTCAGTTATTGACTCCCGTTTCTTCCAGTTTGTCATTTTATTGTTAAATATTATCAAAATTCTCTTTAACTTTTTGTTTTGATTAGTTTAGGTTAGTTATATTGAATATTTTGCATTGTCATTATTTTTAGTAAAAATCCTTTTACAAATTTGAACAATTATATTACGAGTATATGAAAGACATTTTAATGCTTCGATTATGATTCTGCATTTTGCAATAGAAACTATAATTTGAACTTTGGGTAATTGAAATTGAATTAGCTATGGATGTAAACATAGTTATTTAATTAAAACAATGGAACAGTGTTGCTAAAGTGTTTTCTAAATATAGTAACTATGTAATTTACTTCAATTAAAAAAATTCTAACATACGTAAAAACCAACTTAAATCCAAAATGTACACTGCCATTTAAGTTTCAATTATAATTAATTGATGCATAATAACATTAATAATATACATGCTAACGTTGCATTATGTTTTGTAAGTTGGATTTCTCGATATGCAGTTGCAATTGTTGAGTAAATATAATTATTAATAAAGTAAACTTCAAGTTGCTGCATAATGCTGTTTTTAGCACAAAGTAAAAATTAGTGATTTTGATGATCTTTTAGCTTTTATAATTGTAGATCTTGGCTAGTCTAATGACTTAAGAAATGTAGATTTAATTTAAAAACATATATATTCAGTATATACGTTGTCTAATAAGGGAATATTTAAAGGCAATGAGCTCGAAAGCATTCGTCGTTGTACGTTGAAGTTTCATACACTTGATGTAAATTGACTAAAAATGTTTTCACAAAAATGTCACGTTTATTCGTCTGACGACTTTTGGATTTAGAAAACCGTTACGCATACAAACACGTAAACAGGTTCATCATGGATTTCCTAATATGGATGAACTATGATTTCAATTACCAATTACCTAACTGTAGGATCGTTTAACCGGTTCGCTTGCTTGTTCTAATACTGCAATGTCAGCTGTCACTGCCCTTTAATAGATATTATTATCACATGCCAATTTAACGACACGTCAATTTCCATATTTTTTTACCAAAGCTGTATGATTCTCGCGACACGTCAATTTCTTAAAATTTCATTAATCATATTGTGCTGAAACTGTAATATTTCTAACATTAATTATTCTGACTACCAGTCCCGGTAGTGCGGTGGGGTACGAACCTGTTAAGTTACAGCCGAATTATTTTATATTTATTATTTAAAATTTATATTCAAAAGCCCCAAAACTTCTTTTAATATGTAATTACGAAAATTAAAAAAAATTGTTTTTAATAGCTATATTGAATAGTACATTTGAAATTTTTCATTTTTAACATGACAGAAAATAAGAATGATCGAAAAAATCTCAAGAATTAAAATTTTAAATATTTAAAATGTATAGTAATTTTTGCCGCATTCGGTTAATGCCAATACAACAATTAACTAATACTCCATCAGCCACCCCGGGTTTCACTGTGTCCTTTTTAAACTTTGAGCGTTGCTGCTCCACTCTAGTGTACGTTATGTTTTTTTGGACCGCAGAAAGCGATCTGCAATTAGTTTTTTGAAAAAATGTTATAACAATTTTTTAAGCAATTACCTAAAAAAAGTAATTTGATATAATTTATTTTTATAATAACAAATTCTAAGTTTATTAAGCGCTCCACCTTAATTTTTTTAGACATATTTTGACCCACTGAATACAAATTTAAAGTCTATTTTTGCAAAAACTTAACCTTTTTATTGTTATAAATAATTTATTATAAACAATTATGCTAATAAAACATAATTTCATAGAATTTATCTCCATACCAGCAAAATCTAAGCTTTTTACGAGCTCTACCCAAGATGAATTTTGTCCTATCTGAATTTCTAATCCATTTTTCCAATTTAATTAATTAAAAATTTAGAGCTAATCAGTTTATTTATATGCAATTAGATAAAAATATTTGTGTTAAATTCCCAAAGAAAAATTAATATAATTCTAATAAATTGTCAGTAATAATAAAATAAATTAGTTTTTGAAAAAAACGAACAGAGATTTTATATTTAGCGAGTTAAATAATATTGTATTAAGTTATTATAGAAAAGAATTATTTATTTGTAAGAAAAGTTAATACATTTTTAGAAAAAATGGATTAGAAATTCGACTTTAACGTGTCAAAAAAACATATAAACTCGTGCATCACAGCTAGGTAATAATGCGAACAGAGAAAATCAATTTGTTTATAACTTAAGCTTTGCCTTAAAAATACAAAAATTCTGCTGATAAAAGCAGGAACTGGACTTCATGGCACATATTTAGGATTTCACCTCGTATTATAGTATTCATTTATCTGCCGCTCTTGAACGAGTTCAGGTGGGTCCAAAAACTTTACAGGTTCAAAAATTCGTAGAAATTCAAAGAACCAGCATCTATGTCAAATAATATTTTTTTACTTCTTTTTGGGTCCCAAACTAACTATATTCTTAAATATCTGTCACTCAGCGATGAGTTCATTTTCTGAGCCCATTTTTTTCAAGAAAAAAAAGTTTACTCCCATAGGAACCAGTCTCCGTGGCAGATATTAAGGCTATACCTAGTATCCTCATAACCTATAAAACGGCCACTCTGCGATGGGTTCACTTATCCTCATTTTTTTGCCTCCATAACCACGGCAGGAACCGGAATTTGGATCTATAAGTTGTATTTTTTGGTCCAGTTTGTCACATTTAATAAGTGATATATTCATCTGCCGCTCTTCGATAAGTCCAAAATCTTAGTTATAAGCTTCCGGACTATATGTGATTCAGAATTTAAAAGAACGCCCGCTTCCGCGCGAGCTCTCTTTTTCAAGCTACGTTGCCACAGCGAAAATTCACTTCATAAAATTTAATAAAAAGTAATATTTATCTAATATTTTTGCAACAACTAGATGGTAAACTGCCTTCATATTTTAACAAACGATATTAAAGTAATTTTTTATATATATATAATTTTTTTGAGACTTTTTAATGCACATACGACAACAAAAAATTGTAAAAAACGCATGCTTTTGATCGAAGAAAAAGTATGGATTCCTATCTTATACGTGTTAAACATCTAAAACTTTTACAATTAATTATGGCAATACGGCGTGATAAACCTTCTTTAAATTGAAGTAGTGAATGTATGATGCTAACATCTATTATTTCTCAAAATTTCAAACAACACTACTTTTAACAGTTACTCGTAAGAAATACTTTAATAAGGAAAGTTAGAATACAGGTAAGATATCGAAAGCGTTGTTATACCTAGAAATTGTGACCACATTTGGCTGCCGACTGCAAAATGACGTTTAATATTACTTCTAAATTAAAATATTAGACTATTGTTCTTACGGTTCAAATAATTTTAATGAACGAAATATATTTGGAAATTACATTATTCTAGTAGGAAATTTCGATAGCGGTTCGTGACACTCGTCTTTCCTAGTAGAAAATTGTTACATATAATTGTTATATTATTTGTGACATAAAATTGAAATTAAGAAGGCCTTATAGAAAACTAAATTAACTAAACTGCTTCGAACTAATTAGACTTTTTTCCATCTCAGGCAATCCAGAAGTAGCACGTGTGCTGAAATAGAACTTTACGTTGCCCTTGAGCTGTGTATATTTTACGAGTACTAGTTACGTGACAAATTCTCGGGTAGTGTAATCCAAAGAAAAAAATTTCTCTAATATAAAATATCATCTTAGGCTGTTCTCTAATCCCATATTTTTTAGCTTCTAAATTGCTTTTCATTCTCCCATCTCGCTTGGTTCTGTTTTTGGAGAAGTAAAATGGGGAGAATCCTATTTTTTTACATAGGGTTTAGCCAAAATATTTTACATTTAGTAAACTTCGTTCAAAGCAATGTATTATATTAATATTTTTTATCCTACGTATAAATTTTAATTTTAAATATACCACTAGCCGTCCCAGCGGCTCCGCTCGCGTGGACTTGATTCACTACTATCGTCACTGCTTATTCCTTATGTTACCTAACGTAATAAAATATCTGCCATTATTTCTCCTTATCTCCCATTATCTCTACATAATTTTTATTATCTAGGCTTATCTCTGCTCATCTCCCATTATTTCTCCTTATCTCCCATTATCTCACCTTATCTCCCTTTATCTAGGCTTATCTCGACTTATCTCGCAATATTTCACCTTATCTCCCATTATTTCTCCTTATCTCCATTATCTCACCTTACCTCGCATTACCTAGGCTTATATCGAATTATACAGAACATATGTATAAATTTATAAAAACACATAAATCGAATAAGTGGTTCTCAAGTGATAAACGCACTAACGGACAGACAGACAGAGAGACGTTGCATTTTATATATATTATAGATAGATAACCCGACCAGAGAACATATGTATGTTTTAAAAAAAAGCACGTAAATAGGATAAGTGGTTTTTGCGTGATAAGCGCACTAACGGACAGACAGACAGACAGGCAGAGAAACAGGCAGACAGACAGACAGAGAGACGTTACATTTTATATATATATATATATATATATATATATATATATATATATATATATATATATATATATTATATTCTTTGCTACATGTTTTTGTTCCATATTTAATGCTTTAGGCCGTGTATTGCAAAGAACGCGCTAGCGGCAACTTTTTTCGACTTGATTCACTATTGTCGTCACTGCTTATTCCTTATGTCACCTAACGTAATAAAATATATCCTATAACCAGGCCAGAGAACATATGTATATTTTAAAAAAAAAGCACGTAAATCGGATATGTGGTTCTCCAGTGATAAGCGCACTAACGGGCAGACAGACATACAGACAGAGACACGTTGCATTTTATATATATTATAGATATAGATTATTATTATTATATAGCCTGGCCAAAGAATATATGTATGAATTTAAAAAAAGACACGTAAATCAGATAAGCGGTTTTCGCGTGTTAAACGCACTAATGGACAGACAGAGAGCCAGAGAGACATTGCATTTTATATATATTATAGATTATGGATATTCTCTGCTACATAATATTGTTCCATATTTAATGGTTTAGCCTGTGTATTGCAAGGGAACGCGCTAGCGGCAAACTTTTTCCGACTTCATTCACTATTATCGTCACTGCTTATTCTTTACGCTACCTGTCGTAATAAAATATAGCCTATAACCTGGCCTGAGAACATATGTATGTTTAAAAAAAAGTACGTACATCGGATAAGTGGTTCTCCAGTGATAAGCGCACTAACGGACATACAGACAGACAGACAGACAGAGAGACGTTGCATTGTATATATATTATAAATATATATTATCAGATATCGAAAAACCCACCAAGTGCAAGTCGGACTTGCGCAGTTAGTGTTCCGTACGGTGATTTTAAAATAAAATAATATCCTTACTTGGCTAAGTTAATTAGGTTCCAGACATGTATATATCTTAAAATCCAATAGGTATTTTTACGTTTTTTCTTAGTCAATTTAGCTCAGTCTAGAATCTTGTAATGAAAGTGTGAAAACAAATATTTACTACCTAAATATTTGTTTAATTATAAACAAATAAAATCAAAAAAATATTCTCGCGGTAACCATTCGCGTATGCACTCGAAAGTTAACAAAACTTCAGAGTTTTTTTTATATCAGATAAATTATGAAACCTGTGATAATTTTTGCTCAATTTACAAGTTATGAAGAATATTCCAGAACTTTTTCAAAATTTTTTGAGCGGTACTTTTCAAGATAGGGGATGGGACAGGCATTTTTTAGCCATTTTTTAAAAATAATTCAAAGAAAAGTGTGCACAAGTATTACATATATACTTTGAGCTCGTGTTTTCACAAGCTTTTATTCTCTCGATGACCTGGTAATTTTTTTTTCACTTTCGATTTCACTCCTCAAAATTAATCCCTTAAGTCAAAATTTAACTTTCAAAATGATACAGCTCTGATTATTTATGCCAAAGTTCATGTTTCTACGTCAAATAGTTTCGGAGAAGATCGAATGTGACTGACGGGTAGACAGACACACGGACCGGCGGACGAACGTAAAGACGGACAGATGGGCAGACAGACAGATAGACAGACGGACACCGAAGTGATTCCATAAGTGTTCCGTATGGAAAACTAAAAATGAACAATATCCGAGTTATCGACATCTAAGAAGTAGAATTGTTATACTTTAATTTTCGACAATAACTAAATGGAGCATCATTTCTTAAAGCAAATCTTAGAGCATTTTTTTCTTAAAGCCAAGGTTACCACAGTTGTTATTCAAGACTACATTTTTCATTTAAATAAATTCACCTTGAGTAAAGGCTCGCAAATTTTATTTAAAAAATCATCTTCTTCTATTCAAAGGAGCAGAACACGCATACATTTCAAACTAAAATATACTTTGATGCTGTACATTCTATAAGATTAAACTAACTATTACAATTTTTGTAATCACAACACATATAAAATAATAAAAATAAACCCTTTATTAAGATAATTTTTGATCAAGAATTAACAAACCCGTAAAATTTTGTAGCCACGTAGGACCCAAAAGTCTCGTTGTTCGCGCCTCAATCGCACAGCCCGTGTCGCTCTCGGCAAGATGCTCACGTAGGACCCAGCGTTAAAAAACTAATAATCGTGACTGCGTTTCATGTCCTTCGTCTGACAACACTTTTTTTAACTTGTAATTGCTAATAACGGCAGGTTAGTACATACTAAGGAGACTAACCGTTTTTGGGTAAATTTTTTTATTGTTTTTTATTAAACAACATGCGATTTTGCATCAAATGGTGTAAATTTTAAATCGATCTGACCACTAGAAGTGGATAAAATAATTTTTTGAACTTAGCTGGTCACTCGGTTCGATCACTACATCACGCACCCCATTCCTTTGATTACAGGACTAGATTTGAAGAGTTTTGCTAAAATATGTTTGCACTTACCCACTTACTAGTCAATAATCCAAGATTTCATTGTCATTGGAACAGTGATAACTATCATAACAGTCAAGTCCCGGAGTCACTTTGACTGTCTCTGGGTTTGGTACGGATTCTTTTTTTACGACAGAATCCCTTCCGTTTTTTCAAAAACTTTAGATACACTAGAACCTGGCATCATACAATAGAAAAGGCAAGAGTCACAAATAAACGAGGTCAGGTTCAGGTAGCAAACATACAAGTTATATAAAAACTTATCCCTTGGAATAATTGGGTATCATCATCATCATCATCGTTAGTTTATTCCATCCATAGTCGGATGTAAACCTCCTCAATTTGTCTCCAATGAACTTTGTTGTTTGCTTTTTGCATCCAATCGTGTCCTGCTAATCTTTTTATGTCATCCATCCATCTTGTGTGTCCAATTTCACCTTAATATACATATTCGTTGCACTACATCTGTCACTTTTGATCTTCTTTGTATCTCGATGTTAAGAATACGATCTTGGAGTCCAATATTTAGCATTCTCCTCTCCATTGCTCTAACTAAGTTGGGAATGTGGAATCTTTGGCACAATGATACCACTCAGTATATATCACCACTACACCAAACACCTTATTTTTGCACTCGACGCGCGTTTCGCTAACCATGTTAGCTTCATCAGGAGCGATGATGATCAAGTCAATCATCGCTCCTGATGAAGCTAACATGGTTAACGAAACGCGCATCGAGTGCAAAAAATAAAGTGTTTGGTGTAGTGGTGATATATACTGAGTAGTCTTCTATCCAAGTCAGCCTTTAAATTATTTTTGGATATTTCGATTTTTTGTCCTAAAGATTGTTTGTACAATCCAGATAAATTATCGAAGGTAATGCATTCGTAATAATTGTCGTTCAATCTGTACCTTCTGGAGAATATTCCAGCATTTTTTAAAAATTTTTCGATAAGTACTCTTTGAGCGATTTTTAGCAATTTTTTAAAAATAACACAAAGAAATGTGTGCGCAAGTATTACATCATATATATTTTTGAACTCATTTTTTTTGCAGACATTCATTTGACACACCACTCGATGACCTGTTAATTTTTTTTTTTTTTCACTTCCGATTTCACCCCCCCAAACCTAACTTTTAAAACTACACAGCTCTGATGAGTCCACAATTCTTATATTTACACCAAATTTCAACTTTCTATGTCAAATAGTTTCGGAAAAAATGGAGTGTGACAGATGGACAGACAGACGGGCAGTCACCTCAGTGATATTATAAGTGTTGCATCCAGAACACTAAAAAAGAAGTTGTAGAATTGTAGAAAAGAAACATTATGTCCAAAAAAAACACAAATATTCACATCTTTTTTTGATAGGACTTGAGTTAAATCAAAGTACCCTTAATTTACAAATTGAAAAAGGTGTTACCGACTGTATTAAGTACTGGTTGGTTAAATTCGTAAGCCCCAAGGGAGGTTAAGACGTTTTCCAGTTTTAAAATTCGTCTGTATGTCTTTAATAAATATTTGTTAATTTGTATTTTCAGTGTTCCGGAACACTTATAAGATCACTTCGGTTTCTGTCTGTCTCTGTCTGTCTATCTGTACGTCTGACACACCCGATTTTCTCCGAAACTATTTGACATAGAAAGTTGAAATCTGGTATTAATATAGGAATTGATAGTGTCATCAGAGCGGTGTAGTTTTGAAAATTAAATTTTGACTTAAAGGGTTAGTTTTGGGGGGTGAAATCGGAGTGAAAAAAAAATTACCAGGTCATCGAGTAGGGTGTCAAATGAAGGCTTGCAAAAAGTTCAAAAATATATATAATTTAATACTTGTGCAAACTTTTCTTTGTATTATTGGTAAAAAATTACGAAAAATCGCTGTCTCCCTTCTTATCTCAAAAAGTACTGATTAAAAAATTTTGAAAAAATTCTGAAATTTTCTCCAGTGGGGGTAGATTGAACGAAAATTATCACGAGTGCATTACCTTTAATCATTTATCTGGTACATAAAAAAAAAAAAACCAAGAACGTTAAGGTCATCAGTTTTCAGTACAGATCGGAGAAAAACTTTGTTGAAAACTCATTTGGGGTGTGTTTCGTGAAGTCATTGATCATTTTATACCTCCATAACAAAAATTTTTATTCCAAAAGCAATTAACGTACGGAACACTAATTGCACAAGTCCGACTTGCACTTATTACATTTACTGTTGTTCGTAATTAAAAACAATAATAATTAAAAGTATTATTTTTATATAAATAAACCCCTTGGTTTTATAAATCAATTCCAATTCAACCGGAAAAATATTCTCAAGTTCAAAGCCAACGCTAGTAAGGTTTAATCAAATTTAATTTGGCCATTACAGATTATGATTATTAGTTTTCCATATCAATGTCTAATGAAAATTTACATTTAAATTCGAACTTGTTGCCGAGTTTTGGGTTTTGTGTGCAATTATTCGTAAGCATAAATACAGAAAAAAAAAAAATCGAGGTTAACAAGATAGTTTTGGCACGCATAATGCAATTTCACAAGTGAGTACTAGATTTATTGCTGATCTTTTTACCTTTATGGGTATAATAATTGTTGTCTTAATGATTATAAAGTTTGTTATATGGAACTGAATTTTGGAAAAATCGTTATGTTGCAGAACTTCGACAATCTTAAATTAAGCTAATGATTTTCGTGTTACTGTTTTCAACAAAAGAAAATTATAATTATTCCGTGAAAAAGAAAAGACAAAATTAGTAAACTCATTTTTACTGCTATTGAATTGCTAGTTTATGGCTTCTTAATTGGGACACCGACCAAGGAAGTTAAACATAAAATAAGTCAAGTATAAATATTATTTACATGAATTACGTATGTGCTCAGAAAATTTAACTTATTGATCAGTAGTAATACATATCAATGATCAGGCTTTACAAACGCAGAAATCTCTTGTCTGTGGTAAGAACCATACATAAGAGTCTAAGAGACGCTCAGAGGGTAGATTTCATCAGATTTTTGCTTTGGAGGACGCCTTAGATGTAAGAAGTCTAGGAGCAAATAACTTTGATAGCCCATAAAACAAAAGCTTTTCCACTGAATTATTTATGAGACTGGACCTTCGTCCAGAAAGTTAGGTAATTTGAACGAGAACACATTTCTATTACCCACTCCATATATCGAATTTTGATAGTCCGTAGCATAAAAATGGCCAGACAATTTTTTTGTGATGACGATAAATTTTGCTCAGAAACACTGTTAATAATAATAAAAATAAATATGAAATCATAAGTCAGGATACTTAACAAACGATGATTTCTTCAAAAACTGTACAATACATGTACTATTTAAGTAAGTTTTTTGATCTTACTTCTGATTCTTCTTCGTCTTCTAGGGATAACGTCTTTTGACTATAGCTCATCGTTCATCACGTCTTATTTATAGCCCGTAGTGATGCACGTTTTTAATTACGTTTGGCAATCACTTCGTCGTAATTCTCGTAATACATTTTTTATATACGGTTAATGTCTTTATAAGTAAGGCGTATCACCGCCATGACTCTGTTAAGCACGTTTTTCTGTTAACTTATCGAGTTACTCTTTTTTTCAGTCAATAACGGCAGCTTGCCTGTCGTCTCTACATTTCTCGCGTTTACTAGTGTTTGTACAAAATAAAACACCAAATAAAATAAACAATGAATATAAAATATAATCTGCATATATATATATATATATATATATATATATATATATATATATATATATATATATATATATATATATATATATATATATATATATATATATAACCGGAAATCCGCACTAGATTTTGGATCTTCGAGCTCTTGTTCTGTGTTTATTACATCTTTCAATTTTCAAGTCCAATGTCAAAATATTATTGTTTTATAAAATTTAAATAAATAAATTCAAACTGCCACTACTAGTTTTTCTTTTATCGCGTTAAATATGCTAAGTTAAACTAATCTATATAAATAAAAATTAAATGCTGAACGGTTGGACCGATTTGGCTAATTTTTTTAAAAAAATGTTGGTAATAGTCCGAATAAAGTTTTTAGGGAAAAAAATTGGAAAAGTTGCCCGGAAAATTGGAAAATTCGGGAAAAACGAAAGTGCTTGGGATTTTTGTATGAACTCAAGACAATAACTCACAATTTGAACGATGGATATGTGTAATTCTTTTTTTGTTTTGTTCGTTATGATCCTGGAAAATTCGGGACCATTAGAAAGGAAAGTCGGAAAATTCGGACAAACTGCAAAAATCATAATTTTTGTATATACTCTCGATCATAACTGACGATAGGAACGACATATTTGGTTGATTCTTTTTTTGTTTTGTTCGTTATGCTCCTGGGATGGAAATAACTCGATTGAATGTTTTCAATTGAAAAAAAAAAAAAATCTGGAAGATTTGAAGAAACATCTGGAAAAACGCATTCCAGCCTAAATTAAAATAAAATTACATTTGTTTTTATTTTTGTGTTGTTTCGCGATCTATCCAACAAGTGTAGTTATTTTATTTCTATTCCAATTTATTTCGCTACATGCGCAAATGTCGTTTGACAGTTGATTGTCAAATTGTAAATCAAGCCAATCGGTTACATAGTGACGAAAAATTGATTTAGTTGTTTATTTTCAGTTGAATTGTGATTCTGTTGTAAGTTCATCGCAATCGTTTCACGAAATGAATTAAGTTTCGTCGTTTTATCTCAAACAAATTTACAGATTTACTTACGAAACACGGTGAGTTTTGAAGTGACTAACGATTATACAGTAACAACACAAATGTGTTGTTACTGTATACAACACATTTGTGTTGTATACAGTAACAACATTGAATCAATAGTCCATTTTCAGTTGAATTGTGATTCTTCTCATCGCACATTGTGTCGCAATCGACACAATTGAATTGAATTGAATTGACATAATTTAATCGCATTGCAATGCCGCTAATAAGACGGAGCAATTTAGGTCGCAGAACTCGCAATGCTACAAACCAAACGAATTTTCGATCCAATCAAACTGCAGAGCAACGCGAAGAGCGAAATGAAACTGAACGGAATCGATTATCACAAACAGGTGCAGTACGTACACAAGAAGAAAGAGAAAATGCAAACGAAGATGATATGCATCGAATGAGACATCATCGGTTAATAGAAACCAATCGTTCCACAATGAATTTGAATAATCGTGCAAGAAGACAAACTAATGTTGCGTTGAATACTCATCAAGCTGCATTCCGTTACAACGTGAAAATTGATTACAGTACAGACCAATTCGTTGCTATTGGGTCAATGAGCATTGTGTGCCCACATTGTAAGACATTGAAATACAGAAATGGATTGTGTTGCGCAAGTGGCAAAGTCAAATTGGCGCCATTGGTCCTGCCACCAGAGCCATTGCGCTCATTGGTTTCTGGAACAGGAACAGATTCCACACACTTCCTGACACAAATCCAGAAATACAACAGTTGCTTCCAAATGAGTTCATTTGGCGCAACAAATGTGGTTCGGGGCCATTTTCAAGGTGACTGCAACACAATCATCATGAAATTATGACTTAATTCAATTGTGTCTTAAATTTTGGTTCCAAGTCGATCACATTTCAGGCACATCACACATTTCCAGCATTTCAGCGCGTGTACTGCCGATAGAATTCATCTCGCATGTAAAATTTCCCATTGACGTAATTCTGAATGTACTCCTCCTCAAATTGAATATCCATGACCACAATCGTTAATAGATGATCACTTAGAAATACGTCTTTTTCTCATTTTTACTTTATTTACACATTTCCAATAGCTTATCACAAATTCACAAAACGAGCACAAACATATTTATTGAAATTTGGACAGGACAACGTCTATCGGGTCAGCTAATGCCTAATAAAAATTTACATTTTAATTTTAACTTATTACAGAGTTTTCGACTTTTTAAGATATAATAAAAGTGCATCATTTCCAGTTATTGGTAAATGTAAATTTAAGAAATAAATCGAAGTTAACAAGGTAAATTTCACAAGCGTAACGCAATTTTACAAATAATTATCAGCATTATTACTGATCTGTTAACTGCATGAATATAATACTCGTACCTATGGTTTTAATAGTTTGAAGGCTGTTGTACTATACCAAATTTCGCAAGAGTTTCCGAACGTTCAACAAATATTTTGCTTAACTTGCCACTTTTTTTTTGGTAATGCATTGAATAAAGAACAATTATAAATAGATAAAATGTTAACAAATTTATTCTTACTGAGAAACCATTAAGTAATTTTACATTCTATTACTTTCAATTCAGACACTAAATTAATTTTTTGTTTATAGATTCTTAATTAGATCACCGACTAGTAGCACAGGTACACAAAATAAAAAAATTATCTGTCTAAGTGAGACATATGTTTTCTTAACTATTTTTTTATGCTGAATCCAAAAAAAAATCATAAAAAAGACATCCACCGTGAGGTTTTTTCAGAAAAAAGTTACCAAAAATCTATTTTAATAAATAAAATGTAAAACCGTACAATCATTAAAATTTTGGAATAAAACTATTATTTCGGACATTTTTAAATGTTCTGAATCTACATTTACCATAAAAAATATTAGGTTTTAGTGTTCATGTTTAACAAAAAACACGCATACACCACGTTTAACTAAGCTACGTAATAAAATTCTGTTTAAAATAAATATGTAGAACCGCTAAATTAAAAAATTGTTTTTAATTTTTATTAATATTGACCAAAAATATTATTTCCAGTGTTTTCTGAAGTTCCTAATTCTGACTTGACATCAGAAATTAAGTTTTATGTTTAGTTTCAACAAAAAAACTCGCTTTTAAAGCGGCCCGCACACGGTCAATAGTATTGTCAATACTATTGATCGTGTGCGGTAGGTATTGAAGTTGGTGTTGATGAAATAATTTTGTATTGACGAAAATCTAAATTTTTTGATATTCAAACATCAATACTGCAAAGTGGTAGGGATATTGACAATACTATTGATAATGTGCGGTGGCTTATCAATACTTTCTTCAATACTTAGTTCAAAAAAAAATTTCGTCGAGGTAGGAACTAGTTTTTAATCGTTATATTTGTTTTATAAACTTAATTTTTAAAAAAAGAAGTCGATTCTTTTACAAGCCAAAGTAGAACCTGATTTTAAATAACCTTCTCTGAGTTCTCTGTCTCTTGAATGCCTTGTGCAATGTTTTAAACAGTGGTAACTTTAGTGTTTTTATATTAATTATTATTTATCTTTTTAAAAAATGAGTAATGGAACAGAAGAAATTGGTGATAATTCTGAAGTTGGTGAAAATTTAAGTGAAACGGATACTGAATATTTAAAACATTTTATTGAAGTTTATGAGACTCTCCCAGAATTATGGAATCCACGCTTACCAGCTTACAAGAACAGAAACAGTCGCAAAAAAGCAATACAAAAAACTAATTCCAATCTATCAAAAACTTAAACCCAACGCAGATGAGGCGGAAATACAAAAAAAAATTAACGCTCTGAGAACCAACTACCGAAAAGAAGTAAAGAAGATAATAACATCTAGGCGTTCTGGTTGTGGCGAAGATGAAGTATATACACCAACTTCGCGGGTTTTCCATGCCCTTCAGTTTCTGGGCGACAGTGAAGTTCCTGTGGATTTCGAGGTGGATTTCAATGAATCAGTGGTAAGATAGCAAAAAAATTTATTACATAATTTACAAATAGGTATATCATTAATTATATATTATATTTTTCATAATAACGTTATTATAAAATGTTTGGGTTAAATTCGTTTACCTTCATTATTAAAATAATCACGAAGTTTATCTCTGACCACCTTGGAACAGTTATTGCTGTTTTTGGACATGGTACACTGTAGTGGTGTCATATGGGAATTAGCCACATCATCTTGAGTATCACGTTGCAAGTAAGTAGTAACTCTTGCTGCTAAATAATTGTGTAAGTAGCAGGATGCCATAGTTATTACCCTGGCTTTTTTAGGTTCCAAGTAGATGGCTTTATTGAATACACCAAATCTAGCGGCAAGTATTCCAAAACAGTTCTCTACGGATACTCTAGCAGAGGATAACCTCAGATTAAATTCCTGACTTGCTGAATCAACTTTCGTTTGAGAGTAGGGCTTCATTAGGTCGGGTCTCAGTGCAAAAGCTTCGTCACCGACAAATACAAAATTATGAGTTTGTGATGTGTTAGGCAGAACAGTGGGTTTTTGGCAAGTTGAGCTTGTTATGAAGTAGAAGATTCCCAAATTTTGAGTAGAACAACACCCCGCCATCTGATACTTTACCGTTAGTTCCAACATCAATCATTATAAACTTTCTATTTGCATCCACAAGTGCCAGTAAAACTATACTATAAAACCCTTTATAGTTATAGTACTGAGACCCAGACTGTGCTGGTTTTTTTAACAGCTATATGCTTCCCATCTATTGACCCCAGGCAGTTCCAGAATTGATTCCTCTCTCCAAATTGGTGAGCAATGCTTAACCATTCCTCTGGGCAGGATGGCAACTAAAACAAATACATTTAAAAGAACATTAATGTAAACCCTATAGGAATATGTTTTTAGTTCATTTTATTTTAATGTTATTCAACATTTTATTGGTAATTGTTTTTCAGGATGTTCAAGAAACGCAGAACTCGCCAGGAGAACCAGCACCCCGTACAATTCAGACCAGTGGCAATTCGTCTGTTTCCTCAATAACACCACAAACATTTATACCAAGAAAAAAAAATGGAAGGTCCCATGGCAAGGCAAAACGAGCTACTATCACTTGCATGTGAATATGTTGAAAAACCAAACCTTACTGAAAGTAATGACCAATTTGATTGCCTTGCTAAAGTGTGGGCGAATAAATTGAGAGAATTGGAGAAAACACAAATGTTGCTTGCGGAAAAGGCAATTAATGACATACTCTTTCAGGCAAGCATGAATACATTGCAAATACCAAATAATATATATTCACCAGGGTCAAGCATCCATTCCCAAATAACATCGCCCTCATACTCTGCGAGAAATACTAATATTTATTCGCCAGAGTCAAGCAGTAACTCCCAGATAACATCGCCACCACCGCCACAGGCTGCAACAATCCATGAAAGTATATCATCCGAACAAAACTCGTATATGTTTCGTTCACAACAATTAGAAGATACGGCAGCTTTGTACATTTCCAACTTTACCAACATTTAATTATACTTTAACTTACGTTTTAATTTTACTTATGTATAAAAATAAAAAAATGTAAAAAATTATGGGTACACTTACTTTCATGTAATCCTTTAAAATGTAAATTAATGCTTCACAAGTCTCCATCACTGCGTAACTTATTGTTCTTGGTCCCATTAGTGCAGAAAATTTTAGATCTACAAAGTTTTCTACCGGTCGCTAAGTACCTTAGAGTAACTGCCAATTTATCTTCTACACTAATAGCAGCTCTCATATTCGTATCTTGGCGTCTTAGTAGAGGTTCAAGCATATCTTTGAGAGTATGGAACGTGTGGATGTCCATTCGAAAATAATTGCAATAGTCTGTGGAATCACTAAGAGAAATTTCTCTTAGTAATGTTACATGAGAATAATGTTCCCTTCTTTTGATCCAGTCTTTCACCCACCGTTTACGAATGATTGTACGTTTGCTTGCACAAAACACTAAAAGAGAAATACACGCTTTTTCTTTATTCATTGTAAAAAAAAATAAATCAGTGTGATCCCCCTGATGCAACGACTAGAGGCAAAATGAAATTATTGACAATAATATTGATCAGTGTGCGATCTGTCGTTATTGACTTGCATATTGACAATAGTATTGACATGTGAATTATTGACAATATTATTGCCCGTGTGCGGGGCCGCTTAACACATACAAGGGTGCTATATTGTTTTTAAATTGCTTTTTTAAGTAAATAAATGCAAGAGTTAAACAAGAATTTTTTTTCGAACAAAAATTATCATTTCTAGTAGTTTTTTAAGATTCAAATTCGAATTTGATATCAAAACAAGAGGAATAGTGTTTAGTGTTGACAAAAATATCCATTTACTATTTAGGAACAAAAGGTTGCAAAATGCAGTCTAATGTATATCCCTTGACAGTTTTAGAAGTCAATTTTGTGGATAGATTGATTGAATGTATATGGGGGAATGTGAGTGGGTGAGTGAGGTAGTGAGTGAGGTAGTGAGTGAGTGAGCGAGCGAGTGAGTTAGTGAGTGTAGAAGTGAGTGAGTGAGTAAGTGTGCGAGTGAGTGAGTTCAGTATTAATAAAAATTGAAAACAATTTTTTAATTTAGCGATTGCATAAATTTATTTTAAACAGCATTTTGCTACGTAGCTTAGGTGGTGTATGCGTGTTTTTTGTTAAACATGAACACTAAAACTAATATTTTAAGGTTTTTATGATAACTATAGATTCAGAATATTTAGAGATGTCCGAAATAATAGTTTTATTACATAATTTTAATGATTGTACAGTTTGACATTTTATTTATTAAAATAGATTTTTAGCAACTTTAAGTGTGTTTTCTGAAAAAACCTCATGCTAGATGTCTTTTTATGATTTTTTTGGATTCAGCATAAAAAAGTTAAAATTGCACTTTTTCATCAATAGTTTATCGGAGATCCGATCAGGTGCTTTGTAGTCCCAAAAAACTGCCGAACATATTATAATTCTTGTCTATAACATATATGAGAACTTTTAGAATAAAAACATTTCTACAAAATTATTTGTGTCAATAATAACCTTTAGTCTCAATCTCAAGAATTATATTGTAATAAAGTTTCAGCTAATTATTTGGTCGAAGTTTCCTGTTACCTATTCCAAACGTCAAACGTTGACAGTTCATAGTTCTGCATATTTTTTTATGCAAATGATAGCTTTTGTTTAGAAGATTAAGATTCTGACAAAGTGTCAGTTACATCGATCTAAACCATTTTTCCAGTTCTATACTTCATATGTTAATTTTATGACAGCCTATAACACAAAAACCGCCAATCGGTTTTTTTTCTGTTTCGCTGATAAACTTTTTTTAAGAACAAGAAATTTATATGTAAATACTGATAATAATAATAATAACAATGGACAAATGTGTTTTACATCCAGATATCAATTCATAAATGAAATTCTCTAATATTATGCTCAATAATTTTAAGTTGGCAAATCTTTGAAATTAAAAATAGTAAAAAGAACTCTTTTGTGAATAAATCCAAATACAGAATTATTAATGAAATATAATGATCTAGCTTTTAAAAGTCAAAAAATAAAATGTAAAAATTTTGTATTTTACTTCGGTAGGTCTAGGTCTACAAAAACGTTTTTTTTTTTAAATCGTCACACATAATAGTTTAATATTTCACCAGGAAATTAGTCCTAATTTAGAAAAATGTATAGTTGTACAATATTTCGGTTATTTTTAATTGAGGAGATTCTCTCGACTATTAATAAAAATGAGTCTCCTTTTTTACTACTACTTGACGACACTAAGGCCTTTGATCGAATAAATTATCAGATTTTTTTGGCTGTCTTTAATTTGTTTTCAAATTATTTAACTAACCTTTATCAATATTTAAGGTATCGAGATAGCGAATCTATGTAATTGCTGATTTTCATAATAATGACGTCATAAATTCGAAAAAGAACCCGTGCCGTGATATTATAACCGCAAGGAGCTAGTTTTAGAACATAACTGAAGCAACAGCTTTTATTGTGATAGTTGACTATGAGACTTTTGTCGGCACCAGCAATTTTTTTTGAAAAATTTAAAGTTGTACCCTTACAAACTTTGTGATGCTTATTTTGTGTTGGAACTGTTTTCATTTTCCTTTTTCCTTGTGTTACATGTTACTGGATTTATCAGTTAGGTATAAAAAGGATTGTTTACAAGGAAACGTGCCATTAATGAAACTATAATAAAAGAGAGGCAGAGGCAGGCCTCTGCACCCGATGGAGTGACGATTTGAAGAGAGTTGTGACGCTGGACTGCAACTAACCAGAAATCTTGGGACATCTTAATCTTAATATTTTCATTTCCGATGTCATTAGTCCTTGTTTCGATATATATATATATATATAATATATATATATATATATATATATATAATATATACATATATATATATATAGCTATATATATATATATATATATATATATATATATATATATATATATACATATATACATAATACATATATACCTATACATATATAATATATATATATATATATATATATATATATATATATATATATATATATATAGATAACCGGATGTCAATCTTGCAAGAAAACCAACACTAGTCGTAAGACTAATGCAAGAAGAAATATACAGGGTGCCCCATATGTACGGAATAATGATTCTACAGCATTTATTAATCAGTGTATTAAAAATTTTTTTAAATAAAAGTTATAGGGTGTTATACGGCGCATATGCTGACGTTGACAATAAAATGTTTCGAACTCTCAGTTCGAAGAAATTACGCCATCTTAAATTTTTTTAAATGGAAAGCCCTATATATTATTTCATTTATGAGTCCTATTAAAAATTCTAGATATTATTTGTCTAACATACTATATGTCTAAATTGAATTGTTTTGGAATTATTGATATTTGAAATTAAGGAGATCAAATTAAAAAAAAAAAAATATGCTGTGTCAAACATTTACTGTCAGGTAACGACTTAACGCGTCAAAAAATGATTTATTGACGAAAAGATTTTTTGCTGCATTTTGTGAAACTGTAATTTGAGTATAATATCATAATGGTACATTTAACAGAAATTGATAGAATCACTTTGTTAATGATGGTTGGTTACCGAGACCGTAGGAGAATACAACAGGTGTGGTGTGATCTTTTTAACGCAGAATATCTGAATCGAGAACCTATTATCCAATCCGTAGTTAGCAAAACATTAAAACGATTTAGACAATCAGGTCATGTTAAGGATCGTTCCAAATCTGCACCTCCAAAAGTTAAAACAAGCGGTGATAAAAAGATGTTTTATTGGAAATTACAGAAAATTCCCATACAGCCACTCGTCAGCTTTTCCTAGACCACAACATAAGTAAATGTATCTTAACTCGTATACTCAATGAAGAAAAATTGCATCCATAAAAACCCATTCTATTACAAGAATTATCTGAAGATGACTACGATAGACCCGTTGAATTTTGCGAGGTCATGATGGAACGAATCAATAATGATCCTAACCTAATTCACAATATTGTTTTTTCTGACGAGGCCACATTTTCTCTTAACGGAAGAGTTAACAGGCATAACTGCCGGTACTGGTCTACTGAGAATCCCACTGGAGAATCGACAGTCATTTTCAAAGACAACAAAAGATAAACGTGTGGGCAGGGATTTGTGGACGTCATATCATTGGTCCCTTTTTTATCGATGAAAATCTGACTGGACAGCGGTATTTACAGTTACTCCAAGAGCAAATTATTCCAACCTGTGCAGGCCTTTTTCCCGATGAAAATAATTTGGATACCCCTAACATAATCTGGGGCATCAACAGGACGGAGCACCTCCTCACTATGAAATCAATGAATAGGCAGAAGAGGTAAAATGGCCTGCAAGGAGTCCCGACCTTACGCCACTCGATATCTTTATGGGGTCATTTGAAAACCAACGTTTACCGAAGTCGACCTAAAACTGTAAAAGATTTACAACAAAGAATTCAATATGAAGTAGCACAGATCACCCCGGATTCTCTGCAAAACTCTGTTCAGGCTATTTATGACAGATTGGGTCATTGGCTCGCTGTTAACGGTAGACATTTTGAGCAATTGTTACCTTAAAAATAAACCTAGAGTATTTATTAATAGTTTTCTGTCGTTTTTTTTTATTTCAAATTTAAAAAATATCAAAATGGTGTAATTTTTTCGAACTGACAGTTTAAAAACATTTTATTGTCAACGTCAGCATGTGCTATAATTTTGTTTTTTTTAACATTTTTTTGATACACTGATTAATAAATGCTATGGAATCATTATTCAATACATCTTTTTCTTCTTCTTCATAGCCTTTTTTTACATCCATTGTCGGATATAGGCCTCCCTTTTTGTTCTCTACTTATCTCGGTCCTGTGCTTCTCTTATCCACGCTAGGCCGGCTGTAAGTTTTAGATCGTCTTTCCACCTGGTTTGAGGTCTGCCCCTTGATCTCTTTCCCAATCAGGGTCTCCTATCCTGCATCTTCCTATTCCAACCATTGTTCGGTTGTCGCATTGTATGTCCAGTCCATCTCCATTTTAGGCTCGCTATATGTTCTTTCACATCTATTAGTTTAGTTTTTTCCCTAATATATTCGTCCCGTATCCTATCCTTTATCTTTATATTTAATATCTGGCGCTCCATTGCTCGTTGTGTTTTGGCCAATCTATCCATTATATCACTCAGTCAGTGCCCAAGTTTGTGCTGCGTAAGTGGGAACTGGTAAGACACACTGGTTATATACATTTCTTCTTAGTCTTAGAGGAATTTTCTTGTTATTCAGGATGTATCTTTGTTTACCAAAAGCTGCCCATGCCAGTCTGGTTCTTCTTTCTATTTCTGCGGTTTGATTGGATTTACCGTATTGTATCATTTGTCCCATATATATATATATATATATATATATATATATATATATATATATATATATATATATATATATATATATTCTTCTACATAATCAAGTCTTTCGTTGTCTAGCCTTATGTCTGGCGGATTATAGTCGTATCCCATGGCTTTTGTTTTCTTTTTATTTAATTTTAATCCCGCTTTTTCTGATTTTCCCTTAATATCATTTAACATCTTTTGTATATCTTCTGCCTTGTTAGATATTATTACCACATCGTCGGCATATCACAAGTGATGTATCCTCCCTCCATTTACATTTATTCCCATCTTATCCCGCTCAAGATCTCTAAAAATATCCGCCAATCCGGCATTCCATAGATATGGGCAACCATACATATATATATATATATATATATATATATATATATATATATATATATATATATATATATATATATATACGAGGCTGGTTTGAAAAGTCCGTGCAAAAATGAAAACTACTTATGTGTTTGGGGTAAACCTTTTTTATTTTTCGACATAGTCTCCTTTTAGGCTTATACACTTCGTCCAATGATGTTCTAGTTTGTTGATCCCTTCCGAATAATAGGATTTGTCCAAGTCTGCAAAATATCCATTAGTGTCTGCAATCACCTCCTCGTTTGAATAAAATCTTTGTCCCGCCAGCCATTTCTTCAAATTGGGGAAAAAATAGTAGTCCGAGGGAGCCAAGTCTGGAAAATAGGGGGGATGTGAAACGAGTTGGAATCCTATTTCCATTAATTTTGCGACCACAACTGCTGAGGTGTGTGCTGGTGCGTTGTCGTGATGGAAAAGGACTTTCTTGTGGGCCAGTCGCGGGCGTTTTTCTTGCAGCTCGG
>CM032447.1:101112977-101180477 GCA_019049505.1 Pachyrhynchus sulphureomaculatus
AGTTTCTAAAGAAAAAGTAGAGCAAAAGGTTTTTTTTTACTCGGTCCAAAAAGGCATTTGGTTTTAGATTAGGTACAATATTCTATCATCATCATCATTAGCTTATTCCATCCACAGTCGGATGTAAGCCTCCCCAAGTTGTCTCCACTGAACCCTGTTCTTTGCTTTTTGCATCCAATCGTATCCCGTTAAACTTTTACCTCTGCATCTTTTATGTTCTCTAGGCCTCCATTCAACCATATGGCATGTCCATTTGTTATCATTCATCCTTGCGATATGCCCCCACCCAATTCCACCTTAATATACATATTCGTTGTATTACATCTGTCACTTTTGATTTTCTTTCTTCGTATCTCAATGTTAGGAATACGATCTTGGAGTCTAAATTTAGCATTCTCTTCTCCATTGCTCTTTGGGTTACCTGAAGTTTATACATTATTTTTATTTAAAGCCCACGTTTCAGTGCCATATGTTATTAATACGGGCAGTACATATTGATCGAACACTCTGGCTTTTGTTGTATTTGGGATGTAAAATTTAAATGTGGATTGTAACTTTCCGAATGCATACCAAGCTACCGAGATAGCCTATTTATTTTTAAGTATTTTTTGTCCTAAATATACGAATGTTTGTACCTTTCCTATTCTTTCACCCACACCCGCTATTAATAGTTCCTGGCTATTATCCTCAGTTTTGTTGTTCAAATATTTGGTTTTGTTGAAATTTATTTTTCGACCTATTTCTCGAGAGGTGTTATTTAATTCCATCAGTCGCTAAGGCAGTTTAAAATTTCACCAAATCCACCATACCACCACTCAAAGAGAACTTGTTGGCTGAACTCTTTGCTTCACATTCTACTGTCGATTTCCAAGGAAAAACACCACGTACTGTTCCCATAGTGCAGTCAAGGATGTCCGATATTTGTCTTCAGACAGCGTATCATGAAAACGTATTTTAATGAGGCTAGATACCAAAAAAGCTTCCGCTTGGCGCTGACGGAATACCTGCCCATAGTTCTCAAATACTGTGCGAGGAAACTAACACTAGTTTTTCTGTAGACTTTTCAACCTATCCTACAGAAAGGGAATATTTCCTTCTTGCTGGAAATGTGCCACGGTTCAGCCGATACCTAAAAAAGGCAAGAAGACCTTGCCAAATAACTACCGACCAGCCGCACTGCTTTTAATAATATCGAAAGTCATAGAAAAAGCTTTCAATCAGCATCTTCTAAAATATCTTGATGGATTTTACATTATTAGCGATCACCAATATGGCTTTCGTAAACATACATCAACAGGAGATCTTCTGACTTATGTAACACATGTTTGGAACAACACAATTGAACACTTTAGAGCAGGGTGTGCTCAAACTTGAACTGCTGGCGATCTACCTCAATATTGTTAGACTACGATTGATCGACTCTGAGAGGCTGCAAGTAAGTGTGATGCAGGATTGTCGTCTAGGTAGGGTGTATCGTGGCATAGATATTAGTTTTTCCGCACAATATGCATTTTTTTAGTCAAGGTAAGTGTAGGTCTGCTCTAAAATGTCAATGAAAAAACTCATAATTATTCAAAATTGCGAGTTTATTGGTTCTTACAAAAACAACGAGTTTCTAGTGTCTAAACTTAACTAAAGAGTGACTTAGGATGTTGAAGCGTGGCACTGCATGTCCTCAGCATACTTTTCATAAGATGGTACGTAATTACCGAGTGCTAATCGCAAGCATGATGACATATGTTCGTCAGTTAGTCGATTACGATATTTTGACTTAATTATCTTTATTTCAGAAAATGCAGACTCGCACAAGTTGACCCAAACATTGCCGTCAGTTGAAGGGCGATTTGCCTTAGATTCGGATATTTTTCTTCAGATATAAAACACCAGAATTTTGTATCAGATGCTGTGGCTTTGAGATGTATATCTGATATAATCTGCACTAACTCATTTTCAACAGAACATGAGTCCATTTAAACTGACTTGCTATTTCAGTAGCTAATTCCTCAATGTTTTTACGAAAAAGGATAACTCATAAAATGATGCGATATTTTATGCCAATTTACTGAAATCATAAAAACATATTTCGAATTGGCCCAAAATATTTGATAATTCTGCCTCATAAATATCATAATTCAACTGAGGAATCCTTGCTTTCAAAGACGGAAAATTTTTCAGATACTTTCTTTTCAGTTGATCTATCATAAGTTGCAATTTACTTTTGAATGCGTTTATTGCGCTAATCATCTCTCAATAATAGTTTTTCCTTTACCTTGAAGCTCCAAATTAATGGTGTTTAAATACCTTGCGATGTCTGTCAAAAATGCCAAAATCAGTCAGCCATTTTTCCCTTTTTCAGCATCTGAGTGTCATCACCTCTTTCGTCCCAGAAAAGCTGTTATTTCGGGCAATAATTCTTGAAACCTTCTAGGAATTTTCCGCGACTCAACCACCTGACGTCCGTGTGAAGAACTAAATCAGTGTGTTCAGCTGACTCACTATCTTCCAACTGCAATTTAAAGAGCCGTCGTTGCAAGCTACGGATAGAATTCACAATTTTTATTGCAATGCCCATAATCTCCTCCATGTTTAGAACTTTTGAACAACAAAACTTGTTGATGTATAATGCAATGGAAGAGAAAAATGAAGGAAATCATCATTAGCTCGACACAAAACCGTTTTGTTTCCAGTCATTGCTGGTGCTCCATCGGTTGTAATGCACACTAGTTTATATATTTGGTAGCTTTGTAGTTTGTTACAAAATTGAAGAAAACGTCATATATATCTTCGCCTCGGGTCTTTCCTTTCAGAGAAATCATTGTCAAAAACTCTTCCTTAGCCGACATGTCATTGAATACCATTCAAATAAAAATACACAGCTGGGCAGTGTCTGTCATATCGGTGGATTCGTCGAACTGTAAAGAAAAGTATGTACATTCCATGACATCATGTTTTAGTTTATCTGCCATGTCCTGACTCACGACTTCAACACGCCTTGTGACAGTCGGACGAGATAACTGAAGTTCTCTAATAGCAGACATAATCTCTGTTTCATTTTTAAAATCTCCAAATAAAGTCTCACCCGCTTCAATAAATGCTTCCTTCACAACCAATCCATCATCAAATGGTTTCTTGTGCTTTCGCCAATATATGAGATATTTTAAATGACGCGATCGTTGCAGCTTTTGATTGTTTTGGCTGGGTCTTGTGAACATGGTTTGTTTCGTTTTTTCAAACAAGTTATCAAATCACGTACTTTTCGTTTTCTTAATTCACTCTGTGACGGAAAATCCTTTTCATAGTTTTTATGAACCGTTTTATGATCCCTTTCTAAGTTCCCCCACGCTTAGGTATTGCAACTGACGCACGGCAAATGAGACAAATGCACTTATCCTTTACCATACAAAAGAAAAATTCTTCCTCCCAATCGTTATTAAAAATGATAAGTTTTTACTTTTCTTCGCCGCACTCATTTTGGACTATTTATTAATAAACTTTGTATCGATGTATCGCCTTCAAGTTACAACTCAGACTGACTCCTATTCCTGCAGGCGCAACATTTATATCGGCGCGAACGAAGTCTCGAATGTTCCCGTCAAACACGCCGCCCGAAGTTTCTAGAAAAATCGGCGGGAATCAAAAACGCGGCTTTTCTTTGACAAGTACCGCGCGTTCCTTTGATAAAGCCGCCTTTTGCCGCTAGCAGGGGGTTATTAGGATAAAAGAAAGTGATGAGGGGGTTATTCTGGCCTAATTGTGGTCGAATAAATTTTTTGTAGTTTATTCATTACATTTTGTTTTAGTTACCTAAAACAAAATCTGTGAATAGTTCTATATCGGAATTTTTTTTCTCGAGATCGACTCAAAAATGCACTCGCGATCGACTTGTCGATCGCGATCGACCGTTTGAGCACCCCTGCTTTAGATAATATCGAGCGGTTGCTCTTGACATATCCACGGCATTCGACCGTGTTTGGCACGATGAACTGTTGGCTAAGCTCCGCCCTTATGGTATGTCTGAAAAGTTCGGCGTTTTTTACGAGTGGCAGTCGACGGATTTCTTTCTAACACCTTCACTATCAACGCCGGTGTGCCCCAAGACTCTACCTTGCCTCCTACTCTCTTTCTCATTTACTTTAACGATCTGCTGGAAAAGACCGGGAATCCAATCTACAGCTTTGCAGATGACAGTATGCTTATCTCTTCATTTACTTTGAACGCTCGAACATCGGCTACTCAGACGAATATCCGCAGACAGCAGGAAGTCATTCAACTTAACAAAGACCTGGAAGAAATCTATCTTGGGGCGACAGTAACCAAGTCGAATTTAACGCTACAAAAACCCAGGCGGCGGTTTTTTTTTTCTAAAAAAGTTAACTTTGCTGAACCCGACATAGTTATGTCGGGGCACTCCATTCCTCTAACATACTCACTTAATTTGTTGGGTGCTAATTTGGAAGCAAATATGTCCTGGTATGAACATGGCATAGCAGGGAGAGCTTCTCAAAAGTTGGGAATATTATTTCGAACCAGAAAGCTTTACACTCCCACAACAACGGTTAATTCTTTACAAAGCTCAAATTCGACCAACTATGAAATACTGCTCCCATGTTTGGGGCTCCGCTTCCAGACATACACTGCATTTGTTGGATTCTATTCAGAGAAGAGCTGTTCGTCTCATTGGAGACCCGGAACTGACCGACGGCCTTGATTCGCTGGAAACATCGAAGAACGGTTGGCGACTTGAGCCTATCTACAAGTATTTCCATGGAAAGTGTTCGAAGGATGTAGCCCGCTTAATTCCCTACCAGAGCGGTGCATGTTAGAAATACACGTCGTGCTAATACTTCACATCTGTATGAGATTCAGCTTGTTACACTCGTACAACGCTTTTCAGCAGCCTTTTAATATGTAGAATATCATCCCTTTGGAATAATTTTGCCCAGAACTGTGTTTCCCACCGAGTACAATTTGCAGCGATTCAAGAACAACGTGAATCGCTTTTTTTCCGCCACACATGGCGCTCCTGTAGCGCTTTAAGGACTTCCTTTCAGCACGTGTGCTAGACCCATTAAAAAAAAATTCCATCAGTATTTCTCGCAATATTTCTTTTGTGTTGGCGACTAGAATGGCATTTTCTGCCAACTTTAAATGATGTAACCGTTCACCATCTATTAGTGTTCCACTATTCATACTATCAACTGTACATAAATATTTCTCCAATTAACGGTATTATAAAAATTAAAATTATATTTATAAACCATATCAATCGCCAAGCTCGCTGAAAAGAAGACGCTGCTAGGTACTCAAATTGTATTGGCTCATTTTATTGGTTTAGGCAAAGGAAACTGTAAAGCATTGGAAGAGGTAAAGAAATGTTTTGAATTCAGTTTGATGTCTGAATGTAGCTCGCTGGTTTGGTATGATAGGTTAGGTAGATTCAAGGCATAAATTTCTATTTTCATATTACCAGGCGCAATATGCCAGTACGTTCAATCATGGACGATCTTTCTCTAACGATAATTGAGAGTTATCATTTTTAAATACATGTGGTGATTTTTTTTTATTGTTCACCTCCCCCCTGAGTAGGGATTTTACCCTTTTTTTTATATCATAAGGATATCGGCGAGTATGTCTAATACCCGCTAACGTTGTCCAAGTGCCGAAACATACATTTTAGTATTTCACAGCACCTTTTGACAACGTGATAGTGCTGCTACGGACGTTATTGCATTTCTGCAAACAACTACCACATATGTACGTGGCTCGGCCAAATGTACTTAAATAAAAATAAATAAGTATACCGAACCTGCCGAGATTAGCACCCGAGACCCTCTGCACCGCAAGCCAGTACTGCGCCGAGGAGCCACGGGCCGCCACGCCACCCAGGTAGGAATTTAAAACACTTGGCCGTAAATATTCTGTTTTTGTAAATACTATTATAAACTAAAGAAGCTAAGAACTAATTGTTTATGCTATGATACTAGTCTTAAGTTTCATTTTCCATGTACAGTTAACCCTTTTTTAAAATTTGTTAATAAATATGAGTGTTTTTTGTTTAAAATCGCCAATTTTTCTTGTGCTCTCTATTTTCTAGGTCGTTTATTTCTTGGGTATAGGTTTGTTTGTGATTGTTTTTATTTTATAAAAACACAGATTTTAATAATGTTTCGCCTCCTGAATTGGGCTTTATGAAATTTTATTTTTGTATTCGGATAACCTGCAAAATCAAAAAAGTTGAAATTATGTAAAACAAAATTAAACCATTTTATCAACACACAATACTTAATAGTAAACAATGGATTTAATTTCATAAATTCTGAATCGAACCCGAATCAAAAAGAAGCTCTGGACCTCGAAACTATGTTATTTCTTAAAAGGTCTGACCGCACTGAAAGGGGAAAAAGAGAAAGTGTTTATGTTCTAGGGCTGTTCGCTTTTACTGGCATAGTTGATAAAGAATGTGACATTAGGTAGAGTTGTATTAAAGTTTATTTTGCATATATATATCAATCGGTTTTATAACGTCTTCCGTCTTCCGATGCCTAATTTCCACTCCTCCCGGTTTCTCCATCCCTCCTCCTCCAGATCTCTCTCTAGTACTTCCTTGTTGATTCCTGCTCTCCAGCTTTGGCGTGGTCTTCCTCGCTTTCTTTTTCTATGAGGGTTCCAATTTAAAATCTTTTTAGGCAGTCGGTCTTGTGACATTCTCTGTACATGTCCGTACCATACCAACTGTTGGGTTCTGATTTCGTCCACTATATCGTGCTTTACTTCTAAAGCTCGCCTTATCGTGTCATTTGGTATGCGGTCTTTTCTGGATTTTCTGGCTGCTCGTCTCCAGAAATCCATTTCTGTAGCTTTTAGTATTTTTTCTGTTCTTTCCTTTAATGGCCACACCTGGGAGCTGTAAGTTATTATACTTTTCACTATTGAGTTATAAATTCTCTTCTTATTTTCAGTGGTTATGTTTTTGTCCCATAGTATACTATTAAGCATTGCAATCGCTTTTCTTCCTTGGATATTCCTCTCGAATATTGCTTCTTCCAGTGTTCCGTCCCTAGATATTCTCGTTCCCAAATACTTATAACTGGCACAGTGTTTGATGGTGTGTCCTGTGGCCAGTTTCAAGTCCTGCTGTTGTCCTCCGACGCACATGTACTCGGTCTTTTTAATATTGACTTCTAGGCCCCATTTTTCATATTCATCCATAAGTTTTCGTGTCATGTATTCCATAGCATCGATGTCCTGAGCGACTACTACCTGGTGATCTGCGAATGATAGCGTGTACAATGTAGTATCGTCATCCAGTGGTAATCCCATACTGCTGCATTTCCTTTTCCAGTTCTTCAGTGCACTCTCCAAATAGATTTTAAATAGCGTTGGGGATATACAGCAGCCCTGTTTGAGACCCTTTGTGACCGGGAACCCTGTTGTTATACCATATTTGGTTTTCACACTACTTCTTGCGTCTTGGTATAAGGATTTTACGGCTTTAATTATTTCGGTGCTTACATTACTCTGTTGTAGTGTTTCCCACAATCTCATTAGGGGCACGCTGTCGTAGGCCTTTTTTAGATCAACAAACAAGACATGGACTTCCTGATCAAATGCGGTTTTCTTTTTTAGGATTTGTGTCAGTGAGAAGTTATGGTCTATTGTGGATTTTCCTGCTCTAAAGCCTGCCTGTTCTTCAGCTTCTAGGTCCGCATATTCCGTTTCTATTCTATTTTTAAGTATTTTTCCGTATATTCTGCTAATAGATCCTGTAACCGTTATTCCCCTATAGTTATCGCAATTATTTTTGTCTCCTTTCTTATGAATTGTTGATATGTATGATATTTTCCATTCCTCGGGTACTTCTGATGTACGCAACTGCGTAATATTTATTATATTAAGTTTTAACAAATCTGACTTAAATTGATAATACCTTGCTTTTCACGGAAAATATTTGGTTCCTTTTTTATACAAATCATTTCTTTTATCAAAAGTTTGCAGTAATCTCTTTCTTGGGTGACAACTTTAGTGTTTGAAAGTCAAATTCGTGATTTTCATTTACTTCGTACTTATATAAAGATGATTTTTGTATGTTTATATTCATTTAATATATTATCTAAATATTGTGTCATCATTTTAAAATACTTTGGGGCAATTTAGACAAGGTATCGAATATATTAAATTTGAGGGTTTTTTTGGTTGGACTTTACTTTTTGTAGGAGTTAAATATTGAAGACAAAACAATTTGAGCTTTGTGGCAGACAGTGATATTCTGTTTTTTTTTAGAACGTATTTGATTTTTTCTAATAGGTTTTAAGTATGTAGCATTACTGTATATTTTTTTTCAGTTAATTGAATTTCGTTTTGGTTCTTGAGCCGTTTTGCTGTTACAAAGTTTATAAATTCTCTGTTTAATAATTTTATTTATTAGTTCTTCTGGGAAGTTATTTGGAGAATTTTCCTTACTTTTGTTAAAATTTCAGGTAACGAATTCAGTTGAAGTTAAGATTAGTGCTCTCTCTGTCAATCCTATTATAACACTGCTTTTTTGAGATTTGATGTGGTGCGAATTATAATTGAAGAATCGACCTGACGAACTATTCCTTGTGTACCATTTAGTTTTTAATTTTTCACTGTCTCTTGTCGTAATATTGTTAAATTAAGAAAATTTATGGTATTTTGGTTTTCTATTTTCGATGAAAATTTCAACTTCGGGTCATATTACATTTTTTATGAAATGTTGTTTATCTTGTTTTTCTGTCAATCAGCGACGTACCTTTTGACAAATACATACATAATACTGGAATGTGGGTGCTGCTAAGGACTTTTCTTCTGAATATCCATGAATAGTTGCGCAATTATTCAAAATAGTTATTGGTTAAGGTTAGGTTCATGGATACTATAAACATATGTTGATGTAAGGTTGTATATTTTTTTAATTTATTTAGTTTTTTTCTGTTATTATATTAGTTACAAGCTCATTTTGGTATATTTTGAATATATATATATATATATATATATATATATAATATATATATATATAATATATATATATATATATATATATGTATATATATATGTACATATATATATATATATATATATATATATATATATATATATATATATACAGATATATATATATATATATATATATATATATATATATATATATATACATATATATATATATATATATATATATATATATATATATATATATATATATATATTTATGGGTCTAGCACACGTGCTACAGGGTAGTCCCTAAAGCGCTACAGGAGCGACACGTGTGCGGAGAAAGCGATTCACGTTGTTCTTGAATCGCTGTAGGTTGTACTCGGTGGGAAACACAGTTCTGGGCAAATTATTCCAAAGGGATGATGTTCTCCATATAAAAAGACTACTTGAAAAGCGTTGTACGAGGAGTAACAAGCTGAACCTCATACGGATGTGAAGTATTAGAGCGACGTGTACTTCTAACATGCACCGCTCTGGGAGGAATTAAGTGGGAAACATCCTTCGAACACTTTCCATGAAAGTACTTGTAGAATAGGCTCAAGTCGCCAACCGTTCTTCGATGTTCCAGCGAATCAAGGCCGACGGTCAGTTCCGGGTCTCCAATCAGACGAACAGCTCTTCTCTGAATAGAATCCAACAAATGCAGTGTATGTTTGGGAGCGGCGCTCCAAACATGGAAGCAGTATTCCATAGTTGGTCGAATTTGAGCTTTGTAAAGAATTAACAGTTGTTGTGGAATGTAAAGCTTTCTGGTTCGAAATAATATTCCCAACTTTTGAGAAGCTCTCCTTGCTATGCCTGCAACATGTTCATGCCAGGACATATTTGCTCCCAAATTAACGCCCAACAAATTGAGTGACGATGTTAGAGGAATGGAGTGCCCCGACATAACTATGTCGGGTTCAGCAACGTTAACTTTTTTTAGAAAAAACTGCCGCCTGGGTTTTTGTAGCGTTAAATTCCACTTGGTTACTGTCACCCCAACATAGCATTTCTTCCAGGTCTTTGTTAAGTTGAATGACTTCCTGCTCTCTGCGGATATTCGTATCTGTAGCCGATGTCAGAGAGTTCAAAGTGAATGAAGAGATAAGCGTACTGTCATCTGCAAAGCTGTAGATTGGATTCTCGGTCTTTTCCGGCAGATCGTTAATGTAAATGAGAAAGAGAGTAGGAGACAGTATGGAGCCTTGGGGTACACCGGCGTTGATAGTGAAGGTGTTAGAAAGAAATCCGTCGACTGCCACTCGTAAAGAACGCTCTCTGCGGAAATATGAGAGCCACAAACAGAACTTTTCCGACATACCATAAGAACGTAGCTTAGCCAACAGCCCATCATGCCAAACACGGTCGAATGACTTGGATATGTCAAGAGCAGCCGCTCAAGATTCTCCAAAGTGTTCAATTGCATTGTTCCAAACATGTGTTACATAAGTCAGAAGATCTCCTGTTGATCTATGGTTACGAAAGCCATATTGGTGATCGCTAATAATGTTGAATCCTTCAAGATATTTTAGAAGATGCTGATTGATAGCCTTTTCCATGACTTTCGATATTATTGAAAGCAGTGCGATTGGTCGGTAGTTATTTGGCAAGGTCTTCTTGCCTTTTTTAGGTATCGGCTGAACTGTGGCACATTTCCAACAGGAAGGAAATATTCCCTTTCTGTAGGATAGGTTGAAAAGTCTACAGAAAACTGGTGTTAGTTCCCTCGCACAGTTTTTAAGAACTATGGCAGGTATTCCGTCAGCGCCAGAAGCCTTTTTGGTGTCTAGCTTCATCAGAATACGCTTTATGATACGCTGTCTGAAGACAACATCGGGCATCCTTGACTGCACAATGGGAATAGTAGGTGGTGTTTTTCCTTGGAAATCGACAGTAGAATGTGAACCAAAGAGTTCAACCAACAAGTTCGCTTTCTCAACAGGTGTCGTTGCAATAGAATTATCTGGTCGTGTGAGTGGTGGCATGGTGGATTTGGTGCAATTTTGACTAACTGCCTTAGCGACCGACCAAAATGACCTTGAATTGACGGGACAGGCGAGAAGTTTGTTTCTAATTCGTTGATTGTGTACCTCCTTGGTTTCGTCGATAATTTCTTTGCATCTGTTCCTGGCACGAACAAATGTGTTACGACTTATGATGTTAGGATTTTCACGCCATTGTCGGTATGCAAGATGTTTAGAAGCAACAGCTTCTTTGCATTTTCGGTCAAACCAAGGCTTGCCGTTGGAAGGGCATTTCTTCGAAAAAGGGATGTAAGCCTCCATACCGGCCAAAATAACATCGGAAACCTCCCTGGCGCAGTCAGATGGGTCGTCGGATCGAAAACAAACGTCTAACCAAGGGAAAGTTCGAAAATATTCCATGAGATCTTCCCATTTAGCAGACTTGTAGTGCCAAATCTTGCGCGGTTTAGGCGCCTCTCTGTCATTGATTGGTAGAAGTATTCTGTGTATGTCGAAAGTAGTTTATGGTCGGAAGAACCTAACGGCGGATTTACGCTGACTGTGTAAATCTCCGGATTGGTGGTTAAAAAGAGATCAAGAAGACTGGCAAACTCTCCGTCTCGATCAGGGATCCGTGTTGGTTCGTCAATAAGCTGAGTTTTAAGCCACAACTGATTGAAAATGATTCGGCTTCACGACCTTGTTCGTCGGTAGTATTTGAATATTTAAGCCAGTTGATGTTGTGGACATTAAAGTCGCCCATATATATATATATATATATATATATATATATATATATATATATATATATATATATATATATATATATGTGTGTGTGTGTGTGTGTGTGTGTGTATATATGTGCGTGTTTTATGCGCTTCCAAAAGCCTAAAAAGTAAATACAAAAATGACTGATTTTACATAAAGCTCCCTGACTATAATATAATTTGCAATAAAATTGAAAACCACTAGTACCACTTACACTAACCAGCTCTTTACATTTTTCTGTAAAAAAAACCTTAATTATTACTCATTTAGTGATTTTTTTAATCTACGATTTCTCTTACAATACTGCAACGTGTTGCAAGACTGTATGTAAACCTGTCTCACTATCATCATTATCGATCTTGCAGTTGATTAACGACAACTAGATTTTAGCTATTATATCGTTTTAGTAAATAAAGATGATGGCATTGTATAAGATCCTACATCTCATATGAATACAATTAAATATTCAAAAATATCTAAGAGGTTTGTTACACATTCTAAATTTTTACTTAAAATTAATGCACTATGAAATTTTTATCACCATAAAAAAGTATTAGCGAACATACAATATTTGAAAACAATTTACAAATATGAACTGACAAAACTGAAAACTGGTAAATTGATATTTTCAAAAAAATTAAATAAACTAAAAATTTGTGATTTTATCCATATTAAGGCTAGTTTACTATGATTGTTACAAAATAAATATTATTAAACCTTTTTTGCTGGCATTTTTTTTAAAATTTTCCCCCAACTGTCAATTACAAATATTTTTAACGTTGTCGTTAGTTTTTTTCTACATCTAGTATTTAATAGCTAAAAAAGTTACACTGTTCCACTTCGTTGATGTTAGAAGATAGTGTTGTTAACATATCCATATATATCCATATATACTTATTACTCATTACTTTTAGTGACTACTAACTGGTTTCTATACTATAACTATTATAAACTGATTAAAACATGATTTACATTTAGATCTTAAGATGTATATGATAGGAACCTAACTATCTTAGCCTAGGTATGGAACATAAATGTATTGACAAACTTCTTCTTCAACTTAAAATATTTCATAAACATGAACTTTAAATTAAACTTAATATTAATTAATATTAACTTAAGCTAATCCGGGGGCAGTGGTGGCTGGATCTTGGTAGACGGCGGCGGTCTTGGTGAGAGAGGCAGTAGGCGATTCTGACTATGGGGATGGGGTGGCGGGTGGCTTTGTCTAGGAATTTGAACTGGGCGCTGCTGATAAATTCCCGGATTGTGAGCATCAGGAGGTCTCTATGAAGTTGAATGTCGCGAACAAACCATTGGGCTTTGGTGATGATGCAAAGGGCCTTGTTCTATATGGTCTGGAGGGTAGATCTGCGGGTGTGTGACATCTAGCACCATGCTGGACTGGAATAGGTCATTCCGGCACGAATGATCATCTTGTAAATTGTCGACTTGTTGCGAGTTTACAATTTGCTGTATGTTTGACATGAATCATTAATTTCGTCGTTTGATGCTAACAGAGATGAACTCTTGTAAAAAGAAAAAGAACTGAAGGCGAGGATTCCGATGAAAATGCACACACTTTTTTTTCCAGGTATTACGAAGAAATAATTGCTGAAAAACATACAGGAGGTGTCATGGAAATCAAAAAAAAACACGAGTGCTGCTGACCTCGATATTTATTTAAAAATGAAATGTATCTCTCGACAGTCGAACCCCTATTCGTGGTGGGCCATAAACAAGGTACAGTTTTTATACATGGTCAAAATTGGCTGCGAAATATCAATCAGCACCAGGAAGCAGTGTATACTCAGAAAAATCTTTTCTCATAGGCTGGTAATGTATATGAAGACAAAAGATTTCGTTGACTTGCAAAAAATGGTGAAAAGTTAATATTTTTACACCAAAATTTACCCTTGCTTAATTTTGACTATGTTGATGATGACTAGGATGTGCTGAGAATTATATTTATTGATTTTTATTACTTATCAGTATCTAATTTAATAACTTTTCTTAGGTTTAACCTTGTCATTTGTCTATGTGACCTAATTATTGTAGTGTAGGTATAATATACCATACTTCTCTAGTAATTAGTAAGTTAATTTCTTTGTTTATGCGGAGGCTAAATGTACCTAACTTATCTTTTGTTTCTTCTAACTAGCCTTATGAAAATTCCTAAAACTTCATATTTTCTTAAATAGGTCGTTGAGTACTTAAATTTATTCGGTTTTCTTTAAAAATTAATATTAATTATATAATATAATTTATAATGTCTGCATTTCTTGCTGTCGAATTATTATTTTGCATTTATTTCTTTCTTTGTGACTACAATTTCTTTTTTATAATGTATATCTTTTATATTTTTTTAAATAGCCGTACAAAAGTACTTTACTAATAATTTATTTTCATTTTTGAATTATTAAAAAAAGTATAACACTAGGAGAGAACTTCCCTATTGTTTTATTTTCTTAAAATAAATGGAAATGGAACAAAAAGATACGAAAATATAACTATGAGGAATAAACGAGTAATATTTATTATTACAAGGATTTTAAGCGTATAGCTACTTGATTTTTTGTACAGAAACCAAATTATTCGAAATTCGGCCGAATCGTGCCTTGATATTCGGTATTCCGCCGAATGGTCAAAATATGGCCGAATAGGCCGAATAAGCTGAATATCGAATAGTTACCGAATATTCGTTACAAGTCTACTAATAAGTAATAAATAAGGCCGCACGTACATGCGAGTTTATTATGTAAAGAATAAATGCCTTTTTACATAAGTATGGTTGCGGAAATCCAATTTACTCTCACCATATTGTCAATTGTTAAACTTAAAGAATTGTACAAATCGTAACATATTATTCTCTTTCTCATGTGTATAATAATAAAATTGAATTTAATAATATGTTGAGTAATTGAAACATTACACTATTTTTTAGCCACTTGTTTACCCGAAATTGGCTTTTACATTTTAAAGTGTAGTAAGGTAGTTTAACACAGTATTATTTATTGTAATTGGAAAATAGTTCTAACGATTTTCGTTCTAGGAGTTACTATATATATATATATATATATATATATATATATATATATATATATATATATATATATATATATATATATATATATATATATATATACATATATATATATATATATATATATATATATATATATATATATATATATATATATATATATATTTACAGAGTTCGGAGAGATAAAGATGATTATAGGGCCTTATGAAATGCATTAAAAAGAATAAGATGACAATTATCATTTGTGATTTTAATGCTAAAATCGGCCAAGGAAAAGAAGGTGATGCGATCTGCAACTTCGATCTTGGGTCTAGAAATTTATGAGAAGATTACCTTGTGCAATTTTCTAGAGAATACATGTACAGAACAATATGTAACAACTTTTTTGACTTATTGCCAAGGCGACTTTACGACTGGAAATCTCTAGCTGATTCACCAGAACACTTAATACAGAACCATATTGATTTTATTACTATTCTCAAAACATTCCATAATTGAGCAAAATATATAGAAGCATATCTGGGTGCAGATGTTTCTAGAATAGACACTAAAAAGGCTGACC
Organism: Pachyrhynchus sulphureomaculatus; assembly: GCA_019049505.1. Classification (NCBI taxonomy): domain Eukaryota; kingdom Metazoa; phylum Arthropoda; class Insecta; order Coleoptera; family Curculionidae; genus Pachyrhynchus; species Pachyrhynchus sulphureomaculatus. The sequence continues at coordinate 101,128,312 of CM032447.1, forward strand.
ACAAATAGATGTCACTAAGCTTAAAAATGAACATACGAAGAACACCATGGCAGCAGAACTAAATATTGAGATAGAGATTATCGCGCAATCAGAAGATACGTTAAAGTGGTACCAAATGCAGCAAGTTATAACCAACACACGCAAATAAAGCCTGAAAGGGGAACGAAAAGGAAAAAGGGGTGGATGATGGATGAGATCTTGGAACTAATGGAGAACATACAAAAATGAAAATCAGGGAAAATGCCAACAGACACACAGGATCATTAAAAGAAAAATCAGAGAGACGAAAGAAGAATGGCTCAAAGAAAGATGTAATGAAATAGAACGGAATGAAAAAACTATGACCATCATATTATGTATAAAAGGATAAGGCAGATGACGAGACCAGCAAATAAAAATTCTCAATATTGGGTACACAATGGGAAATGAACAGCCGAAACTTCAGAGCTTCTAAATGTCTAGAAATCATACATAGAAGAACTTTTTTTGACTTTGATTATATCAATCAAAGACAACAAAGCCAATCGGAAGTCTTTACAATGTTATGCCAATCAAACTCTCTGTTTATGTAGATTCTGACTCTGCTCTTTAGTGATATATATGACCGTGGTGAATTTTTGCCTCACTGGACTGACTCAATACTCATTACAATTCCCAAAAACCATCTGCAAGGACTTTTAATTTTTAAACCTGAACAGGCAGTCCTAAATAAATACTGAATTTGATTTCCTCCCACTAACAAGAATTAATCCAAGTACGACTTGATATTTCATTGCCAAATCTGAATCACAAGAAAAGACCATACGAGTTATAAATGGATATAATGATTCAATTTTAGATTCCTCGACTCGATTAATCCTGAAATGGATATACATCACTATCAATACGAATTAACCCCTGTAACTCCCTCCTCCACTCCTTTAAGCCCTTACATATTTGACTGTAAATAATTATGAATAAATTTGTACATTACCTAAATCAAAAGCCGGGAAAAATTCGCATAATAATTGAAACTATACATTATTCATCGACCACTACCCCTTACATTCTCTTTTTCTCAATTTAAAAACTCGCTTCGTTCAAAAGTTACATGCCAATAGTTCGACAGACCAACGAAAATTAGAAACTATGTTCTTTGTGATCTAGCGACCTTGAAATGTGAAGAACTACAAGAATCTCGTAGGAAGATAATAAATTGGTATATGATAAACACTTATTGTATATTGTAACATTCATTTTTTCCTAGATTTTAAGACATGTTACGACACCGTTTTTCTCTCTATAATTTATATTTTATTACATTTTTATATTTATTGCAGTGATTTCAATTTTTGAGCAGTGTAGCTTAAAACAATGTTTTAAATTTTTGAGCAGTGAGCAGTGTGTAACGCGTGTTGCCGACTTGACTTATTTAGTTTGCATTAATTTTGCCGGAAGTGATGGCTGGAATAATGATAGATAAAGAGATATAAGCCCCTGTATTACGGGAAAATTCGAGATTATGGTAGATAAGGCGAAATAATTGGAGATAATGCGGAAAAATGACAGAAAAAGCAATATATATGCATTTATAATATGGGAAAGTTGGAGATCCTGGGAGATAAGGAGACATATTTGGAGAATGGCCGGAATAATGATAGGTAAAGAGATATAAGCACCTGTATTACGAGAGAATTCGTGATTATGGTAGATAAGGCGAAATAAGTGGAGATAATACGGAAAAATGACAGAAAACGCAATATATAAGCCTTTATAATATCGGAAAGTTGGAGATCCTGGGAGATAAGGAGAAATATTTGGAGAATGGCTGAAATAATGATAGATAAAGAGATATAAGCCACTGTATTACGGGAGAATTCGAGATTATGGTAGATAAGGCGAAATAATTGGAGATAATGCCACACGTCACTTAGAAGAAGGGTCAAAAGATATATAAACGGCCAGATGGAATTTTTAAGGGCTTTTTCCACCATGAAGCAGTAACGGCTTTGTTCGGCCAGTAGGCCGTAGTAGCTTTCTTCTCCAGCACGCCAGAGTGTTTTTTTTCTCAGTGATGTAGTAGTGCAGTACCGGTTTCTAGCTTTCAAGTTTAAGGCCTTTTTCCTTTCTTGAAATATCCTGCTCATCCTCAGGCATTTCGGGTCGGTATTTAGCAACCCAAATGAAACTAGGATGGTAATGGCTGAGACAATATTTTTTTGAGGATCTCACCAGGAGAGGCCAAGTAACTTATGGAAAACCCACGAAGAGAAACCAATCTGTGAGTCATAAGCACACCAGTCTACATATCTCACTTCCTGTCTACAAGTGTGTTTCTAACGACTACTCAACACGTGTAATTCGCAGAGTTAATTTCACAAACTTTTAAAATCGTATTTTATCAAGCCTTTTATTAAAAGCTTACTTAAAGACTCGATGCAATAGTGTACATTCTTCTACCTTAAGGGGTTTTTATTTATTAGAAGTAATTTTTAAGAATGTAATAAAGTTAGGAATTTTTATTTTGTTAATATATCCTTCTTTATTTAAATGTGTAGTGCCTCACTGAACTACCAGCTCTTTCTTTCAGAACACAACGGTTGTACGTAAATTAATTTTATTTCAACAACTAAATAACTCTTCAGTATTTTTTCATTTTTTGAGCTGAACTTAGATTCTTTTTATTCTAAAATGAATGGTGCCCAGCAATACAACTAAATTTTAAACAACTATAGAAACTATTTTCAAAAGACGTACAAAAATTATCTCTTATCCATATTATCTCCAAAAAAAAAACGAGCTAGCTTATATCTAGTTTTTGGCTCTATCAGTATTAATATCCACTCAATCCATTCTCAGAAATTAAGATATACATAAGGGGCAAATAACGGCTTCTATTTAATAAATAAAATATTTATTAAAAATAAAGAAGGTTGGAGCTATATAAAATAGCTCTCCAACGTGAGGTTAAAAAACGGCCCCGCTTCTGGACATTATAAAATTGGGCCTCAACCTGCCGGACATTAGAATATTAACCTAGAGTCCGTGAAATTATTTCATAAAAAAAATGGCATATAAATATGAAGAAGTTCTTCTAAGCTTAGCATGTCATTCACATGATTGCTGTCATGTCTTGCCTAAAATATTCCTTTATAACAGGGAGCGGAGGTTACAACTGTTTTAGTAGTTTAAGTTAGAGATATATTCCCACAAGAAAAAATTCATCAACGTCATCTCATCCAAAAATAAGATGGTAAATATTGCAACGTACTCAAACATTTGATTAACGAATTTGAGTTTTTGAACTGTGGCTTTAATATTAAACTACCTATATCTTATAGGTGTGCAGATGTTGCATCTTTTCTATGCTACAATATGAAATAGAATCATGTATAATGGAAAAAAGAATTAGGCAATTTGGAGGTATTTACTTGAACTAATCATAAAAAAAAATATGTGTAAAAGCAGTGTTGGTCGAAGTTACCATTCGTGGCTGAAAAACTTGAGGTATTGGTTTCAATATACGTACAAACAATTGTTTAGACCGGTCTTATCGAAAACGACACCTAAACAAGAAGATTGTGGAACTAGCGCAATTCAATAATGTGGTGACATGTGGAATGGAAGCTTTCATGGCATTGGTTAGATGAAAAATCAGTAGTCTTGGGTCCAATTGGAGTGACTTTTTGACATTTGCCTAAGATTGCACAATATACATTCAGAGATCTTTACTCTTCGAGATTAGAAGACACAAAGAGGGGAGAACGTAATCCTGTACAATAATATCTCTACGCAGCTTCGCTGACTTCGTTAGAATTTTTTTAAAATTCAGTTGATATCGAAACCGGAGACTGACACAGAAACTTTGGTTTATCTTAAAATGATGATGGGTCTTGTAGAGTGTGAATGTTCAGTTACAATTGATACAATTTATTTCTTTTTATACATCTATATATATATATATATATATATATATATATATATATATATATATATATATATATATACCTGCAGTTTATTAAAGCATTGTCTCTTTGGTGCCATATTTTGGATACCAATTACAATTTTAATATTAGGTATTTAAATATAGGGTAGAGTACCAACAGCGCCGCAAGTGAAAGTGAATTTGAGATCATTATGCAAAGACTGACAACGATTAGTAAGATCTACCGATTGGAAGTAAACAACAACAAAACAAAAATAATGATCATTAGTCGAAAGAATGGGGTATGAAATCGTAGATTCCTATCAATATCTTGGATTCCTAATTACCAATACTGGCCAGTGTCACCCAGAAATATGCAGAAGGCTCTTAATTGCTTATTCTTCAACCACAAAATATGGAAAAACTCAAGCTTGCGAGAACTCTTACATTTCCGATTGTGATTTATGCATCGGAGTCATGGACGATTGAAGACATTTGAGGTGTAGGTGTATCGTCAAATTCTCAGGATAGCGTGGGTAGAACATTCTACAGTTTATTTTACAAGAACTAAAAATTACTAAAAGATTGAACTCACTCATAAAATAGACGTACTTGAGGTTTTTGGCTACCTCACCAGAAGTTATGAGCTGGAATCACTGGTCATTCAGGGAAAAATGGACGCAATCGCTGCAGGGGTAGATCACCTTCATGTTGGGTTGATCGGATGAAATAGTTAACCGCGAAGTCATTGCATGATGCATCAGAGCATGTACAGAACCGAAAACAGTGACAAAAGATAGTTCAATCCATTTATTAAGCACAGAGTCACCATGTCCTCTCGAGGGCGAAAGGACTTAGGCGGAAGATCAACAGCGAATCCCTCTTTTCACTATTGTTCAGAATAGAAGCAAATAAAGCAGCTTGAAGTTCTTTTTTATTTTTAAAAAATGTATTTAAAATTTGCTTTAAAACACGCTTAAATGAACCTATTAAGTTTTGTCTTTTTATTTTGAATGTTACTAATATAAGTCTACTTTCTAATACAAATCAATTTAATCGTTTTTTAATTTCATTTTCGATTTTTTTAAAGTTAAATGAACTATTAAATTTGATTTGGTAAGGAAATCTTTTTCATTAGTTTAATTGAATTAAACGCAATTAACACTAATCATTTATTTGGGTTTCCAAATCATCTAGCTTCTGGTATTATTCCAATCTAATTACAAATGGTCATTAAATCTTCATTAGATTTACGGTCTAGTCTTAGTTTCCGTAAATAAAAATTAATTGTGAACATTTAACTAACTGATAATATATCTATGTTTTTTTTTAATATTCACAGTATTAAACGTATTCTAATTATTTATTTGTTTTTTACAGAAACGTTAAAATAAATATTAAATTGTATAGAGAAACAGATTTATTAGGACAATTGGTCAAGCTTTTTTTTAAATTGTACTACAATTTATGAATTTTTTTAAGATAATCTTTTTATAAAATGATAAAGATATATAAATTTGTCGTGATTACTTCCCATACTAAAATATAATCCAAAAATAACTACTCGATATTTTAAAGAAGGAAATGGTGAAACATTAATATATTGGAACCTACTTCCATGTCTCAGAAAGACGGCTCTGTATATATCGTGTTATATGTCCTTTTCAGGGTTCTTTGTGTCGAGGAATCTGAATATCATATTATTTTTGCATGATTTTTCCTTTTGAGGGGAAAGTGGTTGCGGATAATTAAAGATCGTATTATTTTAATGGCTTTATGGGAGTGTTTCCTGGTTTCTGATTAGGATGGATGGTAGATGTGTGGACAACTAAATTACTTTCGCCGTAATTGAACTACGTTTAAAATAACTAAACTACTTCTTGCGTAATTAGATTACTTTTACAGCATTCCAAATTAATTAAATTATTTTTAAAGTTGTTGAATTATTTCCAAAGTAATAGCAGATTATTAGAAGTGCAACTACCTAAAATTAATTTAGAATAATTGGAGAAATATAGTTGAATTACCAAAAATGTTCTTCTTCATGTTCTTTAAAAGTAATTTAATTACTCCATAAGTAATTAAATCGCTAAAAAACGTAATTGAATTACTACAAAAATATTAGGACGTAAATTTATTATTGTATTATTAAATTATTTTTTAGAAGAATTGACTATAGCTCTATTTCCAAGTGTAATAGAAATCTTTCTTTTGCTTAACTTTTTATTCATATAACACCATAAAGTATTCTGGTATAAAATTGCGAAAATATAACGCTTGGATTAAGTTACTCTTTAGTATGACAAAATCAAATAGAACTCCGTATTAGCAAGAGAAGTATTGAGAACACTTTACTTTTTACAACCAATATATATATATATATATATATATATATATATATATATATATATATATATATATATATATATATATATATATATATATATATATATATATATATATATATATATATATATATATATATATATAAATATATATACATATATACTTTAAAATTTTCTTGAACCATCAATTAATATTTATTTTCAATTCTTGGGATTTGGGTTCATTTTAGGAATATTTGGTATTCAAAGTTAAACTTAAACTGACATTTCGCCCCTTGGTTTAGGGCATTTTAATTTTTTTCCTTATTTCTTGCCCTAAACCAAAGGACGAAACGTCAGTTTAAGTTTAATTTTGAATACCAAATATTCATAAAATGAACCCAAATCCCAAGAATTGAAAATAAATAAATAAATAAATAAATAAATAAATAAATATATATATATATATATATATATATATATATATATATATATATATATATATAATATATATAAAAATGCAACGTCTCTCTGTCTATCTGTCTGTCTGTCTGTCTGTCTGTCCGTTAGTGCGCTTATCACTGGAAAACCACTTATCGGATTTACTTACTTTTTTTTTTTAACATACATATGTTCTTTGGCCAGGTTATAGGCTATATTTTATTACGATAGGTAGCATAAGGAATGAGCAGTGACGATAATAGTGAATGAAGTCGGAAAAAAGTTTGCCACTAGCGCGTTCCTTTGCAAAACACAGTCTAAACCATTAAATATAGAACAATATTATGTAGCAGAGAATATCTACAACCTATAATCTATAATATATAAAATGCAATGTCTCTATGTCTGTCTGTCTGTCCATTAGTGCGTTTATCAGGCGAGAACCACTTATCCGATTTACGTGTCTTTTTTTAAATTCATACATATATTCTTTGGCCAGGTTATATAATAATAATAATCTATATCTACAATAAATATATACCTAAAATGTAACGTCTCTCTGTCTGTCTGTCTGTCTCTCCGTTAGTGCGCTTATCCCTCGAGAACCACTTATCCAATTTACATGATTTTTTAAATTCATACATATGTTCTCTGACCAGGTTATAGATATATATTTTTTATTACATCTATAATATATATAAAATGCAACGTATCTCTGTCTGTCTGTCCGTTAGTGCGCTTATCACTCGAGAACCACTTATCCGATTTACGTGTTTTTTTTTAATTCATACATTTGTTCTCTGGCCAGGTTATCTATAATCTTCTATCTATAATATATATAAAATGCAACGTCTCTCTGCCTGTCTGTCTGTCTCTCTGCCTGTCTGTCTGTCTCTCTGCCTGTCTGTCTGTCCGTCCGTTAGTGCGCTTATCACTGGAGAACCACTTATCCGATTTATGTGCTTTTTTTAAAAATATAAATATTTTCTCTGGCCCGGTTATAGGATATATTTTATTGCGTTAGGTAACATAAAGAATAAGCAGTGACGATAATAGTGAATTAAGTCGGAAAAAGGTTACCGTTAGCGCGTTGCAATACACTGCCTTAACCTTTAAATATGAAACAATATCATGCTGCAAAGAATATAATATATATAAAATGCAACGTCTCTCTGTCTGTCTGTTAGTGCGCTTATCACTTGAGAACCGCTTATCCGATTTACATGTTTTATAAATTTATACATATGTTTTATATAATTCGATATAAGCCTAGATAATGGGAGATAAGGTGAGATAATGGGAGATAAGTATAAATAATGGAAGATAAGGAGAACTAATGGGAGATAAGCAGAGATAAGATAATCGGAGTTATGGTGAGATAATGGGAGATAAGGAGAAATAATGGGAAACAAGGAGAAATATTGCGAGATAAACCTAGATAATGGGAGATAAGGAGAAATAATGGGAGATGAGCAGAGATAAGCCTAGATAATGGAAATTATGTAGAGATAATAATATATATAGAATACAACGTCTCTCTGTCTGTCTGTCTGTCCGTTAATGCGCTTATCACTTGAGAACCGCTTATCCGATTTACGTGTTGTTATAAATTTATACATATGTTTTATATAATTTGATATAAGCCTAGATAATGGGAGATAAGGTGAGATAATAGGAGATAAGTATAAATAATGGGAGATAAAGAGAACTAATGGGAGATAAGCAGAGATAAGATATTGGGAGTTATGGTGAGATAATAGGAGATAAGGAGAAATAATTGGAGATAAGGATAAATAATGGGAGATGAGGAGAAATAAGCCTAGATAATCGAAATTATGTAGAGATAATGGGAGATAAGAAGAAGTAATGGAAGATAAGGGGAAATAATGGCAGATATTTTATTACGTTAGGTAACATAAGAAATAAGCAGTGACGATATTAGTGAATCAAGTCCACGCGAGCGGAGCCGCGGGCACGGCTAGTATATATATATATATATATATATATATATATATATATATATATATATATATATATATATATATATATATATATATATATAATTTGGGTTGAATTCTTTCTTGAACCTTGGAATAATGAATATATTTTAATTTCTTGGGCTTTATGGTTCTTCTATTTTAAGGATAGAGAAATTACATCATGTTCTAGTTAGAAGTTTATTGAAAACGTATCGCCTAACTTGTAGGCTTCTTCAGTTCATCTGAAAATTGAAATTTTCAATGTACATTTTCCTCTCTTCTTTGCGTTTCTTTATGACTTTAATTTTTGATTTTAGAGAACTGTTTTGGATGTTCAGTAGAATGCACAATTTTTAATTATGAATATATAAAATTCTTAAACTTAAAATACAATGTAAAAAGTGAAATAATAAAAATACACATAAAAATATACACAAAAACTTACATGTGTGGGTTGAAACTAAGGCACACTTAACGTTCTGTGAAAGATATTACTAGGACGGTCACATTTTTTAAATAACTTTAGACCCGTATAGGGAACGAAAATCATTCTTTGGTTTGTTTATCTGTTTTTATTTATTCATCGCTATTGAGTTATTATGAGAAGAGCCCGAAATAAATATGACTCAGACCCTTAACGTCGCTTTTGTCCTTTTTTTAAACGTCATCTAGCATATCCAAAGCTGCTATAGTAACTAATCTCCAAACAAATAATACTATACCTGACCTCTTTTTTTCAGTAATTACTGGCTCAACTGATGGCATTGGTAAAGCTTATGCATTTGAACTAGCAAAAAGAGGAGTTAATTTGGTTTTAGTTAGCAGAAGTTCTGATAAATTATATATCACACAGAAAGAAATTGGTAAGTTATTTTTATTGTAATAATTTTTAACGGAAAACTATAACAAATAGATGCTTATACTGCACTCTGTCGGCGACTTACTAAGTCTATTCAAGCAGAGCGGCACAGCACGGCTGGCACTTATTGCAGAAAGTATCACGTGAAAAGTCTGGTGGTTGTTTATCAGCAATTTCTTTAGCGATTTCAAAAAAGAAGGCACTAAATTTGCTGATTTATGTGCTTATTGCTCAGTAGAACGAGTATAGAAAAAGTAGAACAAACCATGCACTGGAAGCAAAACAGACGAACAGGCAGAAAAATGAAACGGCAAGCTTATATAAAAGAATAAGACTCGCATGGGTAATTAAAACCTATATTACAAGACCAAATCAGAAGATTTAAGACCTTCTGTGATATATAGCTCTTATTCGAGCAATGAAAAAAAGCTATGAGGACGATGCAAACTACCCAACGCCAAATCGAGAGATTAATCTTACATTTAACGTTCCAGGACAAGCATAAGGAATTTATAGGATGCATTAGAAGACGGACCAAAATGGAAGATATCAAAACACAATACTAAAGGCAAAATGAAGATGGCCAGGATTTGTGACAAAAATAGAAGAGATAAGTTGAGCACGAAGAATGGTGGCATCGAAACCATAAAAAGAAAAAAGAAATTCAGGACGGTCCATAGAAAGATGTGATGACACTAGAAAAGTGGCTAGAAGGGAATGAACGAACCTAAAAGAGGAAAGAAACAAGAAGGAGAGGTATGGACGATGAACGCTGGATAGAGAGAGAGAAAGAGCCAATGTACGTCAGGTACATTTTGCCAAGTACGCCACTGGAAAGATAATTCATATGAAGAGAAACATTGAAAAATTGCATAGTTATATAATTGTTGGATTTTATCTTTTCATATTGGACTTTCTCTATTAATGTTAAATATCAATTTTATGTTACTTTGAATTTTTACTAAGATATATTTTTATTATCATTATTAATCAACATAGATAACATCTGACTACTTATAAATGAAAAGATTTATCTTGGAATTTTACATACATACGGAACCTCTAATTTAGTTCAGATTTTAGTCTGTTTCCAGCTTTGCTTGAATAAAATTGTGGTTTGACATTCAGGCTTAAACTACTTAATCCAAAACATTTACCATTTTCTTAACAATAAACCACAAAATCACATAATTCAGCTGTGATTTTCACCAAATCGTTGCGTTTTTATTAAACTTCTGTTTTGGATTTTAGATATTATAAATTCAGTTAATGTATTTCCTTGTAAATTCGGGAGTACCTCCGTTGCTCAGTGTTATTTTGACTTAGTAGTCGCAGACGTTTCAGCAGAGTCTCATTTGGCATTATCGATGCTTACTGTTTAGTAATTTATGGTAAACTGAGAAGTTGTGAACTATGCGAGCTATTTATGCCTTGGCGTGACCGTAAATTGTCTATTTAGTGTGTGGTTATCTATCTGACAATCTATGGCCGCGCCAACGCATAAATAGTGAAGTTTAGCAATAATGCCAAATTATACTTTGGACGAAACGTCAGCGACTAACAAAATTTCTCTAATTCTGGAACCTTCCAACCAGGGACATACCCCCTTTCCCGCCCAATGAATATAGAAAATGCGCTTCTTAGAAACGAAACTTTTTTATTGGAGGTTCTTTTTTCTGAAGTCGTCGATTTTTTAGTACTGTATGGTCATGGAACTAAGCCAATAGAATTTCAGTACAGGAGGATATTTTTAGTGTTCCGTACGGAACACTTATAAGATCACTTCGGTATCTGTTTGTCTGTCTGTCTGTCTGTATGTCACACCCGATTTTCTCCGAAACTATTTGTCATAGAAAATTGAAATTTGGTAATAATATAGGAATTCATGGCCTCATTAGAGCCATGTAGTTTTGAAAGTAAAATTTTGACTTAAGGGGTTAGTTTTGGGGGGTGAAATCGGAAGTGAAAAAAAAAAATTTTTAGTAGGACATCGAGTGTGATGTCAAATGAAAGGTTGTGAAAACACGAGTAATATATATATATATATATATATATATATATATATATATATATATATATATATATATATATATATATATATATATAATGTAATACTTGCGCGCACTTTTCTTTGTATTATTTTAAAAAAATCGCGAAAAAAACGCTGTCCACCCGCCTTATCTCGAAAAGTACTTATCAAAAAATTTTGAAAAAACTCTGGAATATTCTCCACGGGGTGTAGATTGAACGAAAATTATCACGAGTGCGTTACCTTTAATAATTTATCTGGTATATAAAAAAAACAAAAATTCAAAGTCATCAATTTTCAGTAAAGAATGGCAACAAACTTTGTTGAAAACTCATTTAGGGTGTGTTTTGTGAAGTCACTGATCATTTTATACCTCCGTCACAAATTTTTTTTATTTTAAAAGCAATCAACGTACGGAACACTAATTGTGCAAGTGAAACTTGCACTTGACCGGTTTTTTATTTCCATTACGGAGTTTCACGCATCCGTGTTTGTCGATGGACTCCTTTCTCTACAAGTTGCTCCACCTTTAGTGTGCTTTTTTTCTTTAACAAGTCACTTTATTTAGTGACTATGCCATAAAATAGTGTCTTAATTGAAAAAACATCCTGAATATTATTTCATTACGTACATTATCGGTATTATAATGTCATTAATGTACTATATATTTTTTGAATATGTTCGCTCATAATTTTGTATTGTATATACTGATGGATAAATCTTTTTTTTCAATATTTTGTACAAGTATCCCTGCTGATTCTATAGTAGTTTTTTGTCTGTAACTCAAGGCAATTCAAAATATAACTCGATTTATTCTCTGTAAATATACGTTACATTAGAATTTTAACATTACTGGAAACAAAATTAACGATTATTAAAATTTACTTGGATTAGCCTTTTATAGTACTATATGATTTTAGAAGCTACACATGGCGTTAAAACAAAAATTATCGAAGCTGACTTTACCTTGGGAAAAAAAGCTGTTGAAATAGTGAAAGAAGGAGTTGGAAAACTTCCAATCAGTATTTTAGGTAAGTAAATATTTCCATTCAATCATCTATGAATACCTATAAGAAAGTATCGTGTTGGTGTGTACTATGTATGGAAATATTTTAAACGATTTTATTCTTGGCTAATAAAAAAAATAGGAACCTATGTTTTACAAAAAATTACTAGTATGCAATTAATTAAGTTTTTATTAATCCATAAATAAGTAGGTTGACATGGCCTTAAAGTGACCAATCTTGAATAAATTAATAAAAACATATAAATATTAATAAAAATAAATATTAATTTAAAAAATATGATGAAATACAATAAATTGAAAAAAATCTGCAGAGAAAATTTTCGGTACTAGTACTAAGGAAAAAAGACACACAAATCGGTAAAGTGATTCACCCAGTACTTACAAATATAGAGTTCTAAAGTAAGTAACGAATTTAACTTTCGCAAGTAAGAAGAGTACGTTTCCATAATACAATCTATACAACAAATCGACACTCACCCCTTTTAGCCCCTTCCCCTAAAACGATATAGCTCAAAAACTATAGGTTTCATTTCTACGGAAATGCAAAAATATGTTCTTACTGATGTAAGAACCCTAAAGCGTAAAGAAAAGCAAAAATCGTGGAAAATAACTTTTTCATGAATATAATACTTCACTTTAGCAAGAGAAGTAAAAACAATAATTTACCTACTGTGTCAGAGGTAAGTAAGTTTCGACCAAATTAACATTTTTTAGGTTACTCTGTAACTACATCTCAATCCCTTCTACTATTCTGTTAAATGACGGCAACGAAAAGGTACACTGAAGTAAAAATTCTTGATATAATTAATTTTTTAAAATTTTATAAAATATTCCAACCAAAAAATGAGGAAAAAATTTCATAATAATATTAAATTTATACAATATTTCTCTCTCTCTTTTCCTATTGATATTGAAAATAATAAAAAAATATTTAATTTAAATAAAATAATTAATTTGTCAACTCTATGACACAAAGAATCCTGAAAAAGGCACACAATAAATACGAAATCACTCTTCTAATTCCCCACTACTTACGAGTATATGCTGCATAATTATTTGTAGTCAATAAATAATGATACTTAAAATTTGTTCATTGTCCAACCAAAAACCCTTAAAAAATCCCATAATACCATAAAAAAAAATACCATATTGGACCACACCAACTCTTTCGCTCCTTCTCTCATTAAAATGAGTATGAATAAAATAACTTAATTTTTAGGTTCCTTGACTTTAAAAGCCCTAAAAAGGACCTATAACGCCATATATGGGAAGCAGCCCCTTTCACCCCCTACCCCACTCCTTCAACCTCTTACATATTTTACTATAAATAACACTATGCAAGACTAAAAAATTCACCGACATCTCGAATAGTGATTCGTATTAAATACATCTAGTACACAAAAAAAAAGTTTCATGTCGATATCACGTCTCATAACCTAGAAAACTAGTAATTTGTTTTATTTACTCTTCGTATTACTTGTTTGAGGTTAGTCATAAAAATATTACTTTTTGGTGGATAAATTTAGTTTTAAATTAGTGTTAAATATACAAAATGCCACGAGCTTGTGTTAATTCGCCTACTTTATTTTGTTACGTTTGTGGTAAATTTACCCCTAAAAGTGAAAAAAGCCAATTTCTCCTCTGCTTGAAAAGGCTTATGAAGCTTATTTTAAGACCGCAATCAAGATAAATCATGTGTGCCCCGAGTGTGTTGTTTGAAATGTGATAAATATTTGATGGGTTGGTACAATGGTACGACAAAAGAAATGCCTATTGGCGTACCAATGCGTGGCGTGAACTCAAGAACTACACAGACGATTATTACTTCTGTTTGACAAGTGTAAAAAGTTTTCCTAAAAAAACAAAGAGTTCCGTGAAATATGTTAATGTACCGTCAATGTCAATGTTGCTAACTCATTCTCCTGAAATTCCTGTATCGAGACGGCCTTTGAGTCCATCAACTTCATCGAATTATATAGAAGAAGGATAGTGGATAGCTATTTCAAGACCCAACTATTGCATCAGAACCACATTTGATTATTCAATCAGAACTAAACGATCTTGTTAGAGATTTAGATTTGACCAAAGAAAAATCTAAAATATTAGGATCGAGATTAAAACCGTGGAATCTTTTACGAACTGACGTTAAAATTACAGCTTAACGAAATCGTCACAGCTCCTTCTTCCTTCTTCTTCCTTCAACCGCTCTCTACCCACTGTCGGGTATAGGCCCCTCTCAAATCTTTCCATTTTTCTCTATGTTGTGCTTGTTGATACCAATTAAGCCCTCCGATTCTCTTCAGATCGTCACTCCATCTCTGTTGGGGTCTTCCTATGCTTCGCTTTTCACCCCATGGTCTCCACCTAGTGATCTTGCCACTGCACTTATACGTCGCTCTCGCTACATGGCCGGCCCAGCTCCATTTCGGAGATGTTATCCGTTTGGTGATATCATCCACCTTTGTTTGTTGTCTAATCCATTTATTAGTTTTCTTGT
Source organism: Pachyrhynchus sulphureomaculatus (assembly GCA_019049505.1). NCBI lineage: Eukaryota > Metazoa > Arthropoda > Insecta > Coleoptera > Curculionidae > Pachyrhynchus > Pachyrhynchus sulphureomaculatus. The sequence continues at coordinate 101,143,372 of CM032447.1, forward strand.
CCTTCAAAGTAGCACTTAACATCTTCCTTCCCATTGCTCGTTGGTGAACTTGTAATTTTTCTATTGTTCTTTTAGTTAAAATCCATGTCTCGGCTCCATACGTTGTAGCTGGTAAGATACATTGATTATAAATTTGAGTTTTTGATCTTTGAGGAATGTTCATATTCAGTACATATTTCAATTTTCCATATGCTGCCCATCCCATACGTATCCTTCTTTCTATTTCAAGCTGCTGGTTTTCCTTTCCTATGGTTATTATTTGGCCTAGATAGATGTACGTGTTTACTTTTTCTATTGTTGAATGTTCAATCACTATATTTTCATCATTGGTCTCTTCGTTACTCATGTACTTTGTCTTGGAGAAATTTATGTCAAGTCCCACTTTTCTTGCTTGGTGGTGGAGATCTGTGATCATCTGGATCATTTCATTCTTATTGTTTTCTATAATTACAATGTCATCAGCGAATCTCAGGTTGTTTAGCCGATCGCCAGCTATCAGAAGGCCATTTTCGTCCCAATTCAGTTCTTTGAATACATCTTCTAAGATCATTGTAAACAACTTAGGCGATATTACATCGCCCTGCCTTACTCCTCTGTTCACTGGGATCTTGTTTGTCAGTTCTTGGTTTACCATAACTTTGAGTGTTGCTCGTTCATATATTCTGGCTATCAGTTCGCTGTATCTGTGGTCTATACGAGCATTTCTAAGAGCTCTTATAAGCGCCCATTTTTCCACTGTGTCGAAAGCCTTGCGAAAATCTTCAAATGTGAGCCACATTGGTATATTATATTCGGTGGCCTTCTCGATTAGTATTCTCAATGTGTCACAGCTCCTTACCTACCTTTTATTCAAAAGAGGATAGTTTAGTTTTTTGTAATGATGTTGATGATTTAATGTCGGCACTAGGCCACCATCATTCGCCAGAAGATTGGAGACTATTTATTTATAGGTGGATCAAGACAAAGTCTAAAGGCAGTTTTACTCCATAATGGCATCATATTTCCATCTTTGCCTGTAGCATACGGTGCTCATTTAAAAGAAACCTATCACATTTTAAAACTTATTTTAGAAAGAAACAAATACACAACGCTCAAATGGCAAATACGTGCAGATTTAAAAGTAGTGGATTTGATTTTAGGATTGCAAACCGGCTATACGAAATATTGTTGTTTCTTATGTGAATAGCAGAGCGCGTTCAGAACATTATATAAAACAAAACTGACCTTTAAGAAGTGGGTACGTTTTTGGTCAAAAAAATATTAAAAATGAACCGTTAGTATCATCATTTTACCATCATCACATCATGCACATCAAACTTGGTTTATTCAAGAATTTTGTCAAAATGTTACGTAAGGATGGACCTGGATTTCAGTTTCTTAAAAATCAATTTCCTGGATTTAGTGATGCTAAAATTAAAGAAGGAATTTTTGTAGGGCCTGATATAAAAAATTTAATTGATGATCCTTCATTTCTATCCAGTATAAGTCCCATAGAAGGAAAGGCGTGGTTGGCTTTTATTGATGTCACGAAACATTTGCTCGGCAACCACAAATCACCAGATTTTCATGAAAAAATAAAATTAATGCTGGATGCCTATCATGAACTAGGATGCAATATGTCATTAAAAATCCATTTTTTACATTCCTATTTGAGTTTCTTTCCGGAAAACATGGGCTCAGTGGAGAACATGGAGAACGCTTTCACCAAGAAATAGCCGAGTTTAAGAAGCGTTATCAAGGTAAATGAGAACCAGCTATGCTTGTAGACTTCTGTTGGTGTCTTCAGAGGTATACTATGAGGAGTGACTACAGGTGAAAAGTCGATCTCTCAAAAAAATATATAAGTTTTTTAATGAAAAATAAAAAAATTTTTCGCGTATTTTTGAATAAACCAATAAAAGCTTTTCTTTATGAAACCTGACGTGATGTGATTGTTTTGTTAATCAATTTGAATTGAGTTGGCGGTGAAGAAACAGTATTTCTGTAAACCTAGTGAAAAAACAATATTTTTTTTGTTGCATAGTGTAATATGCTAAAGTTTCTTTAAAAACCATGTAAAAATTTAAAAATGTTGTTAAAATTATACAATATTAAACTACTTCAAACCTTCTCAGCCCCATCTTGGGGTAAAATTGAAAGCAATGAAAAAACAACCTAATTTTTGGATTCCCTGACATCAACAACTCTGAAAAGAAACTACGACACAATATATACTAAGCAACCCCTATAATCTCCCCCTCCCACGCCATATATGTTTTACTATAAATATTTAGGCATAAAATTTATTTATTAATTCAATAAATAAACAGGGAAAATTACCATATTACTATTAAAACGATATAAAATTCTTCGGCTCCCACCCTTTTCACTCTCGTTAGATATTATCTTTATACGAAGTTTGAAACTGATATCTCATTTCGTTCAAAAGTTATCGTGCCAATATATCGACCGACCGACAGACAGACAAACAGACCGGAGAAAATGAGTGACTATATTCTTCTTGATATAGGAAGCCTTAAACGTTAAGAAAGGTAAGAATAACGAAGTGTGATTTGTACACGAATAAATACAATAAAGTAAAAATTGTATATGTGAAGCATCGAGCCTTTTAACACCCGGAATATCTTTGTAAACCGATAAAAATAATGGTTCACTCATTATATATACCATTACTTTTATGTCATTTTTTAAAAAGAGAATTATATGATATTTGAATTTGTTCTATTGGAAGTATAGTCGGAGAACTTAATACACTAAGAAGGTGACTCGAAATTCTGACCTGTCTGCCTAGATGTTCATTCTATCGGGACTAAAAGCCTTTAACGTTGATTTTGCGACGCTCGCGCCCTGGAATGCGCAGTCCCAAAATGCTACATCCAAAAATGGACTGTCATTTAACCACTTGAATCAAATAGTGTAACATTTGTTGAGGCCCCAAAAGGCAGACGCCGCCGAGACCAGACCCAGCTTTAGGGCCCCAAAAACGTCGATTCAAAAACGGTCGTTTTTCGAATTTTTGAATAAATAAGACCGTAAATCCCAAGTTGGAGTCCTATGCATCTGCCCAAGTTATTTTTGAAAAATTTAGGTCTTAATTAATAAAATATCACGAGGGCAGATGCCTCGCTTGGACCCGAAAAAGCCAAGGCATTTTCTAAGTTCCAAAAAAATCTAAATTGTGATAGTATAAACGTTATTACAAGTTCTACATAAAATTCGTACCGGATGACTGAAATTGTTATTCGTTTATGTTTTTCGACCCGTAAAATCCGAATTTGCCATTTTCGAGGCCCCATAGTGTTCGGGCCTTTCACCATAAACCCGAAAAAGCATTTTTATGCAATTCGGAACAACTAGTCCCAATGAACAAAATCGTTTTGGTCTATTGCTATGAACCCAATTAGGCCCAAATCGGCATTTGTTTGTAATACCAACTTTTGGCATCAAAATGAAAATTTCCGGAATCTTCAATATTTAATAATTAAGCTCGAAAAGGGTTAATTTCCTGTTTTCTATGAAATATTATGCCGAAATTCGCAAGAAATTCATACGGTTAGTACTTTTAAATTTTTTTTTGTACATTTTTATTATAGAAAATATGCTGGAAAATATTTCTTTTTTTAATACACTGTTAAAAAAAATTTAGATAAGTTTTAAAGTATTTACTTAAAATTGAGTATTTTCTAAATTTTTCAAGCGTTTAATCGAAATTTCAAACATTTACTTGCTTTTTTTTAATTTATATCAGAATTTAAAAGCTTTTTATTTGAAATTTCTAGTAAACGCTTCAAAAATCTAGCAAATACTTTAAAATTCATCTAAAGTTTTTTTAACTCCATCATCCGGTACGAATTTTATGTAGAATTTATAATAGCGTCTATATAGTATATACAGGCCCGAACACTGTGGGGCCTCAAGAATGGCAAATTCGGATTCTACGGGTCGAAAAATATAAAAAAATAATAATTTTAGTCATCCGGTACGAATTTTATGTCGAACCCATAATAGCGTTTATACTAACAGAATTTCTTTTTTTTTTAATTTTGAAAATGCCTTGGCTTGTTCGGGTACAGGCGAGGCGTCTGCCCTTGTAATAGTTTATTAATTAAGGCCTAAATTTTCCAAAAATAACTTGGGCAGACCTGTAGAACTCAAAACTTCGGACTTACGATCTTATTTATTCAAAAACTTGAAAAACGACCGTTTTTGGCTGAAAAAAGCGGGTCCAGTTTCATCCTCCGATATTGGCGGCGTCGACCTTTTGCAGGTTCGCTCTTATTTTATCAAGAGCGAACTAAATTTATTGATTTTATATGGTTAAATGACAGTCCATTTTTGGATCGACGTTTTTTGGACCCTAAAGCTTGGTTCGGTCTCGGCAGCGTCTGCTGTTTGGGGCGCTCGACTTTTTTCGTGTCAACAAATGTTAGGGTATTTGATTCAAGTGCTTAAAGGAGAGTCCATTTCTGGATATAGCATTTTGGGTCTTATCTGGGCACTCTAAGGTACGGGGGCCGAAAAATCAACCTTAAAGGCTTTTATTCGACTCGCCCGATAGAATGAACAATTTGGAGACGGTTAGTCTACAGATCAAAATTTCAGGTCGCCCTCTTAGTCTATAATTTTTCTCAAATTATTTTCTAAAGCCCAAAAGGAGCAAAATAATTTACTTGTACATTAAGTGGTTTCAATTTACCATATAATGCCATGGGTAATACCAATATAGAATTATTTTTCTAATTTGTTAACTTTTAAATAAATTAAAACGAAATTTAATTAACTGCCATTGAGACAGCAACCTATTGCTAAATGTTTTTATGTTAAGTGTCAAGATTAATTAAATCACGAAAAATAACTTTGTGTTAGCAATTATTTGAGCACAAGTGCCATTTACATTATTGTATGTTTAATTTTAGCAAATACAATATTAGTAGTATGTACTGCAGTTTTACTTAATTAATACCAATTAGCAATGCCATTAAGCATTTACAGTCTGTTTGCATAAGAATTAGGATGGAATGGATCGATTTAATTAATAATCATTATTTATTTTTTAATTAGTAGAATCAATAAGATATTGTATGATTTCATGAATTTTCATTGTTATGTAAATATTGCATTTTTGTTTTGAAAGTATATTACCTAAGAAAAGTACTGTGGTGTAAACCGAGTTACACAATAAAGTAAATAAGGTATCAAATAATAAAGAACTCTAAAGTAAAGGGTAAAATCATAATAATAACACAAATATATAAACAAACATCCCCTCTTTTTTCGACAGTATCAATAAATAGTCATTTTAAATTTTAGTTCTATAATTTTTTATCTACCTTTAATAGAATGACACTCGGAATGACTGTCCTCTAACAGGCTAATAACATTTAATATAAAAACTGAAAACTTATTCTTAATTGTGTATTTATTTTAACGCCTAAACTATTATCCCCTCTGTCTCGACATACTTTATTTCTTAAAGGCTACGTAATATATACCATCTTGTTCAATATATAATATTCTAACCAAAGTCTTACTAAATAAAATTTTCACACAATATCGCTGAAAATTTTCGGCTCAGATTTTCGTTTCATAATTTAATATTGACATTGTATAAGATTCCTGAGCTAAGTTCATAACGTTAAATCACAAAAGATCATCATCTTTATCATTAGCTATTCCATTCATAGTCGGATATAAGCCCCAAGTTGTCTCCAATGAGGTTCGTTGTTTGCTTTTTCATAACGTTAAATCACAAAAGATCATCATCTTTATCATTAGCTATTCCATTCATAGTCGGATATAAGCCCCAAGTTGTCTCCAATGAGGTTCGTTGTTTGCTTTTTCATCCATTCGTGCCCCGCTAATCTGTTTATGTTGTCCGTCCATCTTGTCTGTGGTCTACCTCTGTATCTTTTGTGTTCTCTAGGCCTACATTCAACTATACGGCGTGTCCATCTGTTATCATTCATCCTTGCGATATGCCCCGCCCAATTCCACGTTATTATACATATTCGTTGAATTATATCTCCTTTTGATTTTGTTCGTATCTCGATCTACGATGTTGGAATGCAATATTTAGCATTGTCCTCTCTATTGCTCTTTGGGTTACCTGGAATTTATTGATTATACTTTTAGTTAAAGCTCACGTTGCAGTACCATATGTTAATACCGTTGCAATGTAACCTTCCGAAGGCAGACCAAGATGATGTGACTCTCCTATCCAAGTCAGCCTTTAAATTATTTTTTGATATTTCCATTTTTTGTGCTACATATATGAATGTTTGTCCCTTTCCTATTCTTTCACCTTCTATTAATAGTTCCTGGTTATTATCTTCACTTTCGTTGTTCAAATATTTGGTTTTGGTAAAGTTTATTTTTAGGCTTTTCTATTTGATCAAAAAAAATATCAATTAAATTTCAATACTGTTGCATAAAGTCACTCATTTATTCAGATTTTAAACATTAAAACATGCAAGAGACTGTTTCAGGTACTGTCAGTGACACCTAAAAAGCTCACCTAAAAGGGGACCCAACTATCTTATCAGTTTATTTTCATAATTGAAGCAACAGAGTGTATTACATTACAGTAATACCCCGCTTAGCGCGACCCCGTTATGCGCGGTTTCACTATAACGCGAATTTCAAATTTCGCGCTCATGTAGTCATTAACTTCTCTATGGTCGCGGGGGGATCCCCGCTTTCTCTGAATATTCTCTTTGAAGAATTGGGAATTCCCTGTCCTTCGACTTTGTTCTATGGGGATTTCCTCGTTCGTTTCGTGTGTTCATTTGTTCCGTAATGTTAGTTCGGTCGGCTGGCAGTTTTGTTTTAATATTTATTGGAGATACATACATACATAATTTAACCCTACGTTAAAAATGCCGCCTGTAAAGAAAAAAGAGCGTAAAAGCGTCACTTTGGAATTGAAGATGAAAGTGTTAAGAAGAATGGAAAATGGAGGCAAAGCAACAATTGTTGGGAGAGATTTTGGACTCTCAGAATCGACTGTGAGAACGATTTATAAAAATCGGGAAAAAATTAAAATCTCCAGCGAAGGTTCAACACCTATAAGTGCAACAAAACTTTCTCGTTCGAGATCATCTATCTTAGAAAGAATGGAGAAATTACTGTCAGTCTGGATCGAAGATTTGAATAAGAAGAACACACCACTAAGTCAAGATCTCATATGCACAAAAGCAAAATCTTTGTATGAGATGCTGAAAACAAAAGAAGGAGAAGGGAGTGCCACTCCGACTTTTGCTGCCAGCAGAGGCTGGTTCCATCGGTTCAAGCAGCGTTCTAATCTTCACAATATCCACATAACAGGCGAGGCGGCCAGCGCGGACATTCAAGCTGCAGCTGAGTTTCCAGACAAGTTTCAAGACTTCGTTAGACGAGAGAAAATTCCTGCTTGTCTCATCTTCAATGTTGATGAGACCGCACTTTACTGGAAAAAAATGCCATCTCGAACATTCATTTCTAAGGAAGAACGTCAAGCCAGTGGTTTCAAAGCTGCGAAAGATCGACTAACACTTCTGCTGGGTGGTAATGCCACTGGTGATTTCAAACTGAAACCTTTACTAGTGTACCATTCAGAAACACCCCCGTGCAATGCGAGGCACAGACAAGACAAGTCTACCAGTTGTGTGGCGATCAAACAGAAAGGCGTGGGTTACACGGGAAATTTTTCAAGAATGGTATTCTAATAGTTTTTGCCCATCAGTCAAATCATACTGTGACAGAAATGGGCTTGAACCTAAAGTTATATTACTCTTAGACAATGCCCCAGGACATCCAACCTCACTTGATACGCCCAGAGACTTAAAAGTGTACGTAAAGTTCCTTCCACCAAACACTACGTCAATATTACAACCTATGGACCAGGGAGCAATAGCAAACTTCAAAGCTTATTACCATCGCCGCACTTTTAGCCAACTAATTCATGAAACTGACGGGGAAGGAAGACAGTCTATGCGAGAGTGGTGGAAGTCATACAACATTATGAAGTCTATTCACAACATAGAAGAGGCTTGGAAGGAAGTTAAAATGAGTTGTATGAATGGGGTGTGGCGTAATCTTTGGCCAGATGTAGTGGAAGCACCTAGAAGAATTGTCCAGATGCAGAGACAAGTGCTTGAAGACATTGCTGCAATGATTGAGGGGTCTGAACTTGAAGATGTCACGGTAGAAGATCTCGTAGAACTTGTAGCAACGCACGACGATCCTATTAGCAATGAAGATCTGATCGAGTTACAGAATAATCCTATCTACGATGAGGAAGAACAAGTAGAAGAGAAAGTTTTATCTTCAGGGGAAATACAAAATGCACTTTCAAAAATTTATTCAAGTTTGGACATATTGCAGAGTATAGACAATAATGATGACCGTGTCTTGACCGTGTGTCAAACAATTAAAAACAGTGTTGGGTGTTATGAACGTATTTTACAAGAACGTAAACAAAACGTTACCCAAAAGACAATAGATGTATTTTTCCGTAAAAAATAAGAGTATGTATTGCATAAAGTGTTCTTAGAATTAAAGTGATTGATTAAAATGATTTGTATTTTTTTGTATTAAATTTTGACTATGTTTAATCATAAACCTCGATATACGCGAATTTCAGTTAACGCGATTTTTTTCGGAACGTATCCCTCGCGTAAAGCGGGGTATTACTGTATATATATATATATATATATATATATATATATATATATATATATATATATATATATATATATGTATATATATATATATATATATATATATATATATATATATATATATATATATATATATATATATATATATATATATATATATATATATATATATATATATATATATATATATGTATATATATATATATATATATATATATATATATATATATATATATATATATATATATATGTATATATATATATATATATATATATATATATATATATATATATATATATATATATATATATATATATATATGTATATATATATATATATATATATATATATATAGATATATATATATATATATATATATATATGTATATATATGTATATATATATATATATATATATATATATATATATGTATATATATATATATATATATATATATATATATATATATATATGTATGTATATATATATATATATATATATATATATATATATATATATATGTATATATATGTATATATATGTATATGTATATATATATATATATATATATATATACATATATATATATATATATATATATATATATATATATATATATATATATATATATATATATATATATATATATATATATATATATATATATATATATATATATATATATATATGTATATATATGTATATATATGTATATGTATATATATATATATATATATATATATATATATATATATATATATATATATATATATATACAGTAATACCCCGCTTAGCGCGACCCCGTTATGCGCGGTTTCACTATAACGCGAATTTCAAATTTCGCGCTCATGTAGTCATTAACTTCTCTATGGTCGCGGGGGGATCCCCGCTTTCTCTGAATATTCTCTTTGAAGAATTGGGAATTCCCTGTCCTTCGACTTTGTTCTATGGGGATTTCCTCGTTCGTTTCGTGTGTTCATTTGTTCCGTAATGTTAGTTCGGTCGGCTGGCAGTTTTGTTTTAATATTTATTGGAGATACATACATACATAATTTAACCCTACGTTAAAAATGCCGCCTGTAAAGAAAAAAGAGCGTAAAAGCGTCACTTTGGAATTGAAGATGAAAGTGTTAAGAAGAATGGAAAATGGAGGCAAAGCAACAATTGTTGGGAGAGATTTTGGACTCTCAGAATCGACTGTGAGAACGATTTATAAAAATCGGGAAAAAATTAAAATCTCCAGCGAAGGTTCAACACCTATAAGTGCAACAAAACTTTCTCGTTCGAGATCATCTATCTTAGAAAGAATGGAGAAATTACTGTCAGTCTGGATCGAAGATTTGAATAAGAAGAACACACCACTAAGTCAAGATCTCATATGCACAAAAGCAAAATCTTTGTATGAGATGCTGAAAACAAAAGAAGGAGAAGGGAGTGCCACTCCGACTTTTGCTGCCAGCAGAGGCTGGTTCCATCGGTTCAAGCAGCGTTCTAATCTTCACAATATCCACATAACAGGCGAGGCGGCCAGCGCGGACATTCAAGCTGCAGCTGAGTTTCCAGACAAGTTTCAAGACTTCGTTAGACGAGAGAAAATTCCTGCTTGTCTCATCTTCAATGTTGATGAGACCGCACTTTACTGGAAAAAAAATGCCATCTCGAACATTCATTTCTAAGGAAGAACGTCAAGCCAGTGGTTTCAAAGCTGCGAAAGATCGACTAACACTTCTGCTGGGTGGTAATGCCACTGGTAATTTCAAACTGAAACCTTTACTAGTGTACCATTCAGAAACACCCCGTGCAATGCGAGGCACAAACAAGACAAGTCTACCAGTTGTGTGGCGATCAAACAGAAAGGCGTGGGTTACACGGGAAATTTTTCAAGAATGGTATTCTAATAGTTTTTGCCCATCAGTCAAATCATACTGTGACAGAAATGGGCTTGAACCTAAAGTTATATTACTCTTAGACAATGCCCCAGGACATCCAACCTCACTTGATACGCCCAGAGACTTAAAAGTGTACGTAAAGTTCCTTCCACCAAACACTACGTCAATATTACAACCTATGGACCAGGGAGCAATAGCAAACTTCAAAGCTTATTACCATCGCCGCACTTTTAGCCAACTAATTCATGAAACTGACGGGGAAGGAAGACAGTCTATGCGAGAGTGGTGGAAGTCATACAACATTATGAAGTCTATTCACAACATAGAAGAGGCTTGGAAGGAAGTTAAAATGAGTTGTATGAATGGGGTGTGGCGTAATCTTTGGCCAGATGTAGTGGAAGCACCTAGAAGAATTGTCCAGATGCAGAGACAAGTGCTTGAAGACATTGCTGCAATGATTGAGGGGTCTGAACTTGAAGATGTCACGGTAGAAGATCTCGTAGAACTTGTAGCAACGCACGACGATCCTATTAGCAATGAAGATCTGATCGAGTTACAGAATAATCCTATCTACGATGAGGAAGAACAAGTAGAAGAGAAAGTTTTATCTTCAGGGGAAATACAAAATGCACTTTCAAAAATTTATTCAAGTTTGGACATATTGCAGAGTATAGACAATAATGATGACCGTGTCTTGACCGTGTGTCAAACAATTAAAAACAGTGTTGGGTGTTATGAACGTATTTTACAAGAACGTAAACAAAACGTTACCCAAAAGACAATAGATGTATTTTTCCGTAAAAAATAAGAGTATGTATTGCATAAAGTGTTCTTAGAATTAAAGTGATTGATTAAAATGATTTGTATTTTTTTGTATTAAATTTTGACTATGTTTAATCATAAACCTCGATATACGCGAATTTCAGTTAACGCGATTTTTTTCGGAACGTATCCCTCGCGTAAAGCGGGGTATTACTGTATTTAACATATTTAAGGTAATGTTTTAGAGAGAGAATTTTAGACTTCAGTTAAAAAGTACTATATATTTTCGCAGAGTTTGGAACATCATAGTGTATTTTCATTTAAGTAGAATAAGTATTGCTGTACAATGAGTCCTGAAATATATCTTGCTCACGGCAAATTATTCAGAAAATATCTTGGCTATTATGAAAATGTAACGATTCCTTTGGTCCATTCCATAATGAGAGCGGAATAGTAAATTAATTATTATAAGGGTGTGCGTTTAACTACTTTCAAAATAAACTGAAATCGAAGTATTATTTTATTTCTTCAGAGTTAGAGCATTTATAGTGTTAATTTCCCTTATAGTTGTTATTTATTCCAAAATATGTTTATATTTCTCTCTCTCTCGATATATATATATATATATATATATATATATATATATATATATATATATATATATATATATATAGATATATATATAAATATATATATAAATATATATATATATATATATATATATATATATATATATATATATATAAATAAATAAATATATATATATATATATATATATATATATATATATAAATAAATAAATAAATAAATATATATATATATATATATATATATATATATATATATATATATATATATATATATATATATAATATATACATATATATATATATATATAATATATACATATATATATATATATATATATATATATATATATATATATATATATACGTATATATATATATAATATATATATATATATATATATATATATATATATATATATATATATATATATATATATATATATATGTATATGTATGTATATATATATATATATATATATATATATATATATATATATATATATATATATATAGTCGTCTACATACATCTTGAGATCAATTTCTGTATTATTTAAAAGACTATTTTGTAACTTGTTGTACTTAAGTCCAGGAGATTTCTTTAAAGTTGCGTACTAACAAGTAATACCCTACGCACCCCGACTTACTGATTTGTCAAAAGGACATCAAAAGCTGTTAGCAAATATAAACACATTATATATACAGGATGCCCCATATGTATGAAATAATGATTCCACAGCATTTATTAACCAGTGTATCAAAAAAATGTTTAAATAAAAGTTATAGGTATAGGTAGGGTTATAGTTATATGGCGCACATGCTGACGTTGACAATAAAATGTTTTGTACTGACAGTTCGAAGAAATTACGCCATCTTGATTTTTTTAAATGCAAATATTATTTTATTTTTAAGTCCTACTAAAAATTCTAGATATTATTTGTACATACCATATGTCTAAATTGAACTGTTCTGGAATTATTGTCATTTGAAATTTAAATTTAAAAAAAAAGAGAAAAAAACTATTAATAAATACTCTAGGTTTATTTTTAAGGTAGCAGATGCTCAAAATGTTAACCGTTAACAGCAAGGCAACGACCTAATCTGGTATGAGCAGCCTGAACAGAGTTTTACAGAGAATATCTGTGCAACTTCATATTGAATTCTTTGTTGTAAATCTTCTACAGTTTAAGGTCGACTTCGGTAAACTTTGGTTTTTAAATGACGCCATAAAAAAAATCGAGTGGCGTAAGGTCGGGAGTCCTTGCAGGCCATTCTACAACATTCTTCTGCCTATCCATCGATTAGGAAAAATCGCATCCAAATATCTGCGAACATTGATTTCATAGTGAGAAGGTGCTCCGTCCTGTTAATACCACAAATTCCTGTTAGGAGTATCCAAATTATTTTCATCGGGAAAAAGACCTTCACAAGTTGGAATAACTTGCTCTTTGAGTAACTGTAAGTACCGCTGTCCTGTAAGATTTCCATCGATAAAAAAGGGACCAATGATATCACGTCCACAAATCCCTGCCCACACATTTATCTTTTGTGGTTTTTGAGAATGACAGTCGATTATCCAGAGGGGATATTCAATAGACCAGTAGCGGCAGTTATGCTCGTTAACTGTTCTGTTAAGACAGAATGTGGCCTCATCAGAAAAAACAATATTATGAATTAAGTCAGGATCATTATTGATTCGTTCCATCATGACCTCGCAAAATTCAACGCGTCTATAGTAGTCATCTTCAGATAATTCTTGCAATAGAATGGGTTTGTATGGATGCAATTTTTCTCAATTCAGTATATGACTTAAAGTACCTTTACTTATGTTGTGGTCTAAGCAAAGCTGACGAGTGACTGTATGGGGATTTTCTGTAATTTCCAATAAAATATCTAACTTTTTTATCATCGCTTGTTTTAACTTTTGGAGGTCCAGATTTAGAACGATCCGTAACATGACCTGATTGTCTAAATCGTTTTAATGTTTTGCTAACTACGGATTGGGTAATAGGTTCTCGATTAAGATATTCTGCGTTAAAAAGATCACAACTCCTGTTGTGTTCTCCTACGGTCTCCGTAACCAACACAAAATGTAGAAATAAATGTTTTCGTCAATAAATCATTTTTTCACGCGTTAAGTCGTTACCTGACAGTAAATGTTTGACACAAGCCAGCTTAAATTTTTTTTTTAATTTGATCTTAATTTCAAATATTAATAATTCTAAAACAGTTCAACCTTAAACTGTAGAAGATTTACAACAAAGAATTCAATATGAAGTTGCACAGATATTCTCTGTAAAACTCTGTTCAGGCTGTTCATGCCAGATTAGGTCATTGCCTTGCTGTTAACGGTAAACATTTTGAGCAACTGCTACCTTAAAAATAAACCTAGAGTATTTATTAATAGTTTTTTTGTCTTTTTTTAAATTTAAATTTCAAATGACAATAATTCTAGAACAGTTCAATTTAGACATATAATATGTTAGACAAATATTATCTAGAATTTTTAGTAGGACTCAAAAATAAAGTAATATGAATTGAATGAGAGTTCAAAACATTTTATTGTCAACGTCAGCATGTGCGCCGTATAACACCCTATAACTTTTATTTAAACATCTTTTCAATATACTAATTAATAAATGCTGTGGAATCATTATTCCATACTTATGGGGTACCCTGTATATATATATATATATATATATATATATATATATATATATATATATATATATATATATATATACATATATATATATATATATATATATATATATATATATATATATATATATTTATATATGTATATATATATATATATATATATATATATATATATATATATATATATATATATATATATATATATATATATATGTATATATATATATATATATATATATATATATATATATATATATATATATATATATATGTATATATATATATATATATATATATATATATATATATATATATATATATATATATATATATATATATATATATATATATATATATATATATATATATATATATATATATATATATATATTATGGCAATCAAAAACCAGCAAAAATTCTTATAATACTAAATGGGAACCTATAGTTTTCGTGACTTAGAAAGCCCGAAACTTGAAGAACTGTAAAAATCTCTGAAGGTATCTTTATCATGATCACAATACTTTCCATCAGCAAGAGAGGCATAAAGTCATCATAAGTAAAGAGAAATAATGTGAGAATGTTGCCGGAAAAAAATATAAATAGAAAATTGTCTGTATTTTAGAAATTCCGCCAAAATTAAAAAACCACATACAACATGTATTATCTAAAATTCATAAAAGAGCTGCTCTCTTTTTTTAATGTTATTTTTAACAGATAAAAGAAAGCACATGACTACTATACTTTCGAGTAGGGGTCTTTTAACAAGAGCTAATGCCAAAATTAGATTTCGATTAAACCCACTAATAAAAAATCGTCCTATATAATGCAAATTTTTTGGGAAAACTGTATATTTGTTGACTTTAAATTGATTACAGTTGCTAAAACTAACCAGTTAATTTTTAGTAACATTGCATTTGCATTACATTGCACAAGTTCATGCTTAGTCATGCATGCAATTCGCACTAGTTTTCTCCCAGTATCGTTTATATTAAATATTAGGTAATTATTTGGGAAGTGAAACTAAAATTAGAGATAATTTTAAAAAACTATTTCGTTACTTATTTATATTTACTCAGTTTTTAAATACTTTCATGGCCACAAGTAATTTTATTAATCTTTTTCTACTTTACGAAACAGAACGTCTGAATATAAAAAATCTTAATCTAGATTTTCATAATCCAAAGAAAGTTGAGGGTCAAAAAGTTTAAGATAAAATCTTTCGATAATAAAAGTATGCTTTTCTGTTTAATTTCGACAAGTAAAAGAAGTAATGATATTTTGGGTGCCCAAACTAAGTGGCCTATTAAAAGTATTTAGGAAATTGTTACTTACTAAGAAGGACATCCAAACTCAAAAGTCAGAAACCATAACATCTTTGTTAGTGCTCAAAACAGATGCCAACAAATAATCGAGAATACCAAGGAAGCACATAATCAGATAATTAAAACTTGCCTATCTCAACCTCAATAAGGTTAGTTTTGGGGGGTGAAATCGGAAGTGAAAAAAAAAATTTTTTACTGGGTCATCGACGTGTTCAATGAATGCTTGTAGAAACACGAGTTCAATATATATATATATATATATATATATATATATATATATATATATATATATATATATATATATAATGTTGTATACTTCTCTTTGTATTATTTTTAAAAATTGCGAAAAATCGCTGTCCTCCCCTTATCTCGAAAATTACTGATCAAAAAATTTTTGAAAAAATTCTGGAATATTCTGCACAGGGTGTAGATTGAACGAAAATCATCACGAGTGAATTACCTTTAATAATTTACCTGATATATAAAAGAAAAAACAAAAATTTTCAAGGTCATCAGTTTTCAGTAAAGATTGTTGAATACTAATTTGGGGTGTGTTTTGTGATAATTTTATACCTCCGTAACGAAAATTTTTATTTTAAGAGCAATCAACTGATTTTAAATCCTCAACAGAAGCAATTTACTATTATTATTATTTTAGTTAACAACGTAGGAAAACAATATGATTATCCAATGTATCTTACTGAAGTAGCGGAGGAAGACCTGTGGAATATTATTAAAGTAAATGTTGGAGCTGTTACTCTTATGTGTAGAGCGTTTATAGAAGACATGAGAAAAAGAGGTAGAGGAGCGATAGTTAATGTTTCTTCAGGGTCGGAACTACAGCCTTTACCTTTGATGACTGTATATGCTGCGACAAAGGTAAATTGATGTATTTGTATTTTTCTTAATAAGATCAGCTCTCATGTTTACAGCCGAAAATTGAGAGAGAAAATATATTTTATGTAAAATTTCAATTTACTTATTTGAAGTATACAGCCACATAGATCTTCAATATACAAAAACTATACAATAAGTAAATTTTGTGGTTTTACTTTAATTAAGAGAACTATATTTTTGAGATACATTACTCTTACAAATAATACATCCATTCTTACTTAAGCTACCTTCTAGTCCTTACAATACGATAAAATAGTAACGGACTTAAAAATTATATATTCATAATTTCAAATGATCTCAAAATAGTACAAATTGTATATATCATAGTTACAGCTCCCATGCTAATTAAAAACATTTACGACTACTCTCTCATTGAAGTATTCTGTGGTATCTATAGTAAAGAAATCAAGTTATACAAAGTCCTATGTAAGAACTCAGGAATTGTAATATGATACCTCTAGTAAAAGAATGACAAATCAAGAAAAATGTTTATTCTATATCAAAAAAATAATCTATGGAAAATTCTTTTAAAACTAATGTCTCCTAAATGGGAACCATTATGTTCCTAGAAATCTTCTAAGCGAATGGTGAAATTATTGATCACTGCTTTCTAAGTCGTTTCCGTGAGCGCTGCCATTTTTCATTCTGTGGTTATAACTATCGAAATTGTGTCAAACAAGTGTTTTGTCTTTATGAGCATGGCATAAACGTTGCAGAAGAAACACTAATTGCTACAAAAGTTGTACGTGCTCGGAAATAGCGATTCACATTGGTCTTTAATCTCTACAGGTTGTTCTTGGTGAGGACATAGTCTTGGGTAGGAATAGAGTTCTTAAAGGTGTTGGTACGAGAAGAAGCTGAACCTTACTGACGTATGTATTTGCACGACTTGTGCAGCATGTATCACTCTGAAAGTAATCAAGCTGACTAGATCCATCGGACACTTTACGTGAAAGTATTTATAGAATAGACTTTAGTCACCAACTTTACTATGATGTTTCAAGAATCTAAGTTTCTGTTCCAGGTTCCTAGTCTGGCGACTGAATCTCGTCTACATAAAATCAATAAATGCAGAAAGCAGTATTCCATCGAAAGTCAAATTTGAGTGATGATAAATATTTTTACGGGATTCAAATCTCTCGTGAAGTTTCAAGTCAAAGTCAAGGTTTTTGAAAAGCTTTCCTTTCTATACAAGCAACATGTTCATGCCAAGATATAATAACGTAAGGTCTCGTAACGTTAACTTTTTCAGAAAAAACTATTGTTTTGGTTTTTGCAGCGTTAAATTCTTCTAGGATACCTCAACCTAGGACTGAATTTCTTCTAAATTGTATAACTTCTTGCTGTCTTCAAATATTTGCACATTCAGCTGGTATTCGTCTTCACCAGCGTACTTTCACTAGCAAGACTCTATATTAAATTTTCGAAATTTTCAGTATATCATTAGTGTAAAGAAAAATAAACTAGGAGAGGGTATGGAGCTTTAGCGTTGATAGTAAACAGGAAAGAGAGCCACAAACAAACCTTTTCAGGCAGAATACAGCTTAGTCAACACTTTCTTATGCCAAAACCCGGTCAAATGCCTTGGATATATCATATCGCTCGAGATATGATGAAGTTAAATGGCATTGTTAGACAGAGGTGTAACATAAGTTACAAGCTCTCTTGACATTTGCTTATAATATCAAATCAAATTATTTTTGGTTGGTACTTGTCTGGATGGTGTTTTTTACCTTCTTTAGGTATTGGTTGAACTCGTGCGTATTTTCAACAGGAAGGAACAATTTCTTTTCTGTAGAATAAATTGCTGTCCGTTCGCTCGCGCATATTTTGAATACTATGACAGGTATTTCATTAGAACCAGAAGCTTTCTTGGTGTTCAGATTAAATAAAATACGTTTATATTACGGTGCCTATTTTCAGATACTTTTTGCATATTGGGAATATGTGTGGTTAAACCTAAAAGGACCTTAAACTGTTAAAACAGGTAAAAAGCTTGTTTTTGATTCTTTGATTATGTGCCTCCTTGGTTTGGAATTTTGTCTGTTTGCATCTATCTTAAACACTAACAATAGTATGACGGACAATTTCTTTGCATCATCCATTGAACCAAGGCTTGTCAAAGTTTTTTCCAGAAATTGATATAAACTTCCAAGCCAAAAATGACATCAGAAATACAATTACACAATGAGATAGGTCTTTAGAGCTAACACAAATATACAATCAAGGAAAAAGATGTTCCTTCTATTTAACAAATCTATATTACCCAACTCTGCACCGTTTATGCAGTTTTTTTTATCAACAACTGGTAGTAAACTCGATGATGAAATGAGCTTATGGTCGGAAAAATTCAACGGAGAATTTCTAAAGATAGTGAAAATATTCGGATTGAAAGTCAAACTAATTGAGAAAATTTCAGCTTCATCGCCTTGTTCGTCGTGGTATTTGAATATTTAAGATGTTGAGGACATTAAAGCTGCCTAGGATAGCAATGGTATTTGGAACGGAAGCAAAAAGATCCCTAAAAATTTTGTCACGTGGTGGCTGATATGGAAAACATATGAACCTTGTGGTTGGTTATTTTTAACTACATAATATCGAAATCCCCCCTGTCGCTAGCACGATATAATGTTGCCGACAAAAAGTGGTATCCAGAATAGAGAAAGATGATTACTGTTGAGAGAGAGAGAGAGAGAGAGAGAGAGAGAGAGAAAGTTGATATACTGACCTCAGAGAGTGGGTATGTGAGGTTCATTTGCTTGCGGATGTTGATGCGCTGAATTAATATTCTAGTTTAACGTTCGCATTTTGCAAAAATCTATTTTAAAATTCCACGTCCTCATGGTAATGACTTTTACCTCTGGATTTTTTTGATCCTGGAAGCTCTATTATGCCATTACTTCTCCACCTCGGAATCCAGAAAAATCAACATAGCCACTAAACGTTAAATCGTAGACCCAACTTTACTAATCGGGCGATGAATGATAAGATCTATGCATTTACCGCCTGGTTTGTTGTTTTAGTTACTTTCTACAACAAGCATAACGTACGAGACGCAAACAATTTCTTAATCGTCTCTACCTATCTCTCCTAATTAACAATTTTTGTGGGGCTTCTGTCAACCTCAAGGAAGTACGGGTAGATTATTCTACATGTCGCCATTGCGGACCAAGACGTCACTTCAGGAAAATGCAAAATTTTTAATGATTCAAGTTAGAATTTGTAGGATCTCAATTACGAAAATTCTGTTTATTGACATAATCGTTAAGGTGGAAGTATTTCTCATCCGAAAAAAAAAATACTGATAAATCTTAAAAAAATTCAAAGATTTGTTTAACAACAGCCTCTGCTCGAATGAAAGGCTCTGTAGCGACTGAATTTTCAATAACTGGGTTTATACACCGTGCTCTAAACCTTTTTTTATCCCGCCCGTGCCATTTGTGTAATACACCAACCTAATGCCAACTTATTTATGGAACACCTATTATTAAGTACGAAAACTTTTTGATAAACTGGCACAAAAAAAAAATTAAAAGTGGAAAACATTAATGTTTACATCTGACATTTAATAATAAAAGCATTTGATAATAAAATCTGTTTGCATTTCTTAGGTAATTTTATAAAGGTCGCGTATAACTGCCATTGAAAAAAGTTCTACAGCAACAATGTTACATAAACGGTACTTGTCACTCCTGCAACGTATTGCGAAAATGTTTCAATCAATTTATATGTTTATAATTTTTATATGCAAGTGATTGCATATATTTTGCTAACAATTGCTTTTACATTATTACATGAATTGGGAAATAGTGAATAATAAATAAATATTTGTTGTTGAACTTTAACATTCCATTTATTTATTTATGCTTAACTTTCTAAATTTTTTTTTAAAGATAGATGTAATAACAAGAAAGCGCAAACCTTCGGTAAATTTTTCTTATACCACTATAGATATACCGTATCGATATGTGACTACTACACTCGGCACTCGATTAATTTTACTACTTCTAAGCTTCACATTCTTCAAGCAAATGTCACAGACACACTCGCACATTAAATTAAAAAAAAAAAACACAGAAAACTTGAAAATCTGGTTTAAAATATGACAATTTTAACGCCATTTCTAACCGGGTGGCCTTAATCAATAATATAAAATAACACAAACTTGTATAATATTTTTTCTATAAAATGAAACAAATTACTTGCCGAAAACTAACATAAAAATACCTCAAAGTTGAAATACATGAAATAAACTAGTACATATAAATTCCTAGTAATTTGATGGATTGAAATACACCTATTGCTCTACCATCGACATTGATGCCGTCAACATCAATGAAAATTTCAGCACAGTAGTTTTTCATTGTTGCCAGTCAAATTGTTTGCAAGCGTCCACTCCCATAAATGAAGAAACATAATGTTAACCATCTGCTGGTGATTTCATTCTTTAAGAAGTTCATGTCGTCGGCATACGACATAAGAAGAACTAGGAGACCAACAGTAACTTCATTAAAGTCATTAGAAAAAATTACGAATAACAGTGGCCCTATGATCGATGCCTGAGGGACGACCACATGTAGAAAATCTCGGAAACAATCGAAGAGATGACAACACCCAGGAATTTCTGTTGTGATCATCACCCAAGTTAGGAACGATACCACTAGTCAATAAAAAGAGCTGCGGTAAAACATTGCTTGTCGATATAAGGTCTATCCTGTGTGCGATTTCTATTCCCCGTTTAGAAGTAACTTTGGAATCTGTCAGAAGCGATCTCTCTTGTCAACGAGAGGAGGCTCTGGAGTCCCGAAACTTTGATATCCTGTGTAAAAATAACGATTCAAGAAACCACAAGGTTTGTCTGCTGCCTCTATCGACCACCAAGTGATACTAACTTTAGAACACTTTTCGCTTCTCTTGCAATCACCATCGATCATTTACAAATTGATTATCCAAATGCTGAAATTGCCATCCTAGATGTCTACAATATCAACTGGCTTAAGTCTTCAAATACGACCGATGAACAAGGCCGTAAAGCTAAATCATTCTCAATCAGTTGTGGCTGTACATAGCTTATCAAGGAACCAACACAGATGGAGACAGAGAGTTCGCCAGTTTTCTTGACCTGTTTTTACCACCAATCCAGAGATTTAAACCGTCACCGTAAATCCGCCGTTAGGTTGTTCTGACCATAAACAGCTCTGTGTCCCAAAGGCGCCTAAACCGCGCAAGATTTGGCACTAAAAATCTGCTTAATAGGAGGAACCCATCAAATATTTTAAATTTTGGTGTAGTCAAGGATGCCAAATATTGCCTTCAGACAGCATATCATAAGTCGTATTTCAATGAAGCTATACACTAAAAAAGCTTCTAACGCTGACGGAATACCTGCCATAGTAATCAAAAAATGAGCCAGAAAACTAACACGAGTTTTCTGTAGACTGTTCAATCTATCCAACAGAATGGGAAAATTTCCTTACTACTAGAAATACGCTGCAGTTCAGCAGATACCCAAAAAACACAAAACAACCTTGCCAAACAACTACGAACCAGTCACACTAATTTTAATAATATCGAAAGTCATGAAAAAACCTATCGATCAGCATCTTCTAAAATATCTTGAAGGATTGAATATTATTAGAGACCATTAATATGACTATCGTAAGCAAAGATCAACAGCAGATTTTCTAACTTATGCAACACATGTTTGGAACAACGCAAATGAACACTTTGGACAATCTCGAGCAGTTGTACTTTTTATATCCAACGCACTCGACCGTGTTTGACGCGATGGATTGGTGACGAAGCAACGCCCTTATGATCGGAAAAGTTCTTTAATGGCTCTCGTGTTTCCTCAGAAAGCAGACTTTACGAGGGGCAGTCGATCGATTTCTTTCTCACACTTTCATTATCAGCGCCGGTGTGCCCCAAGGCTCCATACTGTCCCCAATTCACTTTCTCATTTACATAAACGATCTGCTGGAAAGGACCTGGAATCCAATCTACAGCTTTGCAGATGACAGTACGCTTATTTCTTCATTCACCTCGAACGCTTGAACATCGACTACTCATGCAAATATCCACAGGCGACATAACTATGTCGGGGCACTCCATTCCTCTAACATCGGCACTCAATTTGCTAGGAGCTAATTTGGGAGCAAATATGTCTTGGAACCGAGTATGTTGCATGCCTAGCAAAAAAAGCTGGGAATATTATTTCGAACTACTTACATTCTGCAACAGTGAATTTTGTACAAAACTCAAATTCGACCAACACTTATGCTCTAATGTTTGGGGCTCTGCTTTCAAATGTACGCTGCATTTGTTGAATTATATTCAGAAGAGAGCTGTTTGCCTGATTGAAGACCCAGAACTGACTAGCAACCTTGATTCCTTGGAATGTCGAAGAACCACTGGCCATTTGAGTCTATTCTAGAAGTATTTTCATGGAAAGTGTTTGATGGATGTAGTCCCGCTTAATTCCTCCCAAAGCGGTGCATGCTCGAAAAACACGTTGCGCTAAAACTTCACATCCGTATGGAGTTCAGCTCATCACTCCTCGTATAACCGTTTTCAACCAATCTTTTATATGGAGAACCTCATCTTCTTGAAATTATTTGTCCAGTTTCCCACCGAATAGAATTTACAGCGATTCAAGACCAACGTGAATCTCTTTTTTCTCACACGCGTCGCTCCAGTAGCGCTTTAGAGACTTTCCTGCAGCACCTGTGCTATACTCATCAAAAAAAAATCCTTACGCAAGAAAAGAGAGCAATATCAAGGTTTTTGCCTTTAAAAAAATCATGCTAATATTCGTGTACAATTTTTGTTTTTTTATATGAGTTAAGTCATCACTAATTCTTAAATCTTAGAAAACTTGGAAATATAATATACTGAGAATGAAGTAACGCGTGTTAACACTGAAATTAAGTTTTTACTTTCCACTAATTCCTGTGAGTTTAATATATTTCACAAATAGGTATTAAGGATTATAGATGGGAAGGTATAGTATTCAGTTACAGCCACAAAATCGGCAGAAAGTTATCTTACTTCGCTAACACTACATAATTGCAATGATTTGGAGAAGGCAAGACAAGTACATATCAATGAAGATTCAAAATTAGAAATTTACCTTGTTCAAATAATCAAAAAAAGTATTTAATGATTAGAAAACTACAAAACTCTTGATATGTAAATAGAAATAAACCTTTTTGAGACGTGCGCCTAGATTATTATTTTTGCGATATTTAATATTATTTATTATGAAGTTGAATGTTAAAAAAAATATTTTTTTCGTGATGTAAAAACTCTTGGACCTGAAAAAAAAATGTTTGGAGGGTAATTTTTCACAAATACGATGCTTGGTATTAACAGGGAACGGAAATACAATAATTTACCCGCTGTTCTATAAGTTTCCGCCGACTTAACCGTTTGGATTTTTAAAACTTGTTCAATAATCAACTTAACCTTTTTCTAAGTAACCCGGTAATAAGATCCCAATCCCTTCTATATACTATTTCTGTTAAATTCGAAATAATCGAAAAACCAGAACAACAAAATAGAAACATATTACGACATGTATGCATTTACCATTTCCACCCATATATTTTACAATAAAAAAACTATTTTATACTAAATATCCAATATTCCAACTAAAAACTAGGAAAAATTCTCATGATACTATTGAAACAATAAAATAACCCCCACCCATTTCACCCGCTTCCCACGTTACTAATGAAAAAAAATATAGTGTTTACATTTCGTGATTGAACGAACTTCGAAAAAGACCTGACAAGACAAATTTGAAGTCACTTTTCTACCTCCCTCCTTTATGCCATTGGCACTTTATATGTTTTGATATAAATTATTATGCTGAAAACGTGCTCATTCTCCTATCCAATAAACCTGGAAAAATTCTCATAATTCTATTGACATTATACAAGATTCTGACATCTCTTTCACCTCTACCCCTATTAAAATTGATGAATGAGAACTACTTGGTTACTGTCACCCCAAGATAGAATTTCTTCCAGACCTTTGTTAAGTTGAACGACTTTCTGCTGTCTGGGGATATTTACATGAGTAGTCAAGGTTCGTTTAAAATGAATGAAGAGATAAGCTTATTGTAAAGCTGTAGATTGGATTCCTGGTACTTTCCACTAGATCATTAATGTAAACGAGAAAGAGAGTTGGAGATAGTATGGAGCCTTGTGGCACAGCGATATTTATAGTGAAGGTATTAGACAGAAACCAGCCGACTGTCAATGGTAAAGAACACTCCCTAAGGAAACACGAGAGCCATAAACAGAACTTTTGAGACATATCATAAGCTTAGCTAACAATTCGTCATGCCAAACACGGTGGAACGCTTTGGATATATCAAGTGCAACCGCTCGAGATTCTCCAAAGTGTTCAATTGTGTTGTTCCAAACATATGTTACATAAGTTATAATAGTTGAATCCTTCTAGATATCTTATAAGGTACTGGTTGACAGTCTTTTTCATAACTTTCGATATTATTGAAAGCAGTCGGTAGTTGTCTAGCAAGGTCCTCTTGCCTTTTTTGGGTATCGGCTCAACTGTAACGCATTTCCAGCAACAAGAAAATATTCCTTTTCTGTAGGATATGGTGAAAAGTCTACATAAAGCTGTTGTTTGCTCGCGCATTTTTGACTACTATGAGTTCTTTCCGTTTAGTAAATTTATAGTGTCGAATCCTGCGCGGTTTAGGCGGCTCTCTCTCACTGATCGGTAAGATGCTCGATATCGAAAGCAGTTTGTGGTCGGAAGAATGTAACAGCGGTGACAGTGGAAATCTCTGGATTGGTAGTTAAAAATAGGTCAAGAAGACTGACGAACTCTCCGTCTTGATCAGGGATCCTTGTTAATTCATCGATCAGCCGAGTAAAGCCACAACTGACTGATAATGATTCGGCTTCATAACATTGTTCGTCAGTCGTATTTGAAGACTTAAGCCCGTTGATGTGGACATTAAAGTCACCCAGGATAACAATTTCGGCACGTGGATAAATAAAATGTAAATGATCGATGGTGTCTGCAAGAGAAGCAAAATGTGTTCTCTAAAGTTAGTATCGTCGATAGAGCCAGATAAACCTTGTGGTTTAATGAATAGCTATTTTTGTTACATAGCATGAAAGGTTTGGGGACTCCACGACCCCTCGTTGGCAAGATAGATCGCTTTTGACAAAAAAAAAAAAAAACAGTTTTCAAAGTAATGCCTAGCCTGATATATATGAAGCAACGCTTCTAACTCCCTACCCCACCTCATTAACCCGTTATATATTATACTACAAATAATATGCCTAAAATTTGTAAATTAAATGAACCAAAAAACCAATATTTAAAATACTATTGAAACTATACATATTTACTGACCCCCACAGTCTTCACTCCTTTCTTGGGTTAAAATTAAAAATAACCTATTTTTTCAATTCCTTGACTCAAAAAATCTTGAAAATGATATATAAGTATATATATATATATATATATATATATATATATATATATATATATGCAAAACAACCCCTCTAATCTCCTCCCTCAGTCCTTTCAGCCCTTTTATGCGTTACTATAAATATTTATGCAAAATATTTGTTTATTTTCACAACAAAAAAAAACAGGAAAAATTACTATATTACTATTAACACCATACAAAGTTTATCAAGCTCCACCCCTTCCACCCCCTAGGCTTAATCGATATTGCTCAAAAACTATAAGCTTCATCCCCTTATTAGGTATTATATTTATAGATATTGTGCCAATGACAGACGAACAGACAGACCGACGGAAATGAATGAAGAAAGGCAAAAATCTCGGGTTATGTTTTTTTCACGAATACAATACTTTCCTTTGGCAAGGAAAATAAGAACGAATACAAAAGTCCAAGCAGTCTTACGGTAAATCTAATAACGTATTTTACGAACATTTGAAATTATCAAAAAATCCGAGAATAGATGAATCAATTAACAAGGACCATGTGATTCTTCTGGCTCTTTCCACTCATTTCTTGTGGCCACTGTATTGACATTGAAAAATTCCAAGCATACTAACAGGAGACTCCAGATCTCTATGTTAATTTGTATAAATGACTTTCAATGAGCACCATAATGTACAAAATCTTCACGCATAGTTATAAAATCTTGCCTTCTTGTAAATGGAATGCTGTCAGAAGAGGCACAAGAAGACAGACGTAAGGTGAGAGAACTTCGCAAGAAAATACACCAGAAATTACAATATTGAGGATGTCACGAAACCATTTTTAATAAGCTTAAATCCGTTCGTCTTACAACATAAAGGAGAGCAAATGCTATAAATAATTAATAAATATTCTGAAAAAAGATTTATAGAAAAACGACAAATCTTCTTCCTGATAAATCCTTTATTTTGTACTTCTTGATGCATACTATTAGTAAATTATTTAATAGAATAATGTTTAATTGAGAATAAAAGTATTTTAATAACGGTCAAATGTATAGTAAATATTTTATTGAGAATTTTGTATGTGAAATTTGAAAGGTACGCCATCTTGCCTCGCCTTCTCTTATACCCTTAATATTTCATAACATAACATCATAAATTGATTATGAAATTCCATTGTGTTGTATTTTTGGTAGGGTTTTCTTACGTTTTCCATAGTGGTACTGCCCGTTCGAGTGTCAGTTCACGAGAATCTAGATTTTTCAGTAGGCAAACGATCAAGTGCCGTAAATGTGTCGGGGGGAATGGATTCGCTACTATAAGATGCAGCTGCAGTAATATATATCGTACACAAATAAATGTACTGAGGAAATCTTTCCGAATTAATTAATGTGCAAAAAAGTGACATAATTTGATTTGATACCGATGGGTGTTTTCTTGTGAAGATATCCCAAAATTAAAATTTAGAGTAAGAACCCTTGCTTCCTTTAGGCGTATCTGGCAAGAAATGACAGCGATCCCAAAAACGACGTGTATAGCAATAATCATTAATCTGGCTACTCTCCTAAAAGAGTGTGAGGAACATAACGGTCCACATTTAGTTACCCTTATTTTTAGAAAATATTTTTCAATAGCTATAGTCTAAGATATAAGTCTTTTTTATTTGTTAATTATAATAGATATTCTAAAATTTAACTTTTATTATGTCATATCTCGTTTTTTATTCGACGGCGCGCGTTAAATCAATGCGAGAGACATCTTCCAGAGGTTTCAACGTCTATACTGAGTATATACCAATACTTCGTTGTATTTATACTATTTACGACATCTCTAAACTATTATATGAACCTTATAAACTTCCCAGAATCCCAGAGGTAAGTGATTTTTATCAGATAAGAGGATTACAAAAGTTTAAACTCGAGCGCGATGTTCTGACAAGTAAAAGGCTTAGAGCGCATGGCGGGGTGCCATGGTAAATCTTTGTAAACCACCTGTTTAAGATTTCTCCGGGCTATGTAACAAGGCTTCAAGGTAAAATCGATTTTTTAAAAATTCTGGAGTGGCCCTTAAGTCGAGAGTTAATAGAGAAATAGGGGCCATGTTCAATTAAGGTGATATATTCTGCTATGTAATGTTGTATATGATGATATCTAAAAATAATTCTAGCTTTCGTGAAATTTAGTCGAAATTCTGTCGCAGTTTTAAAACATCAGAAAATGTAAAAGTGTAACCAAAAATTGACATTAAAAGTGTAACTTGTTCTTTTGGTTGAGGTTAGTTCAAATGCGTCAGAAACAAGATAAAAGTAATTTATCCGAGCCTTTTTAATAAAAATTGATCCCTTCCCTAGTTTAAATCTTCTCAATACTTGGTATATTACTATTTCTTACATTACATACATTTTTACTACTCATTTTTGGTAATAATTTTTAGACATATGTCAAAAATTTTACACAAGCTCTACGATATGAATATGCGTCGCAAGGAATTACAATTCAACATTTGGCGCCCATGTTTGTGGCTACTAAAATGAACCATTTCAGTGATAAAATTTACCAAAAAAGCCTATTTGTGCCAGATCCAGAAACTTATGCTAGATATGCTGTCTCTACTTTAGGAAAGTTAGATGATTCTAGTGGATATTGGGCACATGGAATACAGGTAATTTTTAATAATAATAGTAATTACGATATACCTTATGTTTGGTTACCTATGTTTAAGAAGTTATGCATGTGTAATCTTTATTATATAAAGTGAGCTGATAGAAAATTAAATTTAGCTATATGCAGAAATAACTACCACTAACGAAACTTAAAAAAAAAAATAGTAAAGTCCTTTACCCAGTGGGTCCCTCTTAAACACCTATTTACAAAATAAATACCGTGTTAGATTTTCTCATACTATAGAATAACTTAATAAAAGTATTACAACTCGACATTTTAAACAATTAAAGGAGAGTTGTTAGTCAAAAATAAAATAACATATTTTTCAGGTTCCTCGACTCCAATAATCCTTTAAAGAAGCTATAACATATTATATTCGAAGGAGCCCCCATCCTTTAGTCTCTTATATGTTTCACTATAAATAAACATGCTTAAAATTTGTTTATTAGGCAACCAAAAACCAGGAAAAATGATCATATTATTATTAAAATTATACAGAATTTATCAACCCCCACCCCTTTTATCTCCCTACCTTGAAGAGATCTCGCTCAAAACTACAGGTCTCTTTCCTGCTCTAACTATATGTGTACCAAATCTGAAATCAATATCTAATTTTGTAGGAGAGTTAGCGCGCCAATAGATTAGCGAAAATTGGAAACAGTTTATAGTAATTTGGGCGCCCGGAAACCTGAAGAAATGCAATAATTTCTATACTAAACTTAAACAAGGAAATAAAAATTAACAGTAAAAATAAATTGTCCACATACTATGCAAACTTTTTAGTAGACCCTGCGAATGTATATATTTATACCAGTGTATATAACTAGTTACAAAATATGACGTTTGTGTAAACAATTATAATATTTCTTTATAGTTACCAAAATATGTATTTAAAAAAAAAATAAAAATGTAAAAATATTTATATAGTTCAATATCAGGTCAGTAGACAACAATACAATTTCCAAAAAATTACGGAATAATATATGTTTTAAATGACGCATTCAAGACGATTGTGAAGGAAACATAAAAATTTAAAGCAAACAAATTATTCAAGAGAGGATTAAAGAGAAAAATGCGTGGCAAGGTCAATAACTTTCTTTAAACTAATTAGTAATCTATTATAATTTCTAAAAAACATGATTCTATTTTTATAGATTATTGAGTATTAGAGCTTAAAATGATTATCTATATATATATATATATATATATATATATATATATATATATATATATATATATATATATCTATATATATATATATATATATATATATATATATTATATATATATATATATATATATATATATATTTATATATATATATATATATATATATATATATATATATATATATATATATATATATATATATATATATATATATATATATATATATATATATATATATATATATATATATATACATATATATATTTATATATACATATATATATATATATATATATATATATATATACATATATATATATATATATATATATATATATATATATATATATATATATATATATACATATAGTAGCGTGTTAAAAAATTGCCCTCCCGTTTGGGCGCATATTTGTAACGTCTTCAGACGTGGGTTTTTATAAAGCCCCTCGTCGACGGCGTCATTTTGTTGCCTCTTACGTTATCTTAATTTCTGAGAGTGGATTGAATGGATAATAATATTGAAGGAACTAAAGAAATTAGACATAAACTAGCTCAGTTTTTTTTGGTAGAGAAATATGGATAAGAGATTATTTTTTGTACGTCTTTTGAAAATAGTCTCTATAGTTGTTTAAAATGTTGGCTGTACAGATTTTGGGCACCATTCATTTTAAAATAAAAGCGGTCTGACTTCAGCTCAAAAAATGAAAAAATACTGAAGGGTTAGGTAGTTGTTAAAAAAATTTTAATATGGTACAACCGTTGTGTCCTGAAAGATATAGTAAAACGGGTGATTCAGTGAAACGCTGGATTTAAATAAAGAAAAGGGTTTATTAATGACAAAATTAAAAGTTCTAACTTCGCTACACTTTAAAATTACTACTACTAAATAAAATCCCTTAATCTAGTAGATGGTACGATTATATAGAGTCTTTAAATTAGAATTCTAATTAAAAGCGTAGCTAAACACGATGTTAAAAGTTCGTGGAATTAACTTCACGAGTTACACGTGCTGAATAGACGATGTAAACACACTTGTCAGCAGGAAGCGAGATCTATGGATTAATATACTGATGACTTACGGTTTTTCTATGAGTTTTTTAGCCTGTCCTGGTGAGATCTTCATAACACTGGTGTCTCCACCTTGGCTACCCCAGTTCCCTTTGGGCTGCTAAACATTTCTTGACCCCTAAAGGTCTGGGAATAAGCAAGAAAAAGATCTTGAACTCGAAAACTAAAACCGTTTCTGCACTACTACATCACTAATAAACGAGTATGGCAACGTGATAAAAAAACCTACTGGGCGACTTACTGAAGGAAAAGCCCTCCCTGGCTACATGATCAAAAGGAGAGCTCACTGCGGCTCTATGATGGGAAAAAGCCCCTTACGGCTACATGATGGAAAAAGCCTTTACTTCATCTCGGCTGGAAAAAGCCGTTAACCATGCCATCCGCACGCTTAAATATTTTTCTCCTTTCCTTAAAGTAATGTCTTTAAAATGGCTTCCTTCCCAGATACAAATCTATAGCCAACCAGACAAATTCGATGCAAATGAAGGAGTCCAGTAATCAACCCGCAATGCACACTGTAAAATTTAAATTAAATTGCTCAACAATTTAAAACACTGTTTTAAGCTACACTGCTCAAAAGTTGAAATCACTGCAATAAATATAAAAATGGAAAAAAAATATAAATTATAGGGAGAAAAACAGTGTCATAACATGATCTTAAAATCTAGGAAAAAATGAATGTTATAATAATATATATATATATATATATATATATATATATATATATATATATATATATATATATATATATATATATATATATATATACATATATGTATAAAGTTTTATCAAATGACAAGAATACTGTAATTGACACGACAGTCCTGAATGCAATAAGCATTGGCAGTGACCATCGGATGCTTAGAGTAAAAATAAGAATAAATCTGAACCAGGAGAGATGTAAATTGATAACGTATACAAAGATAAAGACACCAACAGTAATAATAAAACAAAATACAGACGAATATCGACTGGAAAATCATATAGAACACCATAAGCTACCAAACAGAACTTGATGAACTAAACACACAAATAACCAACAGCCTACTTATGACTACAAAACAAATAAGAACATCAAAAAAACACAAAAATTAAGTAAAGAGGCACAAAATCTAATGAAACAGAGAAGAGTATTAAGAAATGATCCTACAAAGGGTAGATTATAATTAGCAGAAAAAGACAAAAAATAAAGTAAAAGATCAGAGAACACGTCAGACAGTACAGAAATTCGAAAATAGAAGAAACTCTAAAAGAGGGAAATAGTTTGAACAAACAAATGAATGAAGGGAGACATCAAATAATAAAACTTTTAAATGATGATAACTAAGAGATCTCACAATTACAAGCGATAAAGGAAGCAACAGAAAAAATATTATCAAACACTATATGACACGAATAAATCGCCACCCGCTCAGTAAAGAAGAAGGAAATAGAAGTGTGAGATCTGAAGAAATTCCCGATACAACAACGGATGAAATAATGAACATATACACAACAGCAAAGAACTAGGGGACGATGAAATGATAAGGTATGGAAGGGTATTGCTAATACAATCTCTTCAAGCTCCTTATAGAAAGTAAAATACCAGCACTTTGGGTAAACGCCTTGATTGTGCTTATTTAAAAAAAATAAATAAATAAATTTAAAGAGATATAGGCAGTCCTTAACACCTTAAGTAATAGCAGAGTCGACGAAAGATACACAACTCTTCTTGAACACATATATAAAAATAGCGAAAAATCATAAATAATAGTTGAAGAAAAAACAAATAAAATCAAAATTAAAACAGGAATTAGGCAAGGAGACTCAATATCCCCAAAGCTGTTCACGTTGACTCTAGAAGACATATTCAAATCGCTTAAGTGGGTAAATAAAGAAATATTAATGGACGGTGAACCATTAAATCACTTAAGGTTCGAAGATGATGTCACTCTGATCGCCGACACAAAAGAAGAATTACAAAAAATGCTGTCTCAAGTCTCAAGAAATAGGTCTAAAAATAAAAATAAATAACTAAATATCTGAACAACGAAACTGACGGTAACAGCCAGGAACTATTAATAGAAAGTAAAAGAATAGCAAAGGTACAAACATTCATATATTTAGGACAAAATATCGAAATAACAAAAAATAATTTAAAGGCTAAGTTGGAGTCTTAGCTTGGTTTTCGTTCGGAAGGTTACAATCCACATTTAAATTGGACACCCCAAATGCAATAAAAGTATTCGATTATTATGTACAGGATGATCATTTTTAGATGCCCGGCCCCGATTTATGGAAAATTATTGTATTTTTTTTTTAATGTAGAATGATATAGTGCATGCCAAGAAGTAAGTATACTAACGTATTTGAAATTTGGTAGTGAAAACGACGCTGGACATCACAACGCCAAACAACTTTTTTTCCATCTATATACAAAACAGCATTGGAAAGCCCCAATTTTTTTCCACATTTTTTCTAATTTGCAAAAAAGTTATGCAACAAAAACCCTCTAAAATATTATTTTCTAGTCATCGCGGTTACCACGGTTCATATGCCACGTTTGGCAGTTTTCAAAAAATTTATCTAGTGACAGCTATCTTACTTTAACCTGACAGCTGGTGTTTGTACACCTATTTAATTCAATAAGGTTAAACTACGTAAACAGTGCTGTTAGACTGTATCGAGAACGTTATCCCGACAGGTATATCCCGGAACACACCATGTTTTTTTCGATTAGAATGAAATTTGAGAAGCAATATGGATGCATTTTCTAACCAAAAATATCGAACGTACATCGAAACTAGAAGTCATATATGACAGTGTTATTTTATAATAAATCAACATAAATAGAAATTAATATCCCATCAAAAATATAAAATGTAAAAAAAATGCCAAGTCTCGCAACGCAGTCCTTCCACCACAAAAAGTTGTGAGATTTCATGTAAAACCAAGTCAGTTATTTTAGTTAGTATCTATGGAAGCACCTGTTCAACAACTTTGTCCTAAATTGTTATCTAATTAGTTACCTACCAACATTTATAGTGACCGTATCAATATTAGACATCTTTACTTCTATAATAAATATAATGACTTGGCAATCGCACGGCAACATAATCACATAAGAATAATCTACTATTTCGATTGCTAAGTAAGTCTAAACAGTGCACTTAAGAATAAAGTATATAGTAGATTATTCTTATGTGATTATGTTGCCGTGCGATTGCCAAGTCATTATATTTATTATAGAAATAAAGATGTCTAATATTGATAAGGTCACTATAAATGTTGGTAGGTAACAAAATAGATAACAATTTATGACAAAGTTGTTGAATAGGTGCTTCCATAGATACTAACTAAAATAACTGACTTGGTTTTACATGAGATCTCACAATTTTTTGTGGTGGAAGGACTGCGTTGCGAGACTTGGCATTTTTTTACATTTTATGTTTTTGATGGGATCTCATTTCTTTTTGTAGGTAGTCCTCTTTTTTTTTCTTCTCGGGTAATATTTCTTGTACGTCAGCTATGGATTTTCTTAAAGCCCACTCCCTGTCTCTATTGGTTGTTCCCCCCCCCCCCCCCCCCCCCCCCCCCCCCCCCCTCGAAGGCTATGATGTAAAAATTTTTGGCAAGTCTGAACGACAAGTGCCTCTAAGTCGATTATATTCAACGATTGCGGACTCCTGAGCTTTGATACTACCCACATTAATTAGATGTAATCCGCCCAGACTTGTCACTCTCGAAAGTGCCACGTATGCTTGACCGCATGTGAACACTGAAGAACCGATGGCCATCAGTGCACTGTTTAGACTTAGCCCCTGACTTTTGAGTATGGTAATAGCATAGGCTATACATATCGGAAACTGTTCGCGATGAACATAAGCTCTATTAATAATTTCAAATTTAGTTTTGACTGGACCAAGCTCGTAAAGATTTTCATTATTAAATGTAATATGTATTTTTTTATTTTATTTGTATTTTCAGGATCAACCTTTACTCGTTATACTATACCGATAGAACCGTTGACTAAGCCAAGACTCACGTCAATATTTCGTCTTAACATGACTTTTGCTTCTATTTTAATAACTATATTCTCTTCTAGCCCTGCTGTCATGGAAGCAGCATCTTCATACTTTTTTATAATTAAAATAATAGTATTTCACTTAACAATTTTTTAGTTACACCAAGTAGGTAAGTATTATTAAACGAACATATTTGATAAATGAAAAATATTATTAAATATAATATATTAATTAATAAATAATACAAATTATTCATAATTATGGATTTTTTAGTGTGATTAATTTAACTTTATACGACGTATTATTTACCGGGACTCACGGTTGACCTTGCATTATGCTATGTATGGCTGAGCGCTGCGCGCTCTCCGCGCTCTATCTCAAAAACGGTTACGCGTATAAAAAAATGTTTAGAACATAATTTGTAAAGAATTTTATGCTCTACAGTTTTTATAACAAATGCAAATATCATTGAAACCATAGGAAGCGAGATATTTGCGAAAAACCGATTTTTGTGACCTTTGACCTTGAATATCTTAAGACGCGGATACGAGATTTTATGAGACTTTTGAGACAACTTTTAGAATGCCAAAATAAAGGTTTATACAAGTTTACAGCTTATTATCTCTCATTCCGAGGTTGACCCTCTTTTTTGGCTTAAGTGACTGTACAATTTAGAAAACAGGACTGAAATTTCGAGATGTTTCAGTTTTAGGCTAAACACTAACTAAATTCAAAATTTGTGTGTCTGCTAGAAGTACCTTAGAATTTTGATGATCGGTAAGTGTGTCAGTGACAAAATTAAAGAACTTCGACTGGCGATAGTTCATAAACTATAAGGTATAAATAGTAGATAATTTAGGAATATAGCTAGTATAGTATGTCCTCTTGGGCACTGAAAATTCAGGCTTCTAACTTTATCCACAACGAAGTTACAGGGGAGTCGAAAGTGTCGTGAGTGGCTTCGAGAAAAGGATGGTACGTCTGTGCTTTCTGCTCGACTTGGCGGGGGCACTGCCGTACCCCCAGACATTAAATCGGATCGTTACATACCTATGTATAAGCGTGCATCCAAATAATAGCTGTTTAAAGACTTTGGGTAAGTCCTAGTCCGTGATAAATCCAAAATGTTTGGTATATTGCCTTTGCATATCCTGATAGCGAGTGACATTGTATAAATTAAGACGATTTAAAACGGATTTCTATATATTATTTTTGCTGTTATCGAAATAAAATAAAATTTTCCTCCACTTTGTCAAGATAACAATTATTTTTCTCTTTACTGACAATATCGACATTTCAGTGGTCCATATTTTCGAAGCTATACATATCTGGCCACATTCGTAGGCTTCTAGAACCTCAGACAAAGGTTATGCCAAAGGAACTTACTAAGATAATTGCGCCACTTCTCCCCTGTAGCAATAATAGTGGCCTGTAACAAAAAACTGTTAAGGTATGTAGAAATTTACAGGACCTCATGAGAGCCAATGAGCATTTGGGGAATGAAGTATGGTATAACTTAACATACTATAGAGAACTCAATTTACAGCATTGGTTCAGAAATAGTGCCACAAAAATAACTTAGTGCTACTTAACTGAACAGATCAAATTAGTTTCAAGAAGAGAGAAAAACATTTTTCTTGTATTCAATGTGTGATTAATTTTACAATATTTTTTTACATACATAATAAAAAAAAAACTCACATATCATACATTTAATTGCATTAAAACAACATTCATTAGAGCGTATATGGCCCATTTCTTAACACAACCACCTAGTGAACCGTATCAGTTGAATAGTCACCCCATTCACGTCAAGTTTCTGCAGTACTTTGAAAGAAAGTTTTAAGAAACGAATACACCTGCTTTAACTCCCTATATAAATATAATAAAATTACAACGGAAGGCAAATCAGATAGTACAAAAAGGTGCAATTCATAACTTATGGTGGACAAAATTTCATCGTTTCATTTCATCGACATAAGCATTCGGC
>CM032447.1:101185477-101282977 GCA_019049505.1 Pachyrhynchus sulphureomaculatus
CACCGAATCTTGTACAAATAGTACAATTATTAAGAAAGCTACTTAAGAAAAACTAAAATAAAAGTATAACTTTGACACCTTGTATCTCAAAAATTACGAATTTTTCGACTAAGGTAAGTTGGATTAAATGATCATATTTTCATCCCAGAAATCCACAGTAACTCTATGTACACGGAATACTGAGACACCCTATATATATATATATATATATATATATATATATATATATATATATATATATATATATATATATATATAGGTGCCTTTAAAGTTCTTACGCGTGCAAGAAATTTTTATTTTTTGTTGAGGTGGTTTGTAGCGGTGATTTGAGTTAGAAGTTAAGAAGAAGTTAAATCTAAAGTCAACAAGCTTATATAGTACAAAACATTATTTTGTGCAAAGTTATATTTTCGGACTTCACATAGTCTGGCATTAAGGTTCAGATTTATTACATAGTCTGGCATTAAGGTTCAGATAATATCTGCCAAAATTGGGCAAGTTAATACTATTATTAGACTGAATATGTTTAAAAACGTTTTTTAAATTATGATTTTAACTACATATTGGTTTTTTTGCTTCTTTAAAAAAAACTGTGACTAGAGTTTGTTAGTGCCCTGTTAACAATATTTAACACCCCAACTTCTAACTTCTCTGGAAACAGTTAAATTGTATTAGCCGTATACGATGTTATATAAAATTGGAATCATCATGATGCAAATGTCAGCTAGATTATTTTATGTGAGCAGAAAAATATATTAAATATTAATTTTGTTAACTATATTTGTAGGCAAACACTGACATTTTTACCGTGATTATTACAAATCTTCTCTATTTCCTTGTTGAGCTGGCAATGGTGACCAGTTTTACTTCATCGATATCTTGAAACGTTGCATATTTTTATTATAATGACTAAGAAAAACAGTGGCGATCCAAAGAAATAAGAGAACGCACGAATTGTCCCCGCTGGACTTGTCACTGCAATTATGTGCCTGTAAAAAAAACATTAATAATTCGAACCCAATGTCATTGTTTGTTGAAAACGAAACGAATAGCTAATATGAAAATTAAGCAGCTATTAAGGATAACAAATATTAATAAACTCATTCCTAATTAATAAGGGATGCTTCCTTGGAAAATTAATTTTTGTAAATAAAACTAATCTCGTGTTAGTAATACATCATTTTTGAAGATTTACCGAGTGAATCCACCGTGCTATGCCTGTGATTTTTTGATCCCCCAAAATAAAAAAGGCTCAAGAGAAAATCATCAGCATCGACGGACCATTCGGTGAATTTAAAAACTCTGCCGTATTTAGTAAAAAAAAATTAAGATGATTTGTATCATATTATTTTTGCTGTTTAAATGCCAAAGATTTTTCTAGATTTTAATAAAATAAATTACCAAATTTTAAATTTTGTAACAATTTAAATTAGCTACATAGTTATTTATGACATAATTTAGGAAGTTATGAAAAAATACAAAACATGATAGATAATTTTAACATTTTCACCTAAACGGTTTATTATGGGTAATTGCTGTATTTCTTTAGATAAATTTGTTATCACAAGGTCAAACTAATCGATGGATCATTCGTGTTGAATTTAAGAATATGTCCATTTTATTATGAAAATTTGAGAATAACGCATATACTGTCACAGTCTAAAGGCAAACATCTATTGGAAACCACTAAATAGATGCTCGGATCGGCCACAACAGACATATTAATGTTACTTTAATTATTGTTACATATCATGGGTCAGCATTAGTAAGTAACACACTTTTAACATTCTGGTTATTGCAAATAGTTCTCAAAATTCAAGCAAATGAGGTAAATAGTAAATCTCATGTTCTTCAGGCATCATCGCGCTTATTTCAGTTTCATTGTCAAATAAACTAATATATGACCTAAATGGTGAATATGTTACTAATGTTGATCTGAGAGTAAGAGGCTTAGCATTTTCCGATGCTATATTATTTAATTTTATTTTTAAATTTTCTAAAACTTAGTTATTGCTGGACATAAAAATATGAGATTAAACTGTGTTTAATTTATTGCATAAATTAGATACTAAATAAACAATAATAGAATTTTATAAAACAGTAAAGAGTGGACTACAGACAAAAGATTTCACCAGGCTATAAAAAAATGTACCCATTATAAAATAGTAATCTTGGCTATGTTAAGTACCTATATCCCACAACATGAATTATGTCAAGAGTCAAAATGAAAAGTGAGGTTCCTTAATATATTCGGTATTTAGGTTTTCCAAAAATATCTAACTAGTTTCAAAATTAATTATGACGATCTTATAGATACAATTTTTATGGATTTGTCCTGTGTCGATTGACGTTTTGCGGATAGCCCTGCCGGCCTCTTCGGAGCTTGTTTCGAGAACTGACTTCTTCGAAATGTAGCACGAAACTGTTTCTTGCTAGATTCCGAACAAGTAAGGTCTCAGAACAAGCTCTGAAGAAGCCGGTAAGATGATGGGCGACATGTCAGCATCACTTTTTCAATCGACGCAAGGGGCATCCAGAATAAATTTATCTATAAGTTCTATAATCTGTAGAAGTTGCCCATCAAAGTTTCACGATATTATAGCAAGATGCTGATTCTAACACTGAGTCAACTCCAGATATTCATGTATGTATGTATAAAAGGAGTACATATGGGTTTCCAGTAGAAAGTGTTAGAAAAATTCTTTTAATTTAATGGATGCTTATTTAATAGAGTGTCAATTTTTAGTTTAAAGATAAAGGGAATCATGACGCGAAGCAGAAGTTTTTTAAATAGACACAAAATATCGCATTGTTTTTTGGTGTCAAGAAATATAAAGAACAATTTATAAACCTCAACGACACAACTTATGAACTAGGCGTCTTACAATATTTTCTTAATCATCTTATAACAATGAAAGGGTTAATGTATATTATTCTTTTAAACGTAGTCACGACTCGAGAACTAGTAAGTTCTGAATCAATATGTGCCCATAGGTCAGTCATCCACTAGTTACTTTGGCACCCAGTTAAATTATCTTCCTAATTGTAATTTATCCACTATACGGATAAAAAAAATTATGTGATATAAATTACTAACAAGTAGGTATGCTTTTTCTAATGGTCTCCGGAGATTCGGGCAATTTTATGATAAGTTGAAAGCGTGTAATCGCATCTTGTAAAGCATTATTTTTGGAGTATATTTCGGGTACGAACTGTTGGTAGATACGATTGTTTGCCTATGACGTTCATCGTTATTTTCATTCTTTTATGGGTGTTTCGCAAATATACAGAGGTAAAAAGTTACAGCAACTCATTGCTGCAACTAATCGCGTCGAGTTGCGTTAATGTCCGAAGACCTTTTTAGAGTGATCACAATTATCTATTGGAGTTCTGAGTATTTTCAATTTTAGTCATATCGTTAGCTAAATCGGACGATAGGC
The DNA here is from genome assembly GCA_019049505.1 of Pachyrhynchus sulphureomaculatus. Lineage (NCBI taxonomy): Eukaryota > Metazoa > Arthropoda > Insecta > Coleoptera > Curculionidae > Pachyrhynchus > Pachyrhynchus sulphureomaculatus. The sequence goes on from CM032447.1 coordinate 101,188,918, forward strand.
TCTGTCAATGAAACAACCTACTCAGCTGCCTCCTGCGTAAAGAAATGTCTCCTTGCCAGCCTCTCCTGCGTAAAGAAATGGACCTGACTAATTATCATTATGACGTAATTGTAGACCGTTTAGAAAAACTATACTACCACTTGTGTATACCTATAATAAGGATTTTTAGGCTTAAATTTTCGTTATGTGCAATAGCTAGAATAAGACTGTTTTTGTACCTAAAGTGTATGCGCGAAATTATTTATAATGTAGACAGGTTTGAAATACACAATTAAATAAAAGACATCGTGTTTAAATGTGTACATATTTTCAGTATTCTGTATAGGACCCTTGTGGCATCACTTCAGTGTCCATCTGTTTATTGTGAATGAAACATCCGAAAGTATTGGACGTATAAAGTTGACATTTAGCAAAAATATAGCAATTCATAGCTCAATCAGAACCGTGTAGTTTTGAAAGTTAATTTTTGTCTTAAGGGGTTAGTTTAGAGGATTGAAATCGGGAGTAAAAAAAAATTACCAGGGCATCAAATGGGGTGTCAAATGAAAGCTTGTGCACACGAGTTTAAAAATATATATAAAGTACTACTTATGGACACTTTATTTCGCTGTCCGCCTACCCTACCTCGAAAAGTACTGACCAAAAAATGTGGAAAAATTGTGGAATAGTCTTCATAAAGTGTAGATTGAGTGAAAATTATCACGAATGCATTACGTTTCATAATTTATCTGGTATAAAAAAAATTGTGTGCTCTGACAATATGAGCTAGGTTTTTTAATATACAAATAACAAATATTTAGGTAGTAAGTATTTTATTTATACTTTTATTACTAGATTCTAGATTGATCTAGATTGATTTATTGGCTATCAGGCAGCTAAGATTATTATACAATAATGTATAAGAAAAAAAGTAAAAATACGTATTGGATATTAAAATATGTACTTTTAGGGGGCCTAATTACCTTGGCCTAGATAAGGATTTTATTTTAAAAGTAATCACCATATGGAACACTAATTGCGCAAGTCCGACTTGCGCTTGGCAGGGTTTTTATTTATTTTTTGAAAAATTGACGCTCGATTTCTTAGAGATTACCTTTTGACCTTATGCTGATATTAATAATCCTATTAAGCTGAGAACTGAGACATTTTGGTAATAGAAATATAAGGGCATTTCATAAACATATCCTATCGCTGCTATTATCGCCAAATGCCAAAAGTTTTTTTGTATTCGTTCAAAAAAACTAATTAATTTTGTATAATTTCTTATACAGAAGATAGTTCCTTGCAGGGTTACGCAGGGTGGGGTTGTAAGGGCTGCCTGTTAAAATAGTAACTTTTCTCGGATATTTCTGGAGTGTTTATGTGAAATTTATATAAAAGAGATTAATAAATAATAATTAATTTGTTAAAACAGATAGATGTGAAATGCACTGGGTGGATACAATAACTTTATGAAGTTGTACCACAGAAAACCTAACTATCGTCACGAATATTTTTCCCTGTTATTGTTAGACACAACTTCTACTCGTGAAAATAATTTTTCAAACGAGAATTGTTAGAATTCTTTGAAAACACAAAAATATTACGTCTTGTTGGAATTTATACCAAGCATCTGCTAAAATCGCCCGGAAAATTATATTTAATGACCTCGTGTATTTTTCATTGATCAGTTGTGTTCGCAAATATAATAAATTGACAACGAGATAAACTGGAACTTTTGTGGAAGTAATATCCAAACTCTACTACTCTAAAGAATGTACAAATTTAGCCAAAAGCTAATGCCATGGACCTTTTCTATTAACAACAATTGATACCCAAGGTATTATTATTTTCAACCTTAGGATGAGATAGATAAATAGTTTGAATTTTGTCTAAAAAAAATATACCTAGCCTTACTTAAAGTAGATACTCTCAGGGTAGAGATAAGAACAGAGAGAATGTTAATCCTTGTAAATAGTTAGAATAAAATATATATATATATATATATATATATATATATATATATATATATATATATATATATATATATATATATACAAGGCTTAAATGCACCTAGGTATCCAGTATTCTGAGGATTGCGATTTCCAAAAATTTACAAATAATTTACAACAAATATATTCCATATCCTTTTGAGGTAAGCTAAGTTAATAATTATAATTGTTAAAAAATGGTTAAAAATATTGTTTATTTAATGCGTCTGTTTTAGATGGTACCAGTATTGCAACCCTGCACTCTTAGAGAGCCTTAATAAAACTTCTTTTTAGGCGTACTGGTATTATCGATCTTGTTTTTCGTTTTTTGTGAGTTTATTTTTATTAATTCCTCAAAATAATTAGTTAATTCTCCCAACACGTTTACTTCTTCTTTAAGGCATCGAACTATTTACTATCAATGAGAAGAATTCTTAAATCTAATCTAAATGGCTTATCGAAGAACTAATGGATTAAAAAAAAAGAAAAGGTTTAAATTTTTTAGGAAAAAATTTCAGCATTACCGCATGACAATTTTCTCATTGCTGGGATGAAGTGTTTAGCAACATTTTGTATTTTTTGTCACATAAATTTTCACAGATCAGGCATTTATTTACAGCAGGGGTGCTCAAATGGTCGATCGCGATCGACAAGTCGATCGCGAGTGCTTTTTGAGTCGATCTCGAGAAAAAAATTCCGATATAGAAATATTCACAGATTTTATTTTAGGTAACTAAAACAAAATGTAATGAATAAACTACTAAAATTTATTCGATCCACAATTAGGCCAGAATAACCCCCTCATCACTTTCTTTTATCGTAATAACCCCCTGCTAGCGGCAAAAGGCGGCTTTAACAAAGGAACGCGCGGTACTTGTCAAAGAAAAGCCGCGTTTTTGATTCCCGCCTATTTTTCTAGAAACTTCGGGCGGCGTGTTTGACGGGAACATTCGAGACTTCGTTCGCGCCGATATAAATGTTGCGCCTGCAGGAATAGGAGTCAGTCTGAGTTGTAACTTGAAGGCGATACATTGATACAAAGTTTATTAATAAATAGTCCAAAATGAGTGCGGCGAAGAAAAGTAAAACTTATCATTTTAATAACGATTGGGAGGAAGAATTTTTCTTTTGTATGGTAAAGGATAAGTGTATTTGTCTCATTTGCCGTGCGTCAGTTGCAATACCTAAGCGTGGGAACTTAGAGAGACATCATAAAACGGTTCATAAAAACTATGAAAAGGATTTTCCGTCACAGAGTGAATTAAGAAAACGAAAAGTACGTGATTTGATAACTTGTTTGAAAAAAGAACAAATCATGTTTACAAGACCAGCCAAACAATCAAAAGCTGCAACGATCGCGTCATTTAAAATATCTCATATATTGGCAAAACACAAGAAACCATTTGATGATGGATTGGTTGTGAAGGAAGCATTTATTGAAGCGGGTGAGACTTTATTTGGAGATGTTAAAAATAAAACAGAGATTATGTCTGCTATTAGAGAACTTCAGTTATCTCGTCCGACTGTCACAAGGCGTGTTGAAGTCATGAGTCAGGACATGGCAGATAAACTAAAACATGATATCATGGAATGTACATACTTTTCTTTACAGTTCGACGAATCCACCGATATGACAGACACTGCCCAGCTGTGTATTTTTATTGGAATGGTATTCAATGACATGTCGGCTAAGGAAGAGTTTTTGACAATGATTCCTCTGAAAGAAAAGACCCGTGGCGAAGATATATATGACGTTTTCTTCAATTTTGTAACAAACTACAAGCTACCAATATATAAACTAGTGTGCATTACAACCGATGGAGCACCAGCAATGACTGGAAACAAAAACGGTTTTGTGGCATTGTGTCGAGCTAATGATGATTTCCCTTCATTTTTCTCCTTCCATTGCATTATACATCAACAAGTTTTGTGTTCAAAAGTTCTAAACATGGAGGAGATTATGGGCATTGCAATAAAAATTGTGAATTCTATCCGTGCACGTAGCTTGCAACGACGGCTCTTTAAATTGCAGTTGGAAGATAGTGAGTCAGCTGAACACACTGATTTAGTTCTTCACACGGACGTCAGGTGGTTGAGTCGCGGAAAATTCCTAGAAAGGTTTCAAGAATTATTGCAGAAATAACAGCTTTTTTGGACGAAAGAGGTGATGACGCTCAGATACTGAAAAACGGAAAATGGCTGACTGATTTGGCATTTTTGACAGACATCACAATGCATTTAAACACCATTAATTTGGAGCTTTAAGGTAAAGGAAAAACTATTATTGAGATGATTAGCGCAATAAACGCATTCAAAAGTAAATTGCAACTTATGATAGATCAACTGAAAAGAAAGGATCTGAAAAATTTTCCGTCTTTGAAAGCAAGGATTCCCCAGTTGAATTATGATATTTATGAGCAGAATTATCAAATATTTTGGGCCAATTCGAAATACGTTTTTATGATTTCAGTAAATTGGCAAATATCGTATCATTTATGAGTTATCCTTTTTCGTGTAAAAACATTGAGGAATGTTCTGTTGAAAATGAGTTAGTGCAGATTACATCAGATATACATCTCAAAGCCACAGCATCTGATACAAAATTATGGTGTTTTATATCTGAAGATAAATATCCGAATCTAAGGCAAATCGCCCTTCAACTGACGGCAATGTTTGGGTCAACTTACTTGTGCGAGTCTGCATTTTCTGAAATAAAGATAATTAAGTCAAAATATCGCAATCGACTAACTGACAAACATATGTCATCATGCTTGCGATTAGCACTCGGTAATTACGTACCATCTTATGAAAAGTATGCTGAGGACATGCAGTGCCACGCTTCAACATCCAAAGTCACTCTTTAGTTAAGTTTAGACACTATAACTCGTTTGTTTTGTAAGAACCAATAAACTCGCAATTTTGAATAATTATGAGTTTTTTTATTGACATTTTAGAGCAGACCTACACTTACCTAGACTAAAAAAATGCATATTGTGCGGAAAACTAATATCTATGCCACGATACACCCTACCTAGACGACAATCCTGCATCACACTTACTTGCAGCCTCTCAGAGTCGATCGATCCTAGTCTAACAATATTGAGGTAGATCGCCAGCAGTTCAAGTTTGAGCACCCCTGATTTACAGTATTATCTTTTGTATGTCAATTTGTACGTATGCACCAATGATATTGTACTACTAGTCATGCTCAGAAAATATTAAAGATCTCAAGAGCTTTAAAACGTCCCTCTGGGGCTCTTCCGCGATAGATGGCATGGAACTGACTTAGCCGTTTTGTGGAATGACACTTTTCGTTCATTAACTATTCTGTGCATATTTTTAATTAATTATTTTTTTAGGCTACACAATTCGGTTTTCGTGATGCCACGGGAACCAGAGAGACTTTGTTTTCTATGGTTTTGATTCAGCGATGTAGAGACGTCAATTGTGACGTGACGTATATTTGTTCCTGATCCAACATCACGAAATGGTCGAAATTATGAAAGACCTTGGGCTAGATGGAAAGGATCTGCGGATTATTGGCAACCTCTACTGGAATTAGATGGCAATTATTAAAGCTCGATTGAGCGTGGAGTAAGACAGGGTTGTGTTTTGTCTCCACTGTTATTTAATATATACTTTGAACAAATCTTCAGAGAGACACTGGAAGAGGCTGATGAAGGAATACTGCTTAATGGGGAGCGAATAAATAACATTCGTTATGCTGACGATACGGCGGTTATGGCTGGTAACTTAAATGGTCTACAACATCTTATGACAAAAATAAACGAAGTCAGTAGTGGATGCTGCCTCGAACTTAATATCCGCAAAACAAAGTACATGGTAATCAGCAAGTCTACGGTTCCTGTTACCCTGTTGATCAACAATCAACAAATACAAAGAACGCCACAATATTCATATCTCTGTACCATGATAAACGAATAATGGGATCGTTCACAGGAAATTCGTTGCCGTATCGAAAAAGCTAGAGCAGTGTTCCTCAAAATGACATCACTTTTCAAAAGCTCAGCAATAAAATTGAGCACGAAAATAAGACTCCTAAGATGTTATGTGTTCAGTGTCCTTCTTTATGGTGTGGAATCTTGGACTCTGACTGAACCAACGAGGATGTCTTACATCGCATGAACAAGAAACTGGAAATTATAGAAACTGTTAAAGAAGAAAAATTGGAGTATTTAGGACACATAATGAGAAATCCACACAGATATGGATAACTACAGCAAATACTCCAAGGAAAGGTATTTAGAAAAAGGGGACCATTACGCAGACGTATTTTCTGGCTAAATAATCTGCGAAATCGGTTCTCAACAAATACTACCGGTCTTTTCAGAGCTGCAGTGGATAAAGTAATAATAGCTAGAATGATTGCCAACATTCGAACCGAACAGGCACTTTAAGAAGAAGAAGATTATTTTTGCAAGCACTTCTGCGCCAATCTATATTCATCTAGGAACCTACATCTCTTGATTCATAAAAAAGTGTGTCTACCATCAAAGACTAAATAATTATGTTAATACAGTCTGTCAAGTAAGAACGTGACCGTTGGTATTCTTGAAAAAATGTATTTCGAGAACATTTTTTGCCATCAATGTATTTTTTGGTGTACTAACAACGGCGCAATTACCTTAGTAATCCAAATACCAATCAACGAATTAGAAACTTCTCGCTTGTCCCAACAATTCCAGGTCGTTTTGGTCAGTCGCTAAAGCAGTTAGTCAAAATTTTACCAAATCCACCATACCACCACTCACACAGCCAGATAATTCTATTGCAACGACACCTGTTGAAAAAGCGAACTTGTTAGCTGAACTCTTTGCTTCACATTCTACTGTCGATTTCCAAGGAAAAACACCACCTACTATTCCCATAGGGCAGTCAAGGATGCCCGATATTGTCTTCAGACAGTGTATCATTAAACGTATTTTAATGAAGCTAGACACCAAAAAAGCTTCTGGCGCTGACGGAATACCTGCCATAGTTCTCAAAAACTATGGGGGCGGGAACTAACACCAGTTTTCTGTAGACTTTTCAACCTATCCTACAGAAAGGGAATATTTCCTTCGTGCTGGAATGTTCAGCGGATACCTAAAAAAGGCAAGAAGACCTTGCCAAATAACTACCGACCAGTCGCACTGCTTTCAATAATATCGAAAGTCATGGAAAAGGCTATTAATCACTATCTTCTAAAATATCTTGAAGGATTCAACATTATTAGCGATCACCAATATGGCTTTCGTAAACATAGATCAACAGGAGATCTTCCGACTTATGTAACACATGTTTAGAACAACGCAATTGAACACTTTGGAGAATCTCGAACAGTTGCTCTTGACATATCCAAGGCATTCGACGTGTTTGGCACGATGGAGTATTGGCTAAGCTACGCTCTTATGGTATGTCTAAAAAGTTCTGTTTGTGGCTCTCATGTTACCTCAGAGAGCGTTCTTACGAGTGGCAGTCGACGGATTTCTTTGTAACACCTTCACTATCAACGCCGGTTTGCCCCAAGGCTGCATACTACTTTTTTCTTATTTACATTAACGATCTACTGGAAAAGACCGGAAACCCAATCTACAGCTTTGAAGATGACAGTACGCTTATCTCCTCATTCACTTTGAACGCTCGGACATCAGCTACTCGAATATCCGCGGGAAGTCGATCAACTTAACAAAGACCTTGCTGAACCCGACATAGTTATAGCGGGGCACTCCATTCCTCTAACATCGTCAATCAATTTGTTGGGCGTTAATTTAAGGTCAAATATGTCCTGGCATGAACATGTCGCAGGCATAGCAAGGAGAGCTTCTCAAAAGTTGGGAATATTATTTCGAGCCAGAAAGCTTTACACTCCACAACAACTGTTAATTTTTTACAAAGCTCAAATTCGACCAACTATGAAATACTGCTCCCATGTTTGAGTCTCCGTTTCCAAACATACATTGCATTTGTTGGATTCTATTCAAAGAGAAGCTGTTCGTCTGATTGGAGACGCGGAACTGATCGGCGGCCTTGATTCGCTGGAACATCGAAGAACGGTTGGCGACTTGAGCCCATTCTACAAGTATTTTCATGGAACGTGTTCGAAGGATGTAGCCCGCTTAATTCCTCCCAGAGCGGTGTATGTTAGAAATATACGTCGCGCTAATACTTCACATCCGTATGAGGTTCAGCTTGTTACTCCTCGTACAACGCTTTTCAAGCAGTTTTTTATGTGGAGAACATCATCCCTTTGGAATAATTTGCCAAGTACTGTGTTTCCCACCGAGTACAATTTACAGCGATTCAAGAACAACGTGAATCGCTTTTTCCGCACACGTGTCGCTCCTGTAGTGCGTTAGGGACTCTCCTACAGCATGTGTGCTAGACCCATAAAAAAAAGTAAGTTGTCCAATCGCAGCAATAATTGCCTGGCATCTTCGAGGCATACTGTCGACGAGATTTTCTGCATACTCTGCAAATTTTTCGAATCTCGCGAGGCAACTTAGTCAAAGTCCTCAGAGTCTTTCCTCTGAGCTGTCTCTTTACAAGGGACCAAATGTTTTCTATAGGGTTCGCGTCCGACGACAGTGACGGCCACTCTCGTATCTTATCGTGGGCCCAAACGAGCCGTTTCGCCACGTGATTTTCGCCCAGCAAAGATTTCTTTAACGTGCTTCGAAATTTGACATGATGGGCACAAAGGTGTTGTCGAATGGTCTCATGGGACACATTCAAACCCGATTTTCTTAATTTTGCCGCTCCTTGACGCAGCGTCAATTTCAGATCCCGTGAAAACAAAGACACGATTCATTTTTCGACTTTCGGAGTGACTTTGCCTACCGGGTCACGTTTTGGCAAGTCATCGACTTTTTTCGTCTGGTTAAAATGATTTACCCACCTCTTTACAAAGGAGCCCCTTTGGATGGGAACAAAAAAAGACTACCTCGAACTGATGCGCAAACAAGTGACTCATTTGGATTTTACTTGATCTATATAACATAACTCTTTAATTTATGCTATAATCTATCTAATCTACAGTAACCGCTTTCCTATTAAATAATTTAAGGAGTTATAAAAATCACTGGTAACTAAAAATTTATTCTAACAAATGAAAAATTTTTAATATATTTATTAACACATTTTTCGCATCTTACCTAAATTTTTTGTACACATCCCTTACTAACGTTATGTACCTTTAAAAGACAGAGTGTGTTTTATTTATTTACTAGCCGTGCTCTCGGTTCCGCTCGCGTGGACTTGATTCACTATTATCATTACTGCTTATTCCTTATGTTACCTAAAGTAATAAAATATATCCTATAACCTGGCCAGAGAACATATGTACGAATTAAAAAAAAACATGTAAATCGGATAAGTGGTTCTCGAGTCATAAACGCACTAACGGCCAGACAGACAGACAGACAGAGAAACGTTGCGTTTTATATACAGTCCCTGGCCAAATTATTAGACGCACTGTATTTTTTTTTAGTAATTTTATGTTTCTTAACAGTTTGTATGCAATAATGGTATATTTAAATTACAATATTATTGATTTTTATTTAAAAGAATTGTTGTAGACTACATATTTGTATTTATTTTTAACATATGGCAACACTGTGTTGACAAAGTGATACATGAACGTAAACAAGTACAAACCTGTATCAGTCGCGATCGGAATCGAGTCAGGTACGGACGTGTTTCTGTGGCTTTATGGACTGTGATTGTTTGTTTAACAGTTTTATACTACTCAGTTATTAGTTTATTTTGTATGCAGTGTTTTAAAAAAGTAATTGGACTATTTTCATTATGGGTAGAAAAGGCGATCTTTCACCACGTAAAAAAGCTAAAGTGAAGGCCCTTGTGATTGCGAAAACATTTACAACCCGAGAAATATCACGAAGATTGGAGGTTTCTGAAGCTAGTGTACGACGCATAAAAAAGAAAATTGAGTCAGGGAAGGAATTAAGCCCGAAAAGAAAGAAAAGATGCGATAGAAAACCAATTTTCACTCCACGGTCAGAGAGATGTTTGAAGAAAATTTGTGTAGAAAACAGATTTGCTACCACAAAGGTAATAAAATCACAACTCCAGGATGCTAGCGTAAATGCTTCTGAGCGCAATGTTCGAAGAAAATTGAAAGAATTAGATTTTAAGGCCTGTCGCCCCGCCAGGAAGCCCAAGTTAACAGCTGCAATGAAAGCAAAGCGCGCCTGAAGTGGGCCAAACAATGGCAAGACAAAGATGTGGACTTCTGGAGATCGGTAAGATACAGCAATTTAATCAATAATTGATACATTATTATCATTTTCAGTTAAATAAAGCAAATAAACATGGAAGTTTATATATTTTTCCTATTTTTGACAGGTCCGCTTCAGTGACGAAAGCACATTCGAAATTTTGCAGAATAAAGCTCAGTATGTGCGTCGTCGTCATGGAGAAAAGTTTCATCCTGATTGTGTCGTCCCGACGGTTAAACATCCCACCAAAGTGATGATTTGGTCAGTCATCAGCGGCAAGGGCACTGGACGTCTGTACGTCGTCAAAGGAATAATGAGGCAAGATCAGTACAAAGAAGTATTACAAAATCGGTTGATTCCGCAGCTCAGAGAATGGTTTCCAAATGGGGAACCATTCACTTTCATGTAAGATGGAGCTCCCTGCCACACTGCTCGGTCTGTTAAAGCTTTTTTGGCAGAAAAAAATATCCCTCTGTTGGATTGGCCCTGATATGAACCACATTGAAAATGTGTGGAAGCTGATGAAAAGAGAAGTGGCTAAAGATGTGATTACCAACAAAACCCAGCTCCTAGAAAAGATTGTTCATGTGTGGAATCATCATCCTCAAATGCAGGAGACAGTACAATCTTGCATTGATAGCATGCCGCGCAGAATTAAAGCTTTGATAGCGGCTAAAGGTGGCTAAACTAAATATTGACTTTTACTAACATTAATTTCACTTTTCTTTAAAACTTAATAAACTTATGCTTTTCTAAATTAATGCTGTTTTATTTATGTCAAATAAATAGGTAATTGATTGGATAATATAAAAATAAAAAACAAATCAATTTAAAATAATAAAACGGTACAATATCACTCGGTAATTAATATTTTACATGAAATCTTGCAGTGCGTCTAATAATTTGGCCAGGGACTGTATATTATATAGATTATTATTATTATTACATAACCAGGCCAGAGAACATATATATGAATTCAAAAAAAAAACACGTAAATCGGATAAGTGAGAGATGTCGCATTTTATAAATATTATATTCTTTGCTACATGATATTGTTCCATATTTAACGGTTTAGGCAGCGTAATGCAAAAAAAACGCACTAGCGGCAAACTCCTTTCCGACTTGATTAACCATTATCGTCACAGCTTATTCTTTATGTTACCTAACCTAATAAAATATACCCTATAACCTGGCCAGAGAACATATGTATGAATTTAAAAAAAAAAAACAAGTAAATCGGATAAGTGGTTCTTAAATGATAAGCGCCCTTATGGACAGAGAGATAGATAGAGAGACGTTGCATTTTATATATTTTGTAGAATATTAATATTTTTAGCACTTAGCAATAAAATTTCAAAATTATCACTTTTTAATCAATCAATCGAAAATAATATTTCCCTCACTAGTGCGGAAAATAGTTTTTTCCGCACCATATTCGCATATTATGAAATTAGAAAAGCTAATATAAATTATGTGTGGATTAGAATAGTAACCCTAGCAGAACTTTACAAAGGCAATTAACTGATTTTATTCCGCTTGCAAGAGGAATGAAATCAGTTTCGTGCTGTATTCCGAAGAAGTTCCTTCTAGGAACAAGCTTTGAAGAAGCCAGCAAAATGATCAGTGTCACTCTCACTCAACGTCATTTATTTAATCGACACAGGAAAAATCCAGAAGAAATATACCTAAGATTAGAATTTTTTTTCATTTACGTATATTTTTTGACCATAAAATGAAAATAAAGTAAATTCTATCCATATTGAAAAAATTAAACCACCAAGATGAATTCGGAGTTGCCTATACCAAGGTAATGGTTTTGATGATTCTCACTACTCTCGCTCTCGAGCGTTCTTCAATGTCTGTAAACACAGTAGTACCGTTTTTTCTTTCTGCAACCATGACGTCATCCTGCGAGCGATCGACTCGCTGCCAGCTGTCTAATGTTCGGCACGCCAAACTTTTACAACCTCTTGCAGGATTATTAGAGGAGCATTTGTAGCGCACAGAAGGATAATAAGACGAGCTAGAATTCCAAAATAGAAGTGTAAAAAAAAACGAATATGTAAACTCGAGTAATATGAATAAAACAATTTTTTTAACTAAAAAAGACTTTTCATATTTGCAAACACTCTTTATATTTTTCAATTACCTACTCTATAGCTCTCAAAAGTGGACACATTTTGATAGTTCAGACTATTCTAAGGGTGTTTATATTTTTATTTTTAATTTCGGTTCTATGTATTTTAGTATAAATATTACTTACACAATTATGCCAGAAAAGAAAATAGGAAAAATGAGATGAAAATAAGTAAAAATCATTAAGTAGGGCCATAAAAAGAAGTTAGTAATAATATATTTAACTTATGTCCTTATATTGACCATTATGCCATAATAATGATATATTTTGATTTCGAAGAGTTTTTTTACTTCTTAAAATACTATCAGTGTTTTACCGATATGTATGTACAATATAATTCTCTTACTTGTGTAGTATCTTATTCATATTTTTTAATTAAAAGCGGTTTGTGTAAGGATAATAGTTCTGACATAATGACATTTACTGACGAAATTTAATTTTAATATATACCAATACTAAATTTTTAGGCATATTAACTGACTAGGAATCTGTCCTCAAAAATTTGTCATCAATCTGAAATATTAAAAAAAAAACAGACTTATGTCTAATATGTAATTACATCATAATGGCAATTTATATCGATTTGAGAGAAACACAAGAAAAGGCAGATCTATTTATTTACTTGTAAAAATCCAGATGGTAGAACTCTTACAGTTTGTGTCATTTCATTTCACTTACGAAGTAACTATAATTGAAACAAACAAAAATTATGGAACGTAACTGTAAATTACTGTTAGAACAATCGTACCTGGCTCAATGAATTTGTAAAATTTCAATAAAACTTTCTTAATATTTATCTCCTTAGAGCATATTTACTGGTTTAAACACGGATTTATTAACATTTGATTCGACTATGTTGAAAGTATTTTTTTAAATATGCTGAAATATTTTTATTTTTTAGATACAACTTTTCTGAGAGTATCACTAGAGTTGAACAAAATACAACCTGCGGTACAAATCATTTTTAAACAGCATTTTAGGTAGAATTGTCAAGTTGTGCTTATAAATTTACAGGGGGTGTAGAATAAAAAAATAAAAAAAAAAACATAAGAAAAATTTAAGTAGAGGTCGAAAGTGGCGCTCATTTTCCTAATATGTAAAATACATTTTAACTCACTGAAAGAACGTGAACATTATCAAAATTTAATAGCTGAAAAAAACCAGTTAGTATTTCAATTTTTTTTTAAAACTGTTTTACCCCTATATGGTATTCTAGCTACCTTTGCTTTGGAACAGTTACTTTCTTCTCTAATTTTTTAAGCTTTTTATTTCATACTATTTTAAAAATGATTTACAAAATTGCTTAATTCAATTTCAAATCATTTCTCACAATAAAAAAATAAACGGTTATTTTGGTTATTTTTGAAACAGCCTTCACTCAGTTTAAAATTTTTCATAAAATATGTGCTGCTCTGCGTCGAAATAATTTTGAGGGAGACATCATAAAATATATTTTGTTGTCCAAGGAATAGTACATCAAATTGTAAGAACGTCACTTTTTAGAAGTCACTGTGTTAAAAACTCGCCATTTAGAGTCTAAATGTATTTCTGAAAATCCCTTTATAGTTCAAAATGCTTTTTATATACTACCAGTACTCAAAAGAATTTTTACTGTTATATACTGCCACCAATTCTTGAGAGGTTTCTAAGAAACTAAAAATTTGAGACATCTTAATTTCTCATTTAGTTAGTATTTAATTTTACATCAATAAATGAAAGGTGTTACATTAGCAGTCTTTCAAATTTTTAAGAGACTTTATTTTTTGTTCATTTACAAAACCTATTTAAGATTAATATACAAGATGTATAACCTAAATAACAAGACTTGTTTTAACGCTTGTTGGTATAATCATGCGATAAGCAACCTTAGTATGCCAACGCAAATACACACCAACTACTAAATTTTATGCCATCAACATTATTTGTTGTGGAGTGGAGTTGAGGTAATAGTTTACGTAATACTTATTCAAAAACCGCGGAGAAAATAAATATTAAGTTTCTCTTTAAGAAAAATATATGGTGTGTACGAGGAATATCCTTTGTAAAGAAGTACATGTGTACGAAGCAACTCATTACCTCCAAACACAAGGATAAGTTGAAGAAAGGAAAAAAGAGGGAGAGTTTACACATTCACATTAATAAGAATGATCATGTCACTAAACCAGCATTTAAACAAAAGAATGGTTATCAGAGGGATGGAATTTTCATCTTGATGTCACGCTACCTTTTTTGTCACTATTGGTAGGCTCCAAAACGCCAATTCTTATTCACTATCAATTGCGGCGCACAACTATATGCTAGAGTCGTTTGAAAAATAATGTAAATGACACACGTATAGTAATTCTATGATCAAAACCAGTATTGAACCATTTAGTTTCATTCCCTAGAAGATCACGTGCAGAGATACAGTTCAGAGCTCAGTGCGGTTACTATTTGTTCGGTCGAAATACACACGTCATCATGGAAAAACTGAGATTCGAACTGTGATAATATTTTACTTTTTGAAAAAGAAGACGGCCACCGAAATAAAAATTAAGCTTGACAATGTTCTCGGTGGCCCCTCTCCCCCTACTGGGCTTCCAAGTTTATTTTGACGAAAATCCACAAAATGGTTTTAAATGACCCGCCTTGGAGGTTCGGGAGATTGCTAACATTGTAGGGATCTTAAGCGAATGCGTGAATAATATTTTGCATAAACATTTGGGTATGCAAAAACTGTGTGAACGATGGGTGCCGCATTACGACAATGCGGCTGCTCACACATCCCTCGTTGCGATGGCCAAAATTCATGAATTCCTTTTCACATTGCTTAGCCGTCGATCCTATTCGCCTGATTTGGCCCCTTCGGACTTTTTTTTTGCTCCTGAACCTCAAAAAATTTCTGGGAGGACGACGATTTCATAGAAATGACGAAGCGATGAGCGCTGTAAATAACTGTTTTGGTCGTTAAGAAAAATCATTTTATAAAAATGGTTTAATGGCATGAAATTATGTTGAAAAATAAAGGTGAATTTTTCAATTTTGTTCGTATTTTTTTCTCCGTTTACCTTACTTTTCAAACGACTCTCGTAATCGCCGATTTATGCAAAGAAATAAATTTGACCCTCTAGTTGACTTGTTTTTGACACTATTATATTTCATACCGTAATCATCGAAAAAAAGATTTTTAAAAATAATATGATTGAATAGATAGGAGATGTAACTGTTTTTATAATTATAAAATAAAATTTAATTTTTGTAAGTTAAATCATTAATAAAAACCAATATTCTGAGGTTTTAATTTTTTAAGCTGTAATCGCCTATTCGCTAAAAAGGATAAATCAAAAATGATATAAGCGAATAAAGCCCAATGCGGAGCTCTCAGTAATTCAAATATACACATAATCAAATACCAATTGTTTTGACACTATAAGCTGTTGCAGTTTGGGACTAAACCTAAACTCGACATACCAAATTAAGAAGTTAAGTCCGCTAGTCTAAGTCTTGCAGGAATATCCGCAATCTTCGAGGTCTTCGACTACCTACTTAAGACATTCACCCACTAAACGCGCAAGCGTACCGCCAAAAGTGAACGGATTTGACTTCTTGGTTTCTTCAGCTGACAGTTCTTGGTTAATAACGTAAGATTGCTAACCAAGAATGGGGCAATAGCGAACGATAGTAATTTTCCAAACGCGCGAATGACAGCTGATTGTTAATGACATTTTAATTATCGAAAAATGAATTATAAACTATTAGTGAAAGTGCTATAGTTTTCAATAAATTCGAACTTATGTTAAGTGTTTTCTTATTGGAAAAGTAGGAAATAGATTAGTTATTAAGTAAGTAGCTTTCTTTATTATTATTCATGATGCGTAAGTACAAAACCCATAATGTGTTTAAAGAATGTCTGAGAAACAAAATTATTGCCTCTTTGACGAAAAAAAACTCTTGTTGAAAATAATTAATAGAAATTTTTTTTTTACATTTAAACAAAAATTAATAAAATTAGGAACTATTATATTTAAGTAATTATAATAAGTAAAATATTTAAATTTAAAGGAGCCTAAAAAGTATGTTTCATTATTATCTTCTATATTTTTACTTTCCTCCACACTAATGAAGATATTGCATTCGAGGAAAATTGCCCTGCGAAATGTTTCCCTTTTTTAAAGCTAAATGTATTTTCTAATTTCCATTGATATGTAGGTCTGTTGTTTTGTGTATTTTTGCCGCTATAAATCCCAAACACAATGAGATCGCTTTCAAGTTTGGTACGCTGAGCGATATTGCTTCTTTAATAGTAACCTTTCAACAGGATTACAAGAATCTTTAATTTTTTGGTTTAAAAACTTTTAAGCATGATTTCCTATAATATATATATATATATATATATATATATATATATATATATATATATATATATATATATATATATATATGTATATATATACAGATAGCAACTTAACAAAGACCTGGAAGAAATTTTATTTTGGGGTGATAGTAACCAAGTAGAATTTACCGCTACAAAAACCCAGGCGGCAGTATTATCCTAAAAAACTCGACATAGTTATGTCGGGGCACTCTAGTCCTCTACAATCATCACTCAATTTGCTGGACGTTAATTTCGTATCAAATATATCTTGGCATGAACATGTTGCAAGCATAGCAAAGGGAGCATCTTAAAAGCTGGGAATGTTATTCCAAGTTAGGAAGCTTTACGCTTTACAAGTATTCATTCTCTACAAAGCGCAAATTCGACCAGCGATGGAATACTGCCCATATTTAAGGCTCTGCTCCCAAACGTACACTGTATTTGTTGGATTTTATTCAGAAGAGAACTGTTCGCTTGCTTGGAGACCAAGAAAAAACCAACGACCTTGATTTCTTGGAACACCGACGAACGGTTGGCGACTTGAGTCTATTATAAAAGTATTTTCATGGAAAGTGTTCGATGGGTGCAGCCTGCTTAATTTCTCTCAAAGCAGTGCATGTTTGAAATACACTTCTCGCTAACACTTCACATCCGTACGAAGTTCAGGTTTTTACTCCTCGTATAACCCTTTTCAAGCAGACTTTTATATGAAGAACCTTATCCCTTTGAAATGATTTTCTCTCAACTGTGTTTCCCACCAAGTACAATTTACAGTGATTCAGGACCAACGTGAATCGCTTTTTCCGCAAACGCTTCGCTCCTATAGCGCTTTAGGGATTTCCCTGCAGCACGTGTGCTATGCACACGTGCTGCATATATATATATATATATATATATATATATATATATATATATATATATATATATATATATATATAATCTCAAAAAAGAGACTGCCGAATATGATGCTGGCGATGAGACTTGTGGGTGCGAGAAGGAGGGCAAGGCCGAGGATGAGATGGTTTGCAACGTGTTGAGGATTTTAAGAGCCGTAGGAGTCAGAGACTGGAGGACGAAGGCACAGAACAGAATAGAGTAGAGACATACGATCCAACAATACTTGGACGCCAGATGATTGAAGAGGGAAATGGACACAAGTTAACTAAGCCCTAGACCTTCATGGCCTGTAGCGCATTTAAATAAATATAATATATATATATATATATATATATATATATATATATATATATATATATATATATATATATAAATATTACAATATAGCAGATAATTTTAACTTTTAATTAAAAATTAATATAATTCTCGAATTTATTGACAAGAACACTGAAAATGACATACAATACAACATAATTTAAGAAAATTTTATCATGTTATATGTCATTTTCAATGTTCTTGAAGTCAATAAATTCGAGAATTATATTAATTTCCACCTAGAGCAATTGGGACGTGATTATTCAGAGAACCTTAGAGAAATAACCAGCAATAATTTTACTTTTTTTTATTCAATTGAAAAATAGATCATCATCATATATCAGCTCTTAATCTTTTCCAAAAAACCATTCCAACACCTTCCTAGTCCATCTGTTATCTTACGTTCTGACTAGATGACCGGCCCAATTCCTTTTCAAAGATAGAACTTACTTAACTGCATCTACTACTCTCATTCGGTTCCTAATTTCTTTATTTGGGGCTTTATCTAGAAGAGACAAACCCAACATTAACCGCTCTGTTACCGCTTTAGTTACCCTTACCTTATTTATTGTCTTCTTTGTCAAAGTTAGAGTTTCTGCTCCATAAGTAAGCACAGGTAACACGCACTGGTTAAAGATCTTTCGTTTAAGCCAAAGAGGTATGCCTGATTTCAACGTTTCTTGTAGTTTGCCAAATGCGGCCCAAGCTAGAGTGAAACTCCGTTGTAGTTCATGAGTCTGATTATCTCTGCCCAACTTAATCTCATGTCCCAAATATTTATATGTCATGTCTTGCTTGATGTTCGACATCGAAAAATAGATAATTTTAAGTAATTGTAACATGTAAAGAATATAATGGGCGAAAGAGGGTGTGTGTGAAAGCAATCTTTCGATCTTATATTATTTTCAGCAACTGTACTTCTAGTGAATGCGACCTACGACTTATTACATCAAATAACTTCATTCTGAAATTATCCAGTAATGTTTGGATTAAGTTATTCTTAAGTGTTAATAAGTGAAATCCACAATTTATTTTACAACTTATAGTTATTAGCTGACCTACTGTGTAAATAATTTTACTACTTTTTTAAAATCTTCTTTTCAAAATTACCATAATCTTCTAATAAACAAAGATAATCTAAATTATTCAGAAATAATTAGGAAACTGGTATATTTTAAAAGAAAGCGAAATTTTGCCTAATTAGGTCAGAATAGTCTAATGATATAGTTTTTTATTATTTACATTTCACTTTCTAGTGTTAATATTACGTACAATAATTAGAAGTATGATGTTACCTTAATTATTAGTTCTGTTGTATCAATACATAGAATATATTCCCTTACTGAAGGAAAGGGAAAAAATAAACCTCCGATATTGCATATCTTCACGCTTTAAGGTTCCTAGATAACGAGAAAGATATTTACCCGTTTTCGTCGGTCTGTTGGTCCGTTAGCACAATAACTCTCGAACGAAATATCGATTTGAAATGTGGTATACGAATAATACATGATGTAGTAAAGGAGACCATAATTTTGGAGTGATATGGTTTCAGGAAAGAGAGTGGGGTCGATAAATTTTGCATAATTTCAGTAGTATTTGTTATAGTTTCGATAATAAACAAATTTTAAGCACAATTATTTACAAGGCAAACATATAAAGGGGTAAGAGAGATGATTAGTGACGTTGTTTCGTATATATTGTGTTATGTATCCCTTGCAAGCAATAAAAAAATCAAAATGTTGATCTATTATATGTATCACAAAAAATAGTAATATTAACTTTTATAGAAACAAATTACAATACGTTAAAAATGCGTATGTAATGCCCTTATTATGAAGGGAAATGTGATTATTGACAAGAGCAAAAGAAACTTTCTTTCCTATTAACTATAAATAAAACACATTTCTTCTTCTTTATATATTTGGTCATTGAGTCTAAATATTATCGCCATCCTGTTTTAAAGCCAATGTCAGCATACTATTTTATTGTTAATTTGTATTTTAATTTAGAATTTAGATTTTTAAACTTTTATGATTTCTTGAATTAATATGTATTTTAATAACATTAACTTACAAGATCGCAGGAAAGCCTGTCCAAAAATAATTTTGGAAAGAGGGCATATCTTCTATATGTGAAAACATTTTTAATCCCTGAAAAATCTGAATCTGAAAAATATAAGACTAATAAATTAATTGACAGGTTATAAAATTCGTCTGTTAATTTATTAGTTACTTCCTTTAGAGATATGATACAGTATTTTCTCCCTTGTCCTGGTGGAAATTTGAATTTTAAGAAAACAGTTCCGCTTAAAAATCAAGTTTTTTTTTTAAAAAATTTATACATTATCGACAGCCCCTCCCTCTGATGCCGTTTTTCAAAATTCGATCCGATTTCCCTCAAAGAATTCTTTATTTGGTACTTTGCCTATCTTAGACATTGCCTAAAGTTGAGGTAGAACACTATACTTATTTTCTCGAAGTCACTTACATCTCGCGCCAGACTGGTAATCTGTTTAAAGAAAGATGAGTAAAAGAAGTATATGGCCTGTAGCCAATAACAAACTTATCTATAGTGATGTATGCCAAAAAGATTGTCAAAATCTTAAATGCTGTTTTCTCAATTTGCTAGTTTTATATGTTGCCGGAAACGTTTTTTCAAAACCCTTTATCTAAGAAATCTGTTAATTTATATGAGTTTTTAACACTATAGTGTACCCTTAATAAATTATTATCTTTTTGAATAACCTGACGGATTCCAAGTTATACGCTTTTAATTTTAAGAAAAAATCATAAAACTTGTACCAATGTATAAAAAGTTTTTTGCCCTAGTTATGTTCAGTAATTAACACCAAAAAGCTAAATAACAAAGTTCTACCTTAACGCATCTTTAAAGTCTATGATAGATATAATGTCGAACACATCTTAGTTTAATATATCAAATAGTCTAACAAAATATTTATAAAATACTGTGTGCTCCTTGATAAGCTTTTTTATTCTTGTAAGATATCTTGAACCAAATTAGTTGTTATTTTAGTCTATTTTTGTAGAAATTCTTATTTTAACCAAAATAATTTATTAACAGAGCAACGTAAACCAATATTTGAAGCCTAAGATAGGTTCTAGACACAATTTGTTGAGTACACGTTTTCTTAATCAATCAAATAAGGTCTCCTACATATTCAAAAGGAGACTTTTTACCCTTTGGCATACTTTTTTAGTTTCCGTTTCTTGCTTAACTTACTAGATATTTAACCCGAAATGACTAGAAATGAACACAATAACATTTCAGTAATTCACAGACTTTAAAACAGCTTAACATTACCTAACAAATTTGTACTGTGTATACTTACTAGCATGTTTATAAAATTAGTATCTTTTGTCAACTTTAACCAACGACATCAAACACATAAATGCAAGAAACCTACTTATATAACCTAAAAATAGAAATATACTGTACATTTTATTGTTTAAAAACCCGTTATGAATAAATTTAATGTAACATCAATTATAAACATGTAAATAAGTATTACTGTTTTGGATCGTCATTCATCACCGCATCACCAACTAAAATACCTTCCACGCTGCTACGATGGTTACTGTTATTATTAATAAAGTGATATTAGATTCTACAGGGGAGTCGGTAAAACTATATTTTGCATATTACGATATTATTTTAAAAGTGCATTGTTTAATTTATCGTTACGTGTGCATTTACAAGATGTCCAGTTTCTATTGTTTATATTTCGTAGAGTATTGATTTAAACTTTTCCAACAGAAACATAGTTCTTGTAAATTTATATCAGTTGTTTTGATTTAATATCTTTGTTTAAAAATTATAACCAAAAATTATCGATATGTGGATTATAGCCGGCTAAAACTGGAAATAACTACAATTAAATAATTCTCAGATTCCTCGACTTCAAGAACTCTGGGCCCAGAACACGATATATGTGAGGCAACTCCTATAATATCTTTTCCGACTTCTTTAGCGCCTTTTAGGTTTGACTATAAATAATTTTATTTAAAATATGCCGATTACCTCAATCAAAAGTCATGAAAAATTCTCATAATTCGTTTCAAATTATACGAAAATTTAACGATGTGCGCCCCTATTCTCTTTCTATTGTGGCAATATCGCTCAAACTATAGGTTCCTTACCTACTTCAAATATTAGTAGTATCGTACCATATACAGACAGATCGACAGATAAGATTTAAGACTACTCTACATCGCTGTAGCAAAGGAAATACTATATATTATTTCAGTATTTTAAAATTACTTATTCTCTTATATAATGTTACACTACCGTAAAATACATAACCTGTCAATGAAGCGTAACGAAATCTTGCTAAAGAATAATAAATGCTTTATTATGGTATTTAAAGCAGTGATCCATAACTATGAACTAATTTTACTTGAGACTTTTCAAACATTTTAAAACTAACAACCAAGAAGTAAAAGTCAAAGTTTATTATGCGCAATACATAACAGAGGATACCACATTCTATAGCAATAACTTGAGCTCATTTCCAACACTAAGGAGATATTCCTTTTCTGTGTGATAAGTTGAACAGCCTACAAAACAAATAGAAGTTCGTTGGTATATTTCTGGAGTACGATAATAGGTATTTCATCAACAACATAAGCTGATCTTTGACTCCACTGAAGCACATTTTATGACACATTGTCGGAAAGAACTATCAGGCATTGTTACTGAACAGTAGAGTATGAAGCAAACAGTTTAGCTAGACGTAGTACAAGGTTTAAGTTAGCTTCCTTGGCTTTGGTAGATGACCTAATGTTAAGACGAGTTGATAGTTGAAAAGAAATTAAGATTCTATGGTAAACTAATGTCTCTAAAGTTTTATGATAAAGAAGAACAAGTACTTTAATTGCATTAGTTCCACGGTAACAGTAACAAATTAGTACGCCGAGCCTTTTAACAAGCAATTATTACACATTTGTAATACAATATTTTCAACCATATTTATAAAAGGAAAGCTAAAAAGTATTGTAATATCTTCTTATTAAAAATTGTTTAAATATTCAACAATATCGTCTGAACTATTTCATTTAACAATTTGCTAAGTTGACTTCTAATGATAATCTAATGATATCTGAAAATATTCACACCAATTTATATAATAAGGTGTTTTTCAAGGATTTATATACCTTTACATGAACATCATCTTTTATCTTTATACTTTAGAAGTAGAAATAACCAATGATTTTATATCATTTAGATAAATACTTCCATATGCCAGCCCATATATAAGGCCAAAATTAGAGACAAAACCTCCAACAGAATAATCAAAATACTCCCGTCAATCTCTATTGTATATTTTTCACTTCCTCCTTTCTTTGTTTCTTACGCGACTCTGAATCCCCGTAAAATATTAACTTCCCAAAGGAATCTATATAAAGACATGTTATTTCATAATAAATAGTATTATTCACAAGATATTGGCTACTGATTTTGGTTTACAGACAATAACTTCAATTCCCGATTTCGAGTCACCTTACTCCTCCAGCTCACAGAACTGAATATTTCAAAAAATATTCTTCTATCAAATTTATGAAAAGCGTAATGTTCCTTATGCCACTTATAATTGCCTATAATTTTTTTATTAAATTGATATTTTTTACCATTTTGTATTTTGAAAAATCGGTCACTTATCCAGTACTTCCCTCGAAAACACTTGGTTCTGAAATAAATAAAAAACTTAATTTTTCTCAAATAAAGAATAATCCTGGTATTACTCCCAATATTTTAAATGACAGGTACTTTATGGTAAAACATTAATCTAATAAAAAATTTAAGCAGTGATATTTACAATTAAAACCTATTCCTTCTATATACTGTTTTGGAAATAAGGGAAGGACGTATAACATAACGAATATAACAAGCTAATCTTGCCCAGCCCGTTTAAATTCTTCCTTTAGCCTTTTATATGTTTGACTATAAATAATAATGCCTAAAATTTGTTATTTACTAATTATTATCTATATACCACATTTAAAATCAATATATCATTTCGTTTGAGAGTTATCGTCCCAATAGTCACACCGACGAAAATTAGAAATTCGTGATTTAAGGATCTTGAAACGTAAAGGAATGCTGTGGGTGGTTTTTCACAAATACAATACTTTCCTTGGCAAAAGAGTCCTGTGAACAAGTGGTGTATTAAAGGTTTGTTAGTTAGTTAGTTTATAGAGGTACCTGTCGCATCGACTGCAGAGGTCATTTTGCGCCGCATTTAGGATATGTCTTAAATCATGTTATATATATTTATTTCCTTGAGGAATGAAATGATTTTGTTGATGTTAGCTTTGAATTGATTAGCTGAAAGTAATTGGAATAGTTGATGAGGAATGTCGTGATCAGATCTGATTTGATGATAGTCAGGAGATTCAAATATGTGTTTTATGGAGAGCTGGTTGTTGCAAATGTGACATAGAGGGGGGGTCTCCCTTTAATAAGTGGATGTGGGTGAGATAAGTGTGTCCCACGGCAAGCCTTCTCCAGACCATTTCAAGATTGTGGAATGGGGGAAACACGAGAGGTTTCGCCTCCTAGAGCTTGTTTGGGTTTTTCTCCATGTCCCAATGGAGTTGCAAAACTTTGTTAAAAGTTTCTTTGAGGAGATTGAAATAATCATTCGGATGGTTTTCGCCTGTAGTAGATTGGCCAGATGATACAGCTCGTTTAGCATGGATGTCAGCTAAATCATTACCTCTTACCCCAGAATGGCCTGGAACCCATAGAAAAACAATTTAGATATTTTTGATGTCTGCTATATACAATAAATCCGTTATTTGTCTAATGAAGTAATAATTCTGCTTGCGGGAGGAAATGGAGAGCAAAGCGCTTTGAGAATCAGACACGATGATGAACTTTCTGCTCAAGTTTGAATTTAGTATGTACCTGAGACACTCCTTGATAGCTAACAACTCGGCCGCAAAAATGGAAGAGTAAGGAGGAAGTTTAAAGGTTTTTAATGATATTACCTATAATGAAGGATGCTCCCACGCCCACCTCTGATTTCGATTCATCTGTGTAGGATATTAAATATCCTGAGAATCGGTCGTTTATTATTTAAAGAAATTTGGTTTTAATTAGTAGATTATTGTGCGTGGAGGATTTAAAATATCTCAGGGAGAAGACTATGTGAGGAGAACGCCAAGGAGGAAAAGTGTTTTGTAAGGGATATTCATAAATTGGAGGTGAAAGATTGTGAGTGAGAAGTAAAAGTAGAGGTTGTATTTTTATTAACATCGAATATACTCGTAGTTCATTATAACGTAGATGAATGTTATGCATAATGTATATTAGTTTAAAATTTGTATCGGCATTTCGCTCCTCTGATTTAAATATTTCAAGATTTATTTCCTTTTTTTAATATTAATTTATTTGGTTATTTATTGTATTTCTATATTTTCGTTTAACTTTTTTGCTGCTAATTATCCTTGAACATAGGAGATGTACAGTCTTACATTCCCAGTTGACCTTCGGCATTTTCTATACAATTTTCTTAAAATTTTGTAAATGTGTAGACTGGTATATTTCTCCTCTGGTAGTTAAAAATAAAGACCCTATTTATTTATTTATTTAAATAAAGAAGCAATATAAACTTATACCTGGATATTTTTATCTACTGGTATCGTGGCTTTCAACTCGTATTTAGAGAGAAATGTTTATTAGCAACGAAAACTAATAAGTACTCTTGCTGTGGCTTTAATTTTAGTTTTTATCAATTTACTAAAAAGAATATGAAAGCATTGAATAACACAGTTCACTGGCTTAGAAAATGTAAAAACTATCTTGTTTTTTATCAAATAATATTTTGCTACTCGGTTCTATACTACTGCATCACTATAAATTACATAATAATTAATAATGTTATTGAGTCGTACCACTGAATTGTAAAATAGAAAATAAATTGTAAATAAGCTTGCAGTAGATGTATTAAAAAAATATTTTAAAGCGAACTAGCAATGTTATTTAATAAACGGTCACATCTCAATATGATTAAAAGTCTTTTCTTCGGAATAACATTAACTTTATTTGATTTATTAGTGAATATTTGGCCTGGAAAAGCTTAAAGGAAGACACAGAGAATATTTTTCTAATCAATAATCAGACACAGAGACTGATCCGAGATAAATATTAACAGAAAAGTTTTGAGTCAAATCATTTGAAAATAGGCGTAAAGAATAGAAAATATGGCCTATTGATGGGAGAAGTACATGCGCTCTATGAATATTTCCAAATCCCTTGAGAAGCGGCACATGTACGGATCTTAGAATCGCCGCATATTGTACTCCGTGGGAAATATAATCGTGGCTAGCCCATTAATGTACCTTTCTATAGGCTTACAAACTATTGTATTGTTGTAAAGCATAGAGATTTCTTTGACTGGCCATGTTAACGAAACATCCCGAGGTAACTATGCCGGATGCTGTAACGTCAAGTTTTTTGGAAAAAACTGTTTTGTAGCGTTAAATTCTACTTGCTTACTGTCACTCCAAGATAGAATTTCCTCAAGTAAAGAAACGAGTGTTCTGTTCTCAGTAAGTATTGAATTCTTGGTCTTTGTCAGTAGATCCTTAATATCAACTAAAGAAAGAGAAGGAGACAGTATGGAGCTCTAGGGTACACCAACGTTGACAATTAGGTAGTCGAAAATAAATCCTGTTTCTTGCAAGGGTGGATCTCTTCGGAAATTTTAAACATATAAACAAAATCTTTGAGACCACCATAAAGCACTGATAAACGAATAATCCGTCATGTCAAATACGGCTTAATCCCATGAATATATTAAGCGTAACGGTTTTCAGGTTAATATTGAGTTATATTGGTGATCGCTAATAACATAAAGTCTTTCCATATAATTTGAAAGATGTTGATCTATAATATTTTCCATAACTACATTACTGAAATAAGTGCAGCTAATCGGTAGTTGATTGGCATGGTTTTTTTTGCCATTATTAGGAGTCGGTAAACTCAAAATATCTCTCTTCTGTAGGATAAAAAACTGGTGTTAGTTCGGAAGCACATTTCAGACCTAATATTTTATCACCACCTGAAGCTTTTTAGATGTCCACCTTTATTAAGATAAGTTTTAGGTCGCGCAGTTTGATAATAGTATCAGACGTTTTTACTACTCATTACGAACAATAGATAGTGTTTTTTTCTCTAAAAATTAAAAAACCTAATGTAAAATAAAGAATTTACCTAACACGTTGGCTCCTCCAACAAGTATGATTGCAATAGTATTTTTTTGATTAGTCATTTTGATGCATAAGATAGAAAGTAGAATGACTATCCATCTGATTATTCACCAATAACCTTAGTCGAAGTTAAGAAAAACAATTTCTGTATCATAGTCATCATGGAATAAAAGAACTAATCTGCTGGATAACCTTGTCAAAAATGTAATACCAGTTCATTATTTTTCTTTCATATACATTTCAGGATTCCCCGGTAATCGGTAACAATGACTAATTTATTAACTAAAATTCAACAACAATATTTATTTTAAATGTGATAAATTCCATCATATACTCGTAAGAGTACACCAGGAATTCTAAAAATTTTTTGCAATGTAGGCATGAAGATTTTCGTAATCGGTGTAATTACTAGAAACTAAATCGGAATGTTATATTAAAAAAGGATATAGTGCGTGTCATTGCGTCGGAATTTTAAACTAGACCATAGCAACGAGATTTATGTGTTATTTTTGATTTTTTTTTATGCTTGAAATTGATGAATTCAAATTTACTTTAAAAGGAAAAGGGAAGTCAGAGGATAGATCCATTATTACTGAATAATACGAGGATATAATTGTAAGATTGCATACAGAGTGGCGACTTCAATCCACAAACGAGGGAGCATCATGAGACAACCTAAAGCGATGCCTCCTGTAGATAAAATAACCGGTCAAGGGCAAGTTGGACTTGCGCAATTAGTGTTCCGTACATTGATTGATAAAAAATTTTGTTACGAAGGTATAAAATGATCAATGACTTCACAAAACACATCCCAAATGAGTTTTTAATAAAGTTTTTTCCAACCTCTAGTGAAAACTGATGACCTGGGGATTTTTGTTTTTTTTTATATATACCAGAAAAATTATTAAAGGTAATGCGCTCGTGATAATTTTCGTTCAATCTACATCCTGTGATGAATATTCCAGACATTTTTCAAAATTTTTTAATCTGTACTTTTCCAGATAAGGGAGGGAGACACCGATTTTTGGCAATTTTTTAAAAATAATACAAAGTAAAGTGCCAAAATATTACATCGTATATATTTTTGAACTCTTGTTTTCATTTGACACCTTGTAAAATCTCTTTTTCACTTTCGATTTCACCCCGCAAAACTAACCCCCTAAGTCA
The DNA here is from genome assembly GCA_019049505.1 of Pachyrhynchus sulphureomaculatus. Taxonomy (NCBI): domain Eukaryota; kingdom Metazoa; phylum Arthropoda; class Insecta; order Coleoptera; family Curculionidae; genus Pachyrhynchus; species Pachyrhynchus sulphureomaculatus. The sequence goes on from CM032447.1 coordinate 101,217,225, forward strand.
AAATTCAGCTTTCAAAACTACACGGTTCTGATGAGGCCATCAGTTCATATATTAGCGCCAAATTTCAACTTTTTATGTCAAGTAGTTTCGGAGAAAATCGAGTGTGACAGACAAATAGACGGACAGACGGGCACTGAAGTGATCTTATAAGTGTTCCGTACGGAACACTAAAAAATCTCTTGGGCTGGAACTCAAATCCTCTTCCTAACACAGTAAACTCAAAATCGATGACGGGAGGAGAGAGATTTTTCACATATAAGAACCTTTTCATACAAATCGGGAAACAGGGGATGAACTATTTTTGCAAAAAAATAATTCTCTCATACAATAAAAGTTTAAAAATTTCCTGCCAATTAAAAAAATTAATTCTTATTTTTTTGCAAGTTCTTTATCAGTATATTTCATTGAAGAATGTTTTGCTTTAACGAGGGAGAAAATTCACCTGTTTCAACCCTGATACTAATATACTGACAAGTTACACATTAAGGAAGATCTCAAAAAAGTTTTTCCTTGTGGTAACGGTAACCAAGTACAATTTAACGCTACAAAATGCTAGAGATCAGTCTTTTCTAAGAAAGTTAACCTTAAAAAAACCTCGCTTAGTTATGTAGAGATACCATATTAATTTCCCATCGTCATTCAACTCAAGACATTTACTAACACGAGCTTTAGCGTGATCATGTTGCATGCATAGCAAATAAAGCTCTTCCAAGCTCAGCATATTATTTCATACTAGAAAACTGTTTACTCTACACAGCTTTTAATCGTACACAAAGTTCAAATTTGACCATCGACAGCATACCTTGATTCTTGGGAACCTCGAAGACAAATTCATGACTTATTTTTATTCTATAGATACTTTCAGACGAAGTGTTTAATGGTTGCAGCTCGCTTGATATCTCCCAGAGCACTGTTTGCTAAGAATACATGCCCCGCTAATATATCACATCCGTATGAATTTAAATTGGTTACTCTTCATATCACCCTCTCCAAGAAGTCTTTTATACAGAGAAGCTCGTCACTTTGGAATGAACTGAGAATGTTTCCAACAGAATAAATCCTGCAAGGATACAAGACCTTCGCATACGCGCCGCTTTTGACGCAATTTGACGAATTCCTCAGTATCCATTCAAAAAAAGTAGTTTTAGATCATATCGGTTTTTAGAAATTGTAAAATTGCAACTACTTTTCCAATTGTTCATCTATAAATACGACTTTTCTTGTACTGTATTTATTGCAACTACTCAGAAAGACATGTTTGACCTTATCATAATAGTGTATATAATAAATATCTACATACGTATATTGAATATACACCCATCTTACAGTATATTATAAAACTCAAACTCCAAAGCTTCGAATAATAACTTTGTAGATAATAAATTAATCTTGTGTATGCATTTTTGATTGGCAGTTTATACTGACAGAAACTCGTTATTTATTGCTTTTAAATAGTAAATAAATTCCATATAGTTATAAACCTGTTAACTTGCAAAACTCGTGAATAAATTAACAATTTTAGTTAAGGTATATTACATTGCCAAAATGCCTATCTATAAAATCATTTAACCTTTATCACAACTATTACGAATGACGACATGAATAGCATTTGAACAATAGTTTCAAGTAGTTATTCTTATGTCATTTCTTTTATACACCAGTAAATGACATGTAAAATTGGCCTTTAACTGCCTGAATCACTAGAAAGCTAATCCGTCAATAGCTCTAAATTAACAAGAATACCAACAAGCTAACTAAAGTTATAAAATTAAACAGTAGAGCCTGTCCCAAAATATAAGATCCTTTTTTGCCGTTTTAAGTGGGCAATATGAAAATTCTGACCTTTTGTTTATGATAGGTTGCAGAGATGGACTTAAGAATTTTATTCATTAATGCAAATAAATAAAATTATAAGTGTTTTTGGAGATGTTTATTTTTAGATGCATGTAAAAACAAATGGATAAGAAGTACAAATATACAGTTTGAATGAATGGGGTTTACAAGAGGGGACATATTGTAGAAATAAAAATATATTTTAACTTAAGCCTAATTCAGTTTCACTATCATTGTCATCAGCTGAGGTAATTATCAGTGGTTTTATATTATTTACATAAATATATGAATCTTCAACTTTAACAACGTGCTGAATGGAATTCTTCCAACTTTCACAAGGTATATCATTTATAACTTTTTTTACTAATTCAACCACTAACACGCTTAAAGTGGGAGGAAAATCTTGTGCCCTTATTTTTGATTTAACTTATGTTAAATATGTTCAGTTGGATTAAACATACAATAATACGGAGGAAGCAGCAAAACAGTGTGTCCCATTTTCTCAGCCATACTATCACAAACATATTTCTTTTTCAATTTATAGTCTTCCAAAACTTCCAAAAGATCACTTTTTTATAACTAAAGTCAAAATAAATGTCATTTTCTAACATATTTCCGATTTGGTGTTGACTGCATTAGGAACCTTATTTAGTAGGCGACTATGCTAACTTGCATTGTCCGTAACTATAACACTCTGTTCGGGAACATTTGGCAAAAGGGAATTTTGAAATCAATTTTCAAAAAGTTTTGCGTCGTGTCTTCGTGATAGTCCAAACTAAAATCTTTTATGTTTTTTGCAGATAATAGTAGACAATTTAAAACCCAGCCCTTTTCAGCTCCAGCATGCAAAATGGTTATTCGTTTACCTTTATTTGAAGGTGCGTTAGTCTGACATTTTGTACTGCTGTCAACCCACCCTTGTTGAACAGTGTCATGGGTATTGAACCATGTTTCGTCAAGGTAAATTATTGGCCAATTCTCTGATCGATACTTTTTATTTTCTTGTAAATAAGTATGTCGCAAGATTTGTAATCTTTGTGACTCCATCACTACTTGCCTTTTGTTGATTTTTCGGAACATGAATCCCATTCTTAAGAGAATCCTGTGAAGGGTTGATGGGCCACAATGTATATTGGTCCCGTCCTGCACCAGTCTTAATTTTATTTTGTCTAGTGTCGGCACCAACTGTTCTTCATACATAGAATATATTTTTCTCCTGATGACATCTTTTTCACAATCGTCTCCATGATGTGATGGTTTTTTTACAATACCCTTAATGGTAGAAATTGGGGTTTTTGTTAGTTCACTGGTTTCTTGCAAAGCACTTTGTTTATTCAAATTTATTTTTACCAAACTGTCGTAAATATTTTTCACTATTTGTTTAGCATCAAGTGATAAATGTTTTCTCTTGCGATAGCCACTATTGCAATTTTCCCACGGACGCCACATAATTAAAATAGAACCGTTACGTTGTAAGTTGTAAGTAAAACTAAAAATAAAAATAATAAAAAGTATCTTTCGAATCTTAATGGAGACCTGTGGTCATTAGGCCTATATTATCAAATACTTAAAGGGCTCCAAACCGGGTTGTCAGGTAGTAAATATATAAGTAAAAATAGATCCAATATGATTGCAGATGCAAGTGAGGGCGTTATACAAAGCAGGTAAAATAAAAAAACGTTTATCGTGATACCTGCGCAAACAAAACCGTAATAGGGTCATTTTATGCCCCATTGAAAAAGCAAAAAGGCAGGCTCTTATATCTCGAGATTTACTATACGGGACCATAAAAATCGTTTTTATTTCTGATTAATCCAATAAAAATGATAAATAGTTTAAAAATTCTAAATGCTACTTATTCTAAAGTCCTATTTCACGATACATTTTTAACAATTTTATTCAACAAACATTTTTGTTGACATTTGACATATGAAATATAACAATATCAAAAACAGCCAACAAGTCAACAGGACAACTAGAAGTTTGATATTTCATGACAACAGTCTAAGTTATAGACCCCTTTAGTGATTCACCTACCTTTAAAACTAGCCTAATTTGGTAGTTAGTGATTTAAAATTACAATAGCACAGTAAGCTAACTAAAGTTGTGAGGCTGTGCAGTGTATGACCAGAATATTCATTTTCATTTAAAATTAAACCGTTAAAAATGAGGTATTGTATTAAAATTTCTCTCAAATATTCTGATTAAAAGGTTTATTTCGTCATATTTTTAATACAATATAAGACAATGTCAAAAACAAAGGTCAACTGGACAGCTAGAAGCTATATCGCAACTGGACCGAATCTCACCTTTAGGCCTTTTTAGTAAAACTGGCTATTTTAATGCTTTACTATACTTTTTAATAAATATATTAGAAGATGTTTAGTTACGCTTTAAAAATTATTAATAATAGCCGGACTCTATTTTAATACCTAACAAAATCAACTATCATAAATATTCTTAAATTTATAGAATATTATTAACATAAAATTACACAAATAATCCGATATTAAAAATATTAAGTAAGTGGTTATACCTGTCGAAAATGTAAGTTTTTGTGTTATTATGCCAAATTATGAATTACCTTGAAATAAAAAAAAATATATTTTTAAAATTGTACACCATTTAATCATATAATTTTCATGTTTCTTTTATTGGAATTAATTTACGGTTTTGAGTTCTAATATTTTAAAGTATTTCATTATTATTGTCGAAAAATGACAGACAAAAATAATAACAGGTCAACTAAAGAAAATTACATTAATACTTTATTGTATCAGCTATTAATTCTTAAATAACAATTACTAATGTGAAGACTGATCTGGACTAATAATTGGAGTTATGTATTACTACTGCTACTACTACTAGTACTATTACTGCTATTAATACTAATACTATTACTCTTACTACTACTATTACTACTACGTATATGTCAATTGTTCCTTAAAAACCTATATTAAAAACCTCAAGTAATTAAATAGCACACAAACAAATTACTATTAAATATAGGGCCATCTACTATTCCACTGATTACTCCATCAATGGTATAAAATTCTTTATGTGTTTGTTGTAATGTAGAACACGAACAACCATAAACAAAATGGAAAATTGTCCGATGGAATAAAAAAGATACCAACTAACAGCTCAACGCCAACATCTATCTAAAGATATTAATAGTCGAATAAGCGAGTAACCTTTTAATGCATTTAAAACAACATTAGAATTGGTTGCAAAAACCAGCGAATTGTTTAAAATTCCTAGAGGAGATTACTTTCTGCCCAGCTTGTACGTTTGAGATTTTGCTAAATAGCTCTAAATGACAAAATAAAAACATTCTGGGTTGTGAAAGATACTAAATATTACCAGATATAATTTGATCTTTGTTTGCCAATATGAGAAACAGAAGGATTGAATAATGACTTACTATTCCAACTATTTTTGGTCCTTTATAACCAATTTTATATATATATATATATATATATATATATATATATATATATATATATATATATATATATATATATATATGTATATATATATATAGATACATATATATATATATATATATATATATATATATATATATATACGCGTAGGCTGAAAAGTTTTTTTAGTCTGACACATAGTTCGACGATTAGTTTACAAGTTACAGTGGTTTTAGTGCCGCTACTTTTGATATTTGCAAAAAAATGAAAAAAATCGAATTTAGTGTGTTGATTAAACACTGTTTTTTGATGAAAAAACATACCGTTCAAGTAAAGCAATGGTTTAATAAGTGATATGGGGACTCTATCCCTGGAAAATCACTCATCATTTACTGGTATGCTGAATTTAAATGAGGTGGTTACACCGAAAAACGTCAAAAAAATCGACAAAATTGTTTTGGATGACCGTAAAGTGAAATTGCGTGAGATAGCTGACATCCTAAAGGTATCAAAAGAACATGTTAGTCGTATTTTGCGTAAACATTTGGGCATGAGAAAGCTCTGTTCGAAATGGACCCCGCGTTTGCTCACGATGAACCAAAAACAACAACGTCTGTGATTCTGAGCGTTGTTTAGACTTGTTTAAGTGCAATAAAAAGGAGTTTTTCATGCGATATGTGACAATGGATGAAACGTGGATCCACTACACACCAGAATTAAATCCACAGCAGCCGGTGAAAGCCGCCCGAAACTACCAAAGACACAACAGTCGGCTGAGAAGGTTTTGGTCTCTGTATTTTGGGATGCGCATGGAATAATTTTCATCGACTATGCCGAGAAGGGAAAAACCATCAACAGCGAATATTATATAACATTATTGGGGCGTTTGGAGGCAGAAATCCCAAAGAAACGGCCCCAAATGAACAAGAAAAAAGTACTCTTTCATCAAGACAATGCACCGTGTCACAAGTCAGTGATTACGATGGCAAAATTACATGAATTGAAGTTCAAATTGCTTTCTCAATCATCGTATTCTCCAGATTTGCCCCCCCGCGACTATTATCTTGGGGTTTAACAAATTTTACTTTTATGTTTGAATTACTCACAGATTAAAAGATGCTGAAAATGTAAAATAAAATAAATATTTTATGAGCACATAACGCTTAATAATAAACAATTTAGTTTATTTCACGGAATTTGAACAAAAATAGGTTGACACACCTCAAAGAAACATGATCTCGATATATATATATATATATATATATATATATATATATATATATATATATATATATATATATATATATATGTAACGGCCCAAGAAAAATTAGGAAAATTGTTTTTAGGTTTCAAGATTTACTGCTTAAACGCTACTAAGTAAGAGAACGAAATTTTCTTTATAATTTTAGAAATGCCTTCTAGCGGTAGACGGAAACTTTAAAACATATTTCTCTTAGTTAATTTTTCATTAAACTTATGTGGCTACGCGGTACAAATGCCGTTACCTGCTACAAATTTAAAATTTTGAAACTAGGTTACTCATCTTTTCAACTGTTTCAACTGAATGTTTATACTTTGGGATATACATATATATATATATATATATATATATATATATATATATATATATATATATATATATATATATATATATATATATATTTAACTGAATGAATTTAATTTACACGTTTGAAATTAATATATTTTATTTTTAACTACTTAATTTTCAGATTTTAAAAATAATATATTACTTTTGCTGGAATCGATTATAGCGCTACACTTTAATACTATTTCAAAATATTAGTTTCTAATTTCGACTGAATTAAAAAAACTGAAAGAATGGTCTTTTTCTTCCAAGACATCCATGAGAAATTTAAGCTTCAAATATATTGTATTATAAATTCTGAAATTCAAGAAATCTGGAAATTATATTTTTTATCATTCCCAATCATAACTAGAAAATTATTGGAGAACACTGGAATATGATTAGAGTGACCTTAAAAATGCCAATAGCATTATTGGAGTTTTTACTTGTTTTAGTTATCACTGACATGTTTTATTTTTTTCTTTAAGATATCAAGTAATAACGCTTTGATTATCTTTTGGTTGCAGAAATCAAATTCATATTTATTTTCTATTATGTATATTTGTAAAAGAAGTACTGGATAAATAAATAATAACTAATACTTTTTTATATATACAAGGCTATTTTTATTATTTTATATTATTTAAAAATGCATCAGGCTGTAATACTTGAAACATTGTCTAAATTTTTGACCATTACCATTTTAAATCAATCTTTTTTTGAAGTCTGCCTGCTTCTAATTAGGTTGTTTTATTATGTTATTACTGTATTACCTTTAACATTTCCTTTTACCTAGAGGTTTAAAGTATTTCACGCATTACCTTGACTTTCATTTTTATGATTCATAAAAGGACACAAAATAGATTTGTTTGTTAAAGTATATCGATTAATTTTGTTTTTATTTCAAATTTTATTTCATTAATTATATATATATATATATATATATATATTATATATATATATATATATATATATATATATATATATATATATATATATATATATATATATATATATATATATATATATATATATATATATATATATATATAAATTCTTCAAAACCACGGGGGTCCAAACCATGAACTATCCAGACGTCTCATCTATGAAGGACTAGGACATGCATGTATTGCTCCATATCAGAGTTCGCCAGCCAGCCAGCCTAGGTGAAGAAGGAAATGGCCAGTATCAGCAGGGGAGATTTAAAAGACCTAAGAGTCTCAGCGCCTTCTCTTATGAAATAGCCATAACTTAAGGTAATATAAGATTTGGTACCTTAATAAAGGCAAAAGTTAAAAAGAAGCAGAAATAAAAATAAGCGAATAGAGTATTAATACCTCTATTAAATGAATAGTAGTGCTATAACTGTAAAAAAAGAATACTAATATTCATTTAATAGCGGTATTAGTACCTTATTTGTTTATAATAACAAGGGTAATAAACAAATTATATGGTAAGATACAACAAATTGAGCCAAATTTAAAAAGCATACCTAATCTCCACTGGAGGCTGATTAGAGCCATAACCAATAAAGTGGTTGGAACACAGCCAACACTCACCATAGGTAGCACGATTTTTCGAGGAATCCCCCTGAGGCCTATGTAGTTTAATGTAAACCTAAAAACGGACCAAGTCCATATTTCAGCAGTCCACCCACTGTTCTCTTATTTGTCAATCCATCCCGAGACGCGTTTCGGCGTATCACAGCTAATCAGTCGTTCTAGGATCGACAAACAAGGTAGGGATAAAGTACTACAAATTATGTTCTCTTGTTTGTAGATCCTAGTTCGACTGATCAGCTGTGATAAGGCGAAACGCGTCTCGGGATGGATTGATAACTAAGAGAACAGTGGGTAGACTGCTGAAATATGGTCCGTTTTCAGTTGTTTTACGTTATATTAAATTTTAGTTTACCCATACCTTTTAGTCTTAAATTAAAAATCTTGGCGGTTTCACACCGGATGCCGCTGAGACTTGGCTACGATCACTCTTGGGAGTATGTCATTTAAATATTTCCGGCTGATACTAGGAGTTTGCGATTTGCCTATTCACCTTGGCTGACTGAGGAGCTCTGATATTGAGCGAAACTGAAATTTGTTATTAGGAGTTTTTGTTGAAGTCAACTTTAGCATTAGTTTTGTTCCAATATGAATAGAAAATGACCGGCTCTGCAATACAAAAACCCAATTTAAAATAAAAAAAAGTTTAGTAATCTTTGAGTCCTAAATCCTCAATAACTTTCAATTCCAGTCTTTTTGATTTTTTGAACTTGGCCAAGAAACAAGCATTTTTTTTATTAACGAATATTGAAATTAGTAAAACAATATATATATATATATATATATATATATATATATATATATATATATATATATATATATATATATATATATATATATATATTATATATATATATATATATATATATATATATATATATATATATATATATATATATACATGAAACCTTTTGTCCTGCATCGTTTACATGCTCTTTAAAAGGATATAAAGATAACTCTTATTAAACAATATTATTAAGTGTATATCTGTTATTTATATCTAAAAAAAATTATAAACGCACATAACAGCTGGTATTTCCAGCACAACAAGCTGCCAGTATTAACCTACTTTCACTTGCACTGTTCTAAAACCAGCACCATGCTATTTGCAGTATAAACTAAATATGTACTATGGTTCTTGACATAAAGATAAAATTAACGCCAGTGAAATAAAGCATGTTACGTGTTCTTACGTGAGATGTATTACAACCTGAATCAGAAATTTGTAGGCTAGTTCTATAACTTCACCTAATAGATGTGTGAGGTGAAACATTTTGTTTCACATTGCGCTTTCGATATTTTTATTGGCTCGAAATAGGACCCCTATTCCAATGCATGCAAATTAACAAAGCTGTAACTTAAGGATTTTCAAAAGAACTAGAGTATTAATTTTTCGGTTACAAGGTTTGTTTTCTATAAGGGTAAAAAAATTCCTGGATTTTTAATAACATTTTTTATGAAAAAGGAGGATAGAAAAGGAGAGGGTATTATTGTGAAAATTCTATCGGCCACCAATCGTTAACACTGACGCTATCAAAAACATTCTACCAGTTGACAAAGTATGTTATTCATAACATCGTTCTCCGCCAAATCAATGATCCAACAGAAACTTGAGTACGGTGAAGATAAGTAGAAAATATTGGACGGAATTGCAACTCGGTCTTATGCAAAAAAATTACCATACTACTTCCGTACACACTGTTAAAAACGGAATGGTCGCACGTGATGTGGTAGTGAAATCTGCTGTAGATATGTACCGGTATCGTTACATATATTCGTTACTTTTAATAGCAAGTTATATGTAGATATATAAAAGTATTAATTTAGAAAATATTTAGCGGTTTCCTATAAATTTAATGTTAAAGTTTAGTTATTTCGAAATTCACTATATTTTGTATCTTATGACAATTGTTTCAGTAGACAGTACCTTCGTCAGATAATCGGTAACTCCGGTGTCGGTATCTGACTAAGGTACTGTGTACCGAAACAATTGTCATAAGCACAAAACATAGTGGAAATTTAGAATTAGTTATTTATAATTATGAATTTCCATCAACTTTTTTCTCTATTAGCTAAAATTATGCACTTTAATAACATTAAGAAAGCCAAGAAATGTTGGAAATATGACAAAACAGCGTAGCCTTAGCTGTGATAATATTTACAACGACAGCGTCAAGAATTTTATTAGCAAATCAAAAATATATTTGGATATATTCTTTTTCTCATTCCCACTAATATTATTGTAATGAAGAGCTCTAACCTTATAAAGTTTACATAATTTAATATTCTATAATTGCTGATTGTACAAGCTTTACAGAAATAATTTAATGTAATGTTTCTCTTGATAATGATTCAAGTATAGCCTATCCCAAAATATAAGATCCTAATTTTTGCCGTTTTAAGTGGGCAATATAAAAATTCTGACCTTTTGTTTATGATAGGTTGCAGAGATGGACCTAAGAATTTTATTCATTAATGCAAATAAATAAAATGATGAGTGTTTTTGAAGATGTTTATTTATAGATGCATGTAAAAATAAATAGATAAGAAGTACAACAAATACAGTATGAATGAATGGGGTTTACAAGAGGGGACATATTGTATAAATAAAAATATATTTTAACTTAAGACTAATTCAGTTTCACTATCACTGTCATCAGCTGAGGTAATTATCAGTAATTTTATATTATTTATACAAATATAAATATATGAATCTTCAACTTTAACAACGTGTTGAATGGAATTCTTCCAGCTTTCACAAGGTATATCATTTATAACTTTTTTTACTAATTGAACCACTGACACGCTTAAATAGGAGAAATATTTTGTGCCCTTATTTTTGATTTAACTTGATGACAAATATGTTCAGTTGGATTAAACACACAATAGTACGGAGGAAGCCACAAAACAGTGTGTCCTATTTTCCCAGCCATACTATCACAAACATATTTCTTTTTCAATTTATAGTCTTTCAAAACTTCCAAAAATGTCATTTTCTAACATATATTACTGTATTTCCGATTTGGTGTTGGCTGCATTAGGAACCTTATTTAGTAGGCGACTATGCTAACTTGCATTGTCCATAACTATAACACTCTGTTTGGGAACATTTGGCAAAAGGGAATTTTGAAACCAATTTTCAAAAAGTTCTGCTGTCGTGTCTTCGTGATAATCCAAAGTAGAATCTTTTATATTTTTTGCAGATAATAGTAGTGTAGTAATTTGAAACCCAGCCCTTTTTAGATCTAGCATGCAAAATGGTTATTTGTTTACCTTTATTCGAAGGTGCCTTAGTCTGACATTTTGTACTGCTGTCAACCCACCCTTTTTGCACAGTCTCATGGGTATCGAACCATGTTTCTTCAAGGTAAATTATTGGCCAATTCTTGTAAATAAGTATGTCGCAAGATTCGTAATCTTTATGACTCCATCACTACTTGCCTTTTGTTGATGTTTCGGAACGTGAATCCCATCCTTAAGAGAATTCTGTGAAGGGTTGATCCGCCACAATGTATATTGGTCCCGTCCTGCACCAGTCCTAATTTTATTTTGTCTAGTGTCGGCACCAACTGCTCTTCATCCATAGAATATATTTTTCTCCTGATGACGTCTTTTTCACAATCGTCTACAAGATGCATTTGAAAATCTTTCCGTTTTTTCCTGTTCCTGAGTGATGGTTTTCCTACAAGCATTGCAAATTGGGGTTTTTGTTAGTTCACTAGTTTCTTGCAAAATACTTTGTTTATTCAAATTTCTTTTTACCAAACTGTCGTAACTATTTGCTTAGAATCAAGCGATAAATATTTTCTCTTGCGATAGCCACACAATTTTCCCACGGACGTCACCTAATTAAAATAAAACCGTTACGTTGCAAGTAGTAAGTAAAACTCAAAATAAAAATAATAAAAAGTATATTTCGAATCTTAATGGGGACCTATGGTCATTAGGCCTATATTATAAAACTACTTAAAGGGCTCCAAACCGGGTTGCCAGGTTGTAAATATATAGGTAAAAATAGATCCAATATGATTGCAGGTGCAAGTGAGGGCGGTATACAAAGCAGGTAAAATAAAAATACGTTTATCGTAATACCTGGCAACTATGCACAAAACCTTAATAGGGTCGTTTATTGCCTCATTGGAAAAGCAAAAAGGCAGAATCTTATATCTTGGGATTTACTTTATCTTCGATATGATATGATATCTAACATTAATATCAATAATTCTAGAAAAAAAAAATTTAATTTTAATGCAAGAGCAAAACTTGTTAACAGTCTAGGTTCGGAGTTCAGGAGGTTTAAGAATATTAGACAGTCTAAATCACCAAACTAGGACGTGCTATGTTTGGCTCTATTTTAGAGTTCTATATCTGAAAATACATTAGTAACCAACAAACCTCAGCGCCGTTTGATATGAAACCGCGAAACTTTTAATATCAAAGGTAACCAACGAGCAGGCAAAGAAACTGCTATCTGCATAGGAGAAAAGGACACTTATACAGCTATTAGCTGTTAGATAATACTAAATATAAAACAAGTAATTTGAATAGGAATAATATTGGCCCCATGATTCTTGAACCTCCTGTATTTTTAATGCAAGTGCAAAGCTTACGGTTTTCGTCCGATCAGATACTACATATTTTTACGTATTTTTTAAGGACCCTAAACATATATTGCGTTAATAATTTATTATGTGGATGTGAGATTTGAATTGTATTTGATAATCATGACACCAACCTACATATTTAGAAATTTTGACAATACCTAAAGTTGCTGAATAGCCTAGTAAAATTTACTAGAGAGTATTATACATATACAGATACTCTAAGATATATCTAGTTTTTAAAACATATATAATAGAATCTAAAAGTTTTCGGCCCAAGGTTAGTAAGTAATTAATTAATGGAATGCAATAATCGAACAATACAACCTAATACAATAAACTTTTATTTTAGCATATTTTTTTAAAACATTTAATTAACTTTTCTATATTACTGGAAGTCATCTGAATTTTTATTATCGTAGTTAATTAAATGTGTAAACACAACTCTTATCACATTTAGAAGCTGTAGAATGGATATTACAGAATTCTTAGAAATTTCGTTGCAACCAAACATTCTTCGAACTGAGTAGGGATCAAATGTGTTTGCAGGCACGTTGTTCCACGATTCTGCCAATAGTCCAGATGGTTTCAATAAACATTTCGCTCCTGAAAGGCTCTTTAATTAGTTCGTTAATTACGCTTTATATTTATTAAAAAATATGATAGTTTGTAAGTAAACTGTTGGTCTGTTTATTTCTCTTTTTCGTTTATTATATTTAACTCTCTGAGAACATATTAATAGGGTTTGTAATTAAGGGTCACCACAGTAAACAAAAGAGCGCAGCTATCACAATTTGGCAAGATTATTTATATCAATCAAAACAAACAATTAATCACGCTGAATTCTGGTTGCTATAAACATCTTCCATATACTTTTTGATTTACAGTAACTGTAAAATGGTGTTTATCTTAATTAGAAATATCATTATGTTTATGCTAAAGGGTGACTCGCCTATCCGCCTATTGATGTTCCTAGCTGGACTGTCGACGTGCAGCTTGTATCCACTAAATAAATAAGTTATATTTTGTCTGTTTCACAAATATACAAATCTCGTCAATAGCAATTGTAAAAATTAAAACCTTGTAATTAAAAATTATTATAAACAGATGTTTCACAAACAATTTTACAGATTGCTCTTAACAAGTATGGTACTGATCCGTAAGTTGTGAAAAATAAAAAAAACATGCTAGGGAGAAAAATGTCGGTAACAAGTGTAAAACATTTCATGTCAGAAATATTGTGGTGTGTTATGAAACATTTAATCACATTAGGTGCATAAGCAGGAGCTAAACGATGATAATCAAGGCAGAGAAATTGTTCTTGTAAAACATCCAAAATATTTTCTAGTAAGATTCATTTTTTTAGGAGAGTTACGTGGTATTTCACTTGATTGAAAAATCTTTCACGCTTTAAGACCAGTGGGCATTGACATAAAAGATTTCCATGTTAGATCTACTAACAATCATACAATTAATAAAACAGTTTCCATTCCCGAGCTATTATTTTTACTTGTGGTCTATCAACGAGTCCAACGACTGAGAAAATCTTATTGTAGCCAAAAAAGCCTAACGAAACGTTTGGAATATTTTTATATTAACAAACAACTTGTAGAAAGTTGATTTGGTTAACTAAATACGTAGCGTTTCTAATATTTTTCCACATAGTTGATTTATCCACTCTATGTGCATCTCCTATGACATGGTACTGCATTTCCGTTCCTAGCCAATGTAATTTTATACATAGTCTGGAAATATCTATTCGAAATTGTTCCATTTACACAGATATTCTAAATCATTTATTGAATTCATAACAAAAAATGAAATTTAAAATTGATTCTTAAAGACTCTTGGGCTACTTTCAACAATTTTTTCATTTTGATATTATCAACCACATCTTTTTCTTGCTTGAAAATAATTTTAATTTGTAAAAATATCTACCAAATAAAAAAAAATAGTAAAAAATGATTAGTGAAGAACGAGTGTTAGTTAATATTTTGTTGACTACATTTGTTAGATGCAAGTAAATCGATATACTTGATGATAGTCGAATGAATGAATTAATGATAGTTAATAAGAGGTAATTTACTATACTCGTAAACTTCTAAAAATTCATCTGTTATTAAAAGTCCATCACTGTAAGTTTGTAAAACATCAATAACTATACTTTGCCACATTTATTAGACGCTTCTTTTTTACTTACAAACTCGTTATTTTGTAAAGTAGGCCCATGTACAAAATATTGGATAATAATTTAAAAACTTTTTTTTTCTAATTTTAATTATCTAAGGATTTGTCAGTATATGAATACAATTTTTATGTAAAAAGAAAGACTATTTTTTGGACGTATTAATAGGCTTCGAGATTTTTGCACGATAACCCTCGAACAAAATGAGAAATCGACTTCTAACTTAGTACATATACCGGAGATGTTCCTTTGGATGTATATTATTAAATATATCCTCTTCAGAGTCGTCAAAGTAGAGGAATTATTATTTTGTCATTACTTTCACTTTTAAAAGAAATAGCCTGTATTAACTTATTCTTTAGTGTAGGAATATCATACTCATTATTTATTTTAGGACTGCGTGTTTGCAAGATAAGTATTGGCTAAATCATTTTATTAATTATCTTACTAAAAATACCTTTTGAACATTAACTCAGTTAATATATTTTAACAAAACTCAATATTCTATTCATTTTTGTTTTGTAATTTTTTTAAGATATACTTGACACGTTTGGCTCCAACAGGTACAATAGAGATTTTCACGGATAGTGGAATGTAATACATTAAAATTCCGGGCCTCGATACGTTCGTCCAACAATGAATTTGCACGACCTTTTGCCAAAATCTCATTTGACTATTTTCAAGTGCTCGTGCTGCTGCTGCTACTCGATACTGTGATCTTGCTGCTGCTGCCGCTTGAAACGATAGTTAGCTTCGAGCCGCAGCAGCAGCAAGATCACAGTACCGAGTAGCGGCAGCAGCAAGAGCACTTGAAAATGCCAAATGAGATTTTGGCGAAACGTCGTGCAAATTGATTGTTGGACGAACGGATTGAGGCCAGGAATTTTAATGTATTACATATATATATATATATATATATATATATATATATATATATATATATATATATATATATATATATATATATATAATTAGTAACGTTAGGATGAAGAAATGCAGTGTTGTTTTGACTTGGCATTACTTATGCTTTACTTTACATTCAAACCACATTAGATAGTAAAATGAAATTTAATATTCTTTGACAGTATACTTGAAGTAGACGACCATTTCAGATCCAGTTCGTAGGAAATGTGACATTTTTTATTTTATTTTTATTTTAAATTAAATGCCCTACAGATTTTTGAGTTCTGAGACAATTTTCGCATGCAATAGATATATATATATATATATATATATATATATATATATATATATATATATATATATATATATATATATATAGTTATGTGTGTGTATCTGTTCTAAAAAAAATTCAAATATTTCATGGCCATTGAAACGAGTTTGGTAGAAATACAGTCAATGAAATTAGTATAAAGGCCCCTCCCTCATGAATGTTTAACATTTTAGGGCAGATTTACCTGTCATTAATAAACTTCTAACAACCAAAATAGTATTACTGCAGACTTCATTGAAATCTTTCCTTACTTATTCCAAACATCTAAAATTGGTCGTTTCGTGTGAATCAGAGCAGCGAAATTACTGAGAATTATCGTTTATTGTTCTCAAGAAATTTGTACCCATGAGTTGCTTACTAAATTGTATGAGAAAAAAATTGTTACATACATCATTTTAATTTGATTCTTGCAAATTTCATCTGTCGTTTATTATTTAGTCGTATTTTGCATGTCTTAAATATGACTTAAATAAAATTTGAATCTACAAACAATATACAAGGCTAGAACAATAAAAAGCATTACTATCGACAATTTCGTTTTTGTTCACACGTTAATAAACATGATATTTATTCAAAGAATTAACTACACTTTATTGGCAATCGTTGATCGGATGGTATAAATATTGATAATTCAATGAAAACTATTGTAAAAGACATTTCTGCTGACAACAAACAAAATTATTGAATGCTGAATCTTTAATAAGTAATAAAAATTTAAGGAATATTCTGTATAAAAACGTATAAAAAAGCATTATTACGATTGAAAACTGCTTTCTATATATATATATATATATATATATATATATATATATATATATATATATATATATATATATATATATATATGCAGTGAAATTTCCCTTGGGCGGACACCAACGGGACCGACCGAAAGTGTCCATTCAAGAGAGGTATCCGCTTAAAAAAAAATACAAAAAAAATCTTTATTTAATGAAAACTGTAATTAAAGAATTTGGGACATATAAAACGTATACTTATGTATGTACGTATTTTTAAAATAAACAAAAAACAAAGATTTGTTACCTTTAGATACATATAAAATATAATAGGACAGAGTTATACATATGAAATGAAAGGTCACTTTAATGACGCAAAAATTCATATATCGCTATTTGTCTTCTCTTTTTCTTTAAAATGGCGTACCCAAATCGTATTTCTAATTTGGAAAGAAACTCTACAGACTCTGCATCTTCGTGATCTTCGGCAAAACTTTTAAGCTGCCTGGTTAAGGTAATAGCGTCACCATAATTTGGGATAGCATCTGTTGGAACTAGAACCTCATCGACATCAGAGTCTTCGGAAAGTCCTTATATTTCATCTGGATTTTCAATTTCTTGTTCTGAATCTGGATTTTCAACATACAAATTTTCAACTATGTTCAAAAAATCATTAAGGTTTTCATTATCAGTCAACTCCAATAAATTATTATTTTTGAGGGTATCTGCAAGTACGTTAAGTAGTAGGTCATCTTCTGGATCAGATGTAACAGCCTCAGTTAACTGGTCTTCACTTTGCATATTTTCATGCTTAAATCCCGCTTTACGGAAGCAATTTTTAACGGTTTCCTTGTTTACTTGTTCCCAAGCGGTTTTTGCAAAGTAAACTGCACCCAATAGCGTAATTTTCTTAATTAACTCAAAAGCTGTACCAGCAGTTTCAATGGTTACTATCAGGTGTTTTAGTATTAGACTTCGGTAATAAATTTTTAAATATTTTATAAATCCCTGGTCAAGTGGTTAAAAAGCTGATGTGCAGTTAGGGGGCAGCAACAGGATTTTTGTATTTTTTTAAGCGGACGTCTTTTGGACGAGATCCCTGCATTGTCTAGAAATAACAAAATATTTCTTTTTTCTTGTAATTTTCCATCAAGAGCCTACAACCACTCTGTCATAATTTCTCTTGTCATCGAAGATTTCTTATTATATTTCCAAGTTACAGGGAGGTTGTTTATGTTCATATTTTTAAATGCTCTGGGTTTAGCTGCTTTACCAATGACTCAGAGTTTTTTATTTTCTCCCGCCATATTTACACAATGTAAAATTGTAAACCTCTCTTTGGGATATTTACCACCAACACATTTTTCTTTTTTTAATATTAGCGTTTTGTTGGGTAAAGCCCCAATATACAGGCCTGTCTCATCGGCATAGATGTCTCTCGGTCTTACTTAAAGAAGGGAATTTTTTCCAGAATGATGAAACATCTTCAGCAATAGCCGAAGCTCCTTCTCCTGAAATCGCTTTAAAACTTATGTTGTGGCGGATTCTAAATTTATTAAGCCAACCAGAAGAAGCAACGAATGTAGAATGTTCCAGAGACTCGGCTATTTCTTTTGCTTTGCATCGTATTAGCGGACTGAAAAAAACATTAACAATAATTTTTTTGCATTTTTGTCACGACAAGCCTACTGATACTCTGACCACTTTTATCCTTTTTTTGAATTGATATGAAAAGAAAATCAACGCACTAATTTCAGAAAACCTTATCTCAAAAAATTAATTCATGTCCATACCTATCAAAGGAATCCCCTTATGGCGAGCTGCTATAAACCAGTTATAACACAACTTGTCAATTTTGGTTCCATCACCAGTCAAAAAGCTTCTTTTTTTCATTCAAATTGCTGTTGGATATCCACTTGTTTAGAAGGTAGTCACTTACACTTAACTTTTCCTTATTGTGAACTTCAACAATCTCAATTTTTCGGTTAAGCGTGAGAATTTTTTCTATTTGGAGCCATTTCTACAATGAATGTGTCGCCCACTGTGTCTCTTTGTCGCATAGGCCTCAGACTAATAGTAAATCCCCGCGTATACCGAAAAATTGAGATCAGTAAATCCCCGGTTTACTCGGGAAAGTCTCTCAGTGAAGCCAGGCAGTGACACTGGCGCGCGGCACGTTTGGGAACAGCGATACTCGCCACAGAAAAATGAGACAAGGCGTTTATTTTTTATTGTTTTTTATCGCGTTCAGAGAAAATTTTATTGTGTCCTCGTCCGTTCAAGAGAATGTCCGTCCAAGAGAGAGTTAACACAATGCCAATTATATGAGAGTCCGTCAGGACCATGAGAAACTGTCCGTTCAAAGGAAGTGTCCATGGAAGAAGGGTGTCCGCGAAGGGGAATTTCACTGTATATATATATATATATATATATATATATATATATATATATATATATATATATATATATATATATATATATATATATATATATATATATATATATATATATATATATATATATATATATATATATATATATATATATATATATATATATATATATATATATATATATATATATATATATGGTATCTGGATAATATATGGATTGGATGGACTGATTCCTTGAATGTCTTAAATTATTTTCTCGAATTTCTCAATTAAGTCAAATAAACAAGCAAACAGAGTGATAAATAGTCAGACAAAGAGGTGGACAAACTGATAGATAAAGAAACAAACATGCACGAGCATAACCAGACAAGAAATCTACGAATGGCTGTTTCGAAAAAACAGACATTGAAGAATATGTTAAAACTGCCTATTTTACTAAAGATAATCAGTAATCCAGCTAAAGTTATATTATGATGCAGCTCAAGACCAGAAAATTCATTTTTATTCAAGATTAAAACTGATAAAAATGGAAACTTATTTTAGACTGTAAAAATTACCAAATTTCTTACCTGCTCTGAAGTTTTAGTACTCGATTTTTATTTTAAATTTCCTTACACAATTGCTTTTTAGGTAACATCTCTGATAGGAAATATAACAATGTCAACATTAAAAGTCAAGCAACTAGAAATTTTAAATTCCATATCAACTAAATCGAGTCTAAGTGTTAGAGAATAGGGCTATTTTTTTTAACTCTTAGTAGCATATGTATAATTGCAAAATAACAAGAAACATACTTGTTATTGCGAAAACTTCCAAAAGAATAAAAGGAAGTTACAAGTGATCAAAATCTTCATTACCTTCGCATTAACCTTATTACACTGAACAATAGTAAGGATTAAAATATATTAGCCTTATGGGTGTCGGTACTACCTGTAATTAAATTTGTTTTTATTTGGCATAGAGTTTTTAAGAAATTTGTTAAATAAATATAAGTATATAATAAAAATCAAAGAAGTTGTTTATGGTATTTACCATTATACTGATGGTATTCTTACCTAATATCCCAAATTTCACTCATTACATTGTCTTTTAATATTTGAAACTGTATGTATGTATGTATGTATATTACATTGATAGGCATGCTATTAGCTAAAATAATAATGCGTTATAGTCTGTGCTTTCTTTAGCAGTCCACACTAAATTTTTATTATTAGACTCTGACCACTATATTAATAGTTTTAATCCCAATAAATCGCTATTAAAAATTTTCAACTAGGTTTTTGTAGTTTCTAATTATGCTATCCCGAAAATGTTAGCTTCAGGTTCTTTTTAAAATTCATTCAGATTCCATTTTTAGTGTTCCGTACGGAACACTTATAAGACCACTTCGGTGTCTGTCCGTCCATCACACCCGATTTTCTTCGAAACTATTTGACATAGAAGTTGAAATTTGGCACTAATATAGGAATTGATGGCCTCATCAGAGCCATGTAGTTTGGAAAGTTAAATTTTAACTTAAGGGATAAGTTTTGGTGAATGAAATCAGAAGTGAAAAGAAAATTTTTTTACCAAGTCATCGACTGGGTGTCAAATGAAAGCTTGTAAAAACATGAAGTCAAAAACATATATGTTCTAATACTTGCGCACGCTTTTCTTTGTAGTAAAATTGCTAAAAATCGTTGCCCTCCCTTATTCCAATAATGATCAAAATCTTTTGAAAAAATTCTAGAATAATCTCCACAAGATGCAGATTGGACGAAAATTATTACGAGTGCATTATCTTTGATAATTTATATGGTATACGAGGCTGGTTTGAAAAGTCCGTGCAAAAATAAAAACTACTTATGTGTTTGGGGTAAACCTTTTTTATTTTTCGACATAGTCTCCTTTCAGGCTTATACACTTCGTCTAACGATGTTCTAGTTTGTTGATCCCTTCCGAATAATAGGATTTGTCCAAGTCTGCAAAATATCCATTAGTGTCTGCAATCACCTCCTCGTTTGAATAAAATCTTTGTCCCGCCAGCATTTCTTCAAATTGGGGAACAAATAGTAGTCCGAGGGAGCCAAGTCTGGAGAATAGGAGGGATGTGAAACGAGTTGGAATCCTATTTCCATTAATTCTGCGACCACAACTGCTGAGGTGTGTGCTGATGCGTTGTCGTGATGGAAAAGGACTTTCTTGGGGCCAATCGCGGGCGTTTTTCTTGCAGCTCGGTTTTCAAATGGTCCAATAACGATGAATAATATTCACCTGTAATAGTTTTACCCTTTTCCAGATAGTCGATGAGGATTATCCCTTGCGAATCCCAAAAGACAGTCGCCATAACCTTTCCGGCCGAAGGAACGGTCTTCGCCTTTTTTGGTGCAGATTCCCCCTTGGTAACCCATTGTTTAGATTGTTGTTTGGTCTCAGGAGTATAGTAATGTATCCATGTTTCATCCACAGTGACGAACCGACGCTTAAAGTCCTCCGGATTCTTCTGGAACAGCTGCAAACCATCCTTGCAACACTTCACACGATTCCGTTTTTGGTCAAGCGTGAGCAATCGCGGCACCCATCTTGCGGATAACTTTCTCATGTCCAAATGTGTATGCAAAATATTATGTAGCCGTTCAGTCGAGATGCCCACAGCACTAGCAATCTCACGCACCTTAACTCTTCTGTCATCCATCACCATATCATGGATTTGATCAATGATTTCTGGAGTCGTAACCTCCACAGGCCGTCCAGAACGTTCAGCGTCACTTGTGCCCATATGGCCAGTCCGAAAATTTTGAAACCACTTATAAACTGTTCTAATCGAAGGTGCAGAGTCACCATAATGTTTATCAAGCTTCTCTTTAGTCTCCTGAGGCGTTTTGCCTTTCATAAAGTAATGTTTAATCACCACACACACACGAAATTCTTTTTCGTCCATTTCTTGAAAATCACTCGACTTCCTTGATTCACACGAATGCCAAACACAAAGAAATAGACCAATATGGCTGAAACTTGGTGTGCGTTCATTCAAGAGATGCTACTAACTAAACATGACCTCGATACGCGCCGGTGGTGCCGGACTTTGCACGGACTTTTCAAACCAGCCTCGTATAAAAAAACAAAAATTTCAAGGTCATCAGTTTTCAACGAAGATCGGAAACAAACTTTGCTGAAAACTCATTTAGGGTAACAATTTTTTTTTCTTTGAAAAGCAATCACTGTACGGAACACTAATTTTGCAAGTCCGACTAACACTTAGCCGATTTTTTATCCTTCATACTTCAGCAGATGCATATTTTTTTGTACAAAATAGCTTAAAAAATAGAGAAATAAAATTTTTTAATCTTTAAGCTAAAATATACAAGGTTTTCCGTAAAAACTTAAGTTTTAAAAAAGTATAGTTAAAAATAATGTGATAACCAACATTTTTGTTTATCTAACTACTTCCATTAAAAAAAAAGATTCCTGAAAAATCATTTAATATTCATGAACAATGAGCTGTAACGAATTCCTGAGTACACTAACAATACGGTTGGTTGACGTTTTGAGTGGTTGGAATTCCCGAGAACTGATACTTGAACGCACTTTAAGTTTGCATCTTTCCTTGTCTTTGGTAGCAACATAAAGTGGAACTAGTATCTTCAAACTTCTGAAATAATTTTATTCAGTTTAACACTCAGGGTTTCATTCACGTTGCATAAATGTTATTAAACAATATTATTGATTTCGTATAATATTCGCATACAATGGACTGCTCCGGTAAAATGCTCCATTGCAAGTAAATTTTCAACGACTGAGGTTACGCTCTGTGCTTCCACAATCTGCTGCTCCAAACAATTTTGAACTTGTTGAAGTTGTATACAGATACATGATGCATATATTTCAGAAGTTCTTTTAGGAATTTTTTTTAGATAAAAAAGCTTTTTATTAATGTAAAAACTTTCAATGATAATTAGAATTATTAGCAATTATAAATATATTAGATTTGTAATAAAAATTTCCCATTTTTTGTTTTTCCTCAAAACTTGTAAATAAAACTAGAGTTTTGAAAAATTATCAATACTTGACAAAAGTTTTTGTTGTAAATTTTTTCATCTTTCAGTATATGCTACCGACATAGTAGCGAAGTAGAAGACACCGACAGTTTTAGATATAAAGTCCTCTTACCATATCTGCTAAGATCCGGTAGTTATTTAAAAACTCTTATATCTTAAAAGTTTGTTGACTGTTACTTATAGACACAATGCCAATCTATAAATCGGCTTAGTTCATTGAATTGGAATACAGCAAGACCTTAGAACAATGACCTGCAAAAAACTAGTCAACAAGCATTTGACAATAAAAACAATATACGTTTTAAATTAAAGCCGCACAATGTGGTTAGGAAATAAAATACAATATATAAAAAATCTTAAATACAATTTAAAATTTCTTACAATAAGTTAAAAAATGTAATAAAAATAAAATTTCGGTATGGTATCTGAAATATTTAATTATTAATTTCTAAAACCTTTACTGTTCCACAAAAGTAAATTCAGAAGAGTCGCTGGTAATGACTAAGTTTTTCCGTAGTAAGTTTTTGCAAATGATTTGTTCTAACTTTTACACGTAAAAATCCTCAAAGGATATAATTCAATAGGTCATAATTTAGGATTCAAAAGATATGCTTTATTAAATTAATCCCTTAAAGGACCCCGCAAACTTTAGTCCTATCAAAACTTTTGATCAGGACCTACAGCATATCCAATTTCTAACCAATTTGCCCATTTCCGTAAGAAATGTGCGGGGTCCTTTAATCGGTAACCCACGAAAGGTAAGTAGTTTTTTGACATAGTTTTCCTGTTTTTTTTTCAGAAAATAGTACGTTCTGTACTAATGAGAAAAATATAACTTTCTATACGATATCAATAGGTAGCAGCAGGCTTAAGAGTGTAAACATTTATATGTTATACAAATTTTAACAAATAAATAATTATTGTTAGTTAGCGGAGGTCGTGCAACGGCTTATACTCTGGGCTCGCGAGTTCGATCGCCTCAGGCATTCAGATGCTCTCTTAAATTTTCTTATGGTTCTTCATATATTTTTTTGTTTGTTCATAGTTTCGGTGACCTCAAACCGATATTATTTTCTTTCATTAAATTCATTCAAGTAATTATTTATTTATTATTTTAATATTAAATTTATGCAAATAAATGCACAACAAATTTCGTACTTATCATGATCGGAAAGTGGCTGTATTGCCTCCAGCATAACCCTGAAATTTGCTTACTCGTTCCAAAAAATACGACTTTCTAAACTTGATAGGTATATACACTAGCATCCCATGAACTATTATAATTTTTTGTATAGAGAATTTATATAACCAGATATAGGGTATTAAAATTTTCAAAAATAATAGATATCATGAGAATACAATAAAAATACCAACAATAAAACTATTCAAATTTAAATACAATATACTTGTTATTCATTTTATAAAACTCACAAGTGAAAGCTAATTTTGAACTTTACAAAAGTATAAATAATTTTATGTAATAAAAACTCATATAGTACACAATACGCAAAAAATGGTCCTTATTGACCTTCTTTACACTTCCATACTATTACAAGCCATATTTTAATATGGAGGATATACATAAAAATTAGTTTATCACTCAAATAAATTTGGATAATGGCTTGGCCTGCATTAAGATTTTTGCGTTTGGCAATTACCGGAAATTTTCTGCAAAACCTTCTAATAATGATATAATGGTGAGTAAAATTTCTGTTCAAAATTTGTTGGTATGTGTTTTTTTTTTTTACAGAAGATATTATCCTAATCACCGGTCGATGGTCCTATAATTTGAAATTGTAATGTTTATTAAGTTCTTAATTAATTTTTAATTTTTGTTAAAAGGTATTTAAGTTAAGAAAATGAAAAAATTAGTAAAATAAGTAAATTTTTATATATAATATAAAGTATATGCATTAACGACAAATTATGGGTAACTTTCTTTAAGAAAACGCATTCTATATTATATTTTTCTGTTAGATATACAATATAATGAATATCCTTATTTCAGTAATTTCTTACAATTTAATTTTAAAAGCTTTAAAGCTATTTTTGATATGACCTTAGATTGAATAGCTATTTAAGGGGTTACATACACCTGGGCGCTGCAAAAAGTATGTATATTTAAAAAAATATATATATTAAAGGCTATAAAGTGAATAATACAAAAGAATAGCGATTATATATCTTAATTGTGCTTTAAATGATAATTTTTTTTAAATATGTTTTAAATGTTAACATTATTTTTTATCGGGTTAAATAGACCACTGATGAAAACCATGGCGCTTCCTTGTCTTCAGGATAACTTCACAAAAAATAAATATAATCTCCAAAAATAAAAATTAATCTTGTAGTAATTAATACAGTAGTTAAAAATTGTAGAAGAGTTTTTTTTTCAATAATAAAAATATTACGGTGTTTTAAACTTTAGTATGCAATTTTCGACCAAAAAATTTATGTTTAATTAAAAAACCTCTCAACATTTTGTAGAAAAAGTAATTATTAAGACTTAAAAAAAGTTAAAAAATGTTAAAAATTGACTGAGTAATATTGCAGAGGTAGTGGTCCCATTACGACGCCAGGTCACGTTTTTGGGACCTGGCGTCTAACTTTGGAATGGAATTTTCTTAATTTTTTCTTTAATAATTCTTAGAAGTTAGGGAATAAAAATTCTTAAAAAAATAGAATTTTTAAAAAATCGTAGTGTATATAACTCCTCAAATTTAAATATGTGCCAATAGCATGTTATTAGGGACTCTAACAGACCAGCAATATTTCTTGTCAAAAGCTTGAAGTAAGAAGAGGGATTGCTGGTGGTACGGTGAATATAGATCCTGCCAAGTGTACCAATGAAAGCTTGTTCGAATATTGCATGCGATTGCATGTAGTGAGGTTTCAGATTTTTAAGATCTCGTGGCTAATAAGCCAAGTTCGTACGGCCAATGAAAGAGAAAAAAAAGAAGGATTTATAATATTTAGTAGAGGACTTTTAGGAAAACGTAACGGATACAACTTTTCCCGATTTATGATAAAATATCACTGCCATCCTGGAAAATGGCGACGAGATTTTAGTATTTTGTTGATAACATAAGAAGCGTTAAAGCTATCAAAAACTTTAAATTATAAAAGATTTCAGCATAAAAAGAGATAGATTTTGTATATTTATATTACAACGTTATTTTCAGAAAGGAAAAAATCATCGATTAGGTCAGTTTGTAAGAAATATATTATATTACATATATATATATATATATATATATATATATATATATATATATATATATATATATATATATATATATATATATATATATATCTATATCTATAATATATATAAAATGCAACGTCTCTCTGTCTGTTTGTCTGTCTGTCTGTCTGTCTGTCCGTTAGTGCGCTTATCACTGGAGAACGACTTATCCGATTTACGTACTTTTTTTTTAAAAATATACATATGTTCTCTGGCCAGGTTATAGGCTATATTTTATTACGATAGGTAGCATAGAGAATGAGCAGTGACGATAATAGTGAATGAAGTCGGAAAAAAGTTTGCCGCTAGCGCGTTCCCTTGCAGTACACAGCCTAAACCATTAAATTTGGAACAATGTAGCAGAGAATATCTATAATTTATAATCTATAATATATATAAAATGCAACGTCTCTCTCTCTGTCTGTCTGACCATTAGTGCGTTTATCAGGCGAGAACCACTTATCCGATTTACGTGTCTTTTTTTAAATTCATACATATATTCTTTGGCCAGGTTATATAGTAATAATAATAATCTATATCTATAATATATGTAAAATGCAACGTCTCTCTGCCTGTCTGTCTGTCCGTTAGTGCGCTTATCCCTCGAGAACCGCTTATCCGATTTACGTGATTTTTTAAATTCATACATATGTTCTCTGACCAGGTTATATAATAATAATAATAATATTCTATATAATATATATAAAACGCAACGTCTCTCTGTATGTCTGTCCGTTAGTGTGCGTATCATTCGAGAACCACTCATCCGATTTACGTGATTTTTTTTTAATTCTTAATTTAATATATGTTAAAAAAAATCTATAATATATATAAAACGTAACGTCTCTCTGTCTATCTGTCTATCCATTACTGCGCTTAACACTCAAGAACCACTTATCCGATTTACGTTTTTTTTTTTTTATAAAATACAAAGGCAATAAACAGAGACAAAATGCTAATATGTAGGAAAAAAGATGGAAGTTTAGCAGTAAGCTTCGCAGAAAGACTGAATAGATGGGGGGAGTACTTTAAAGAAATACTAAATGGAGATGAAAATGAGTTAAATGAGAAATAGGAAGCAAAATTAACTGAAGGGCAGGAGGCGACAAATAAACCCTGCAAAGAAGAAATAAAAGAAAAACTCAGAACCCAAAAAAAATAAGGCCCCGGGTGGAAATTGTATAACTGATAAAAGCTGGAGGAGTAGATCTGGAAAATGAACTATGCCGGTTGGTGCAAGAAATATGGGAAACAGAAAAGATGCCAGTGAGCTGGAGAGAGTCGCTCATTTGTCCAATATACAAAAAAGGAGAAAAAACTATATGTGCTAATTACAGACCAATAGCCTTACTGGATGTCATAGATAGTAGTGTTGACTATCAAAAACAGACTAGCAGAGAAAGCCGAGTCTATTCTGGGAGAGTACCAGTGTGGATTCAGGAAAAATAGATCAGTTACAGACCAGATATTTCCGATTAAGCAAATCCAAGATAATAGCTTAGAACAAAATTTGGTACTACACTTGGTATTTGTGGATTTCAGAGAAGCATATGACTCTGTAAATAGAGAAAGATTCTACAAGATAATGGAAGAACTAAAAATTCCAAGTAAATTGATTCGCATGGTGAGAATGACCCTGAATGACACAGAAAATAGAGTGTTGGTTGAGGGCAAAGTATTATACAAGTTTAAGGTGAAGAGGGGATTAAGACAGGGGGAACCAGTGTCGACATGTCTATTTAATTTGGTATTAGAGAAGATAATCCGGGAGCCAGAAATAAAAACAAATTGAACGATATACCAACAAACCAGAGCAAAAAAGAACCTCAAAAAAGCCATAAGTAGGATAGAAGAAAGGGGAAGGATGAGAGGACTAAAGATAAATGAGGAAAAAACAAAATACATGGAAATTACAAAGAAGAAGGATAATAAAAACAACAAAAGTTTAGATATAATAAACAACTTAGGGAAAAGACATATGTTTGAAAAAGTAGACAAATTTAATTATCTGGGAGTAACAATAACAGAGAGTGGACAAGAAAGGACGGAGATACAAGAAAGAATAGCAAAAGGACAGAGATGTTTGGGGGCAATGAATCCAATATTAAAATCAAAGAATGTATCAAGAAAAGCAAAAGAAAGAATATATACGACAGTTGTCAGACTCACGGTGACATATAGATACGAAACGTGGAAACTGAATGCAAGAGAAAAGGAGACGTCGGAGGTGTGGGAAAAGAAAGCTTTGAAAAGAATCTACGGAGGAAGGAAAGAAGAGGGACTGTGGAGAAGAAGAACAAACTACGAATTAAAATGCCTATATACGAAACCCCTTATAAGCCAAATCATAATAAGCCAGCGATTAGGATGCTTGGGACACGTGGTAAGGATGCAGGAAGAAGGAAGAAAGACAGGCAAAGCAAGCCCTAATAAGAGGAGTGGTTGGAAGAAGGCAGTAAAGCAAGATCCGGAGTTGATCGGAATCCAGCACTGGAAAAAGCTAACAGGAGACAACAAGAAGTTGAGACAAGTATGCAACCAAGCCATGGGCCTTTAAGGCCCCTTGAGCTATATAATAATATAAACATAACGAATAAGCAGTGACGATAAAGGTAAATCAAGTCCACGCGAGCGGAGCCGCAGGCACGGCTAGTATATATATATATATATATATATATATATATATATATATATATATATATATATATATATATATATATATATATATATATATATATATATATATATATATATATATATATATATATATATATATATATATATATATATATATATATATATATATATATATATATATATATATATATATAAAATAAGATTTAATTTAAATTGAGATAGTAAATTGTAGTAAGAGAAACTTTTTCTCTAAAATTATGATATTTGGCCGTCATTTGCTAAGATCGTGATTAAAACTTAATTTATGGTAAATTTTGCTGCTTTATCAAGTAGGTTTGGATCGACAATTTGGCAAATTTGCCATTCTTAAAATTTCTCGACTTAACTTGGTTTCCCGCATCTAAAAAACTTCGACTGTAGTTCATTCGAAGGAACAATATAAATGTTCTATAGTATTTTAAAGAAAATATTATATAATAGATTTTAAAATAATAATGGAAATCTAAAATAGTATTATATGTAGCATTTAGCATATATTTTTTACTCCTATAAAGATACCTAGGGTTTTTATTACACATAAGAAAATATATTAACCGTCGCTCCTGAGGATGGTTAGAAAAACGCGCGTCGAGTGCAAAAATAAAGCTTTTGGTATAGTGGTGTAACTGTGTTAGATAAAAAAATAAGATGTAGTCGAATATTAGTTCTCTATGTATTAGAATTTATATTTTTCTTTATTAATTTCAATAGAGTATTGCAGGATTCGGTACACAAGCTTTCCGGTGTTCATTTGTAGTCTGATGTAGAGCTAAAATTATTTCAGTGTATCCTGATACACAAAACACTACTAAAATGTTATCAAATACTATATATTATAGTAAATAATTACATGTACGTAACATATGTCGGTATAATAAGTATATTTTAATAGTTATTTACATACCAATAAGAGAAAATGATATTCCATGTGCACGCTACGCCGCGCCGCCGTATTCGGAGGCCTGAAATCTAACGAGTTGAAAAATGCATGCAAGCAAAAATATAAAATATATTTTTTCTAACTATTGTTGAAGAGCTCTTTTTTCTGAACACAAAATTTATCAAGAAATGATAAATTTTGTACAAACTGAACAAACATATCAGTTAAATAATATTAAAAAAATATAACTTTTATACATGACTGCACATAAATATTTTACTGTTAGTAGACTTCAAAACTGATACAATTGTATAATTAAAAATTAGCATGTCTTCCGTTCTATATTTCATAATTTTTATTGAACTTTCACCAAGTAACATAAGCATTTTTTTTTAACTCTACCATTAAATTTGAACACTGACCATACGAAAATAAGTTTTTATCAGTCGATATGCTTTTTGTTTTATTCTTCTACACATACATTCTAGTGCGAATTAGTTGATTTGGGAAAAACACAAAAAAAGGACAGATGTATTTATTTATATATGTAACAATCAAGTTGGCAATGATTCAAATGAAAGCCATGTACTGTAAACAAAAGAGCGCAGTGAAGATGTTTATAGCAACCAGAATTTGAGAGAATTAACAATACCAATCAGAACCGATAATATAATTTGGCAGGATTAATTGCCTGTTTTGATTGGCCTTGTTAATTCCGGCAATTTTTGCTAGCTATGAACATCTTCCCTGCCCTCATTTGTTTACAGTGTTATAAAATGGTATTTTTTCTTAATTACAAACGCCCGTTGTCATCCGATTTAATTTACATAAAATAATTGAAAACTCTATTATGTAAATGTAAATGGTTATTAGAAAAAGCAGTATCGTGTTTATTAATAACTAGAATATTAAAATATGTAAAATTAGACTGAAATGAAAATTGGTCATACCAGACATTCTGACATTTGTTTTTTTGAGTAATGGTGTCTATAAAATGATGTTTCTGTTTTTACTTAATTATATAAAAAAGAAAATGATGTATGTCGCTAAGCAATTAAACCCACTTTCAAAGGTAATCACCTATAATCTTTAAGATCTTCGAACGTTAAAGTAACTTTTTCATGTGATAAGTTGCGCTTCGCGAGATTTCTATTTATATACACCAATAAAACATTAAAGGTGCAACATTCGTTGTTATGATGAAATTATACATATGAAGTACTTTCATCATTTTATGCGTGTTTTGGGGACCTGCAAAGGTAAAAGAAAAAGTTGCGGCAACTAGTTTCTGAAACGAAACACATCGAGTTGAATTAATGTTCGAAGACTTTAAAAGTGACCAGTAAATTCAAGAATTCAAGGTTACTTCATAACACAAGTAAGATTATCAGCAAGATCAAATGACAGAATACCATATAGTGTCGCTTCGTTGGATCACCCGGTTAGAAGGATTACAGTCAACTGCTCAAGAAATATAATCAGGCGTTAATTGACATTTTAAGTAGCTCTATTTCTTTTGATATATTGCTTTTCTTTAATAATTTAAACACTGGGTTACGTAATCGCTAGTTTCAGAAGTGAGTTGAGAAACTCTTTGTTGTAAATTTATTGCGTAATGAAGGTAAATATTTCGGGTTCAAGTACAAATACCCTATAGCAATATATCAGTAGTAACTAAATAAAAATATCAGTAATGGCTGTTACGAATGCAGTTTTTAGATAGTAGGACCACAGTCATGTGTAATGTAACATTTTTCTATTATTACTTCTATTACTAATGCAAGGATTTAACCACATAGGCGTGAGAGAGAACTGTCGTTTCGGGAGAATGACAAATAAAAGGATCCTGAACTTTTTTTAAGGTTATTTCAAAGAAATGATAGTGCTGGTGTACGAAAGCTTTTTTTTATATGCAAAAAATCATTGCAAATAATGAACGCCCATGAAAACATGATAGAAATTGCGTTTTTAACTCGGAGAAAGTGTTAGTTATCATTGATTTTCAACAAAAATACCTTCCACACAGTGATGATTACAGAGTGCAGGTATGGAATAATGATTCCGCAGCATTTATTAATCAGTGTATCAAAAAATGTTTAAATAAGAGGTATAGGATGTTACAGGGCGCACACGCTGACGTTGGCAATAAAATGTTTTGGACTGTTAGTTCGAAGAAATTATGCCATTTTGATTTTTAAATGAAAAGCCCTATATATTATTTTATTTTTGAGTCCTACTAAAAATTCTAGATATAGTCTAACATACTATATGTCTAAATTGAACTGTTTTGGAATTATTGTCATTTGAAATTTAAAATAAAAAAAAGACAAAAAACTATTAATACATACCCTAGGATTATTTTTAACAATTGCTCAAAATGGCTACCGTTAAGAGCGAGGCATTGACCCAATCTGCCATAAATAACCTGAACAGAGTTTTGCAGAGAATCCGGGGTGATCTGTACTACTTCATATTGAATTCCTTGTTGTAAATCTTCTACAGTTTCAGGTCGACTTCGATAAACTTTGGTTTTCAAATGACCCCATAAAAAAAATCGAGTGGCGTAAGGTCAGGACACCTTTCAGGCCATTCTACAATACCTTTTCTGCGTTTCCATCGATTAGGAAAAATTGCATCCAAGTATCTACGAACATTGATTTCATAGTGAGGGGGTGTTGATACCACAGATTCCTGTTAGGAGTATCCAAATTATTTTCATCGGAAAAACAACCTGCACAAGTTGGAATAACTTGCTCTTGGACTAACTGTAAAATTTTCATCGATAAAAAAAGGACCAATGATATGACGTCCACAAATCCCTACCCACAAGTTTATCTTTTGTGGTCTTTGAGAATGACTGTCGATTATCCAATGGGGATTCACAGTAGACCAATACCGGCAGTTATGCCTCTTCCGTTAAGACAAAATGTGGCCTCCTCAGAAAAAACAAAATATTATGAATTAGGTTAGGATCATTATTAATTCGTTCCATCATGACCTCGCAAAATTCAACGCGTCTATCGAAGTAATCTTCAGATAATTCTTCATCCAATATAAGACTTAAAGCACCTTTACTTAAGTTGTGGTCTAGGCAAAGCTGACGAGTGGCTGTAT
Source organism: Pachyrhynchus sulphureomaculatus (assembly GCA_019049505.1). NCBI lineage: Eukaryota > Metazoa > Arthropoda > Insecta > Coleoptera > Curculionidae > Pachyrhynchus > Pachyrhynchus sulphureomaculatus. The sequence goes on from CM032447.1 coordinate 101,250,725, forward strand.
GGGGATTTTCTGGAATTTCCAATAAAACATCTAACATTTATCATCGCTTGTTTGAACTTTTGGAGATCCAGATTTAGAACGATCCTTAACATGACCTGATTGTGTGTTTTGCTAACTACGGATTGGGTAATATGTTCTCGATTCGGATATTCTGCGTTAAAAAGATCACACACCTCCTGTTGTGTTCTCCTACGGTCTCCGTAACCAATCACCATTAATAAAGTGATTCTTTCAGTTTCTGTCAAATGTACTATTATGATATTACGCTCAAATTGCAGTTTCACAGAATGTAGCATTAAACGTTTTCGTCAATAAATCATTTTTTGACGCATTAAGTCGTTACCTGACAGTAAATGTTTGACAATAGCCAGCTTAATTTTTTTTTAATGTGGTCTCCTTAATATCACATATCAATAATTCCAAAACAGTTCAATTTAGGCATATGGTATGTTAGATAAATAATATCTAGAATTTTTAGTAGGACTCAAAAATAAAATAATATACAGGGCTTTTCATTTAGAAAAATTTAAGACGGCGTAATTTCTTCGAACTGACAGTTTAAGACATTTTATTGTCAACGTCAGCATGTGCGCCATATAACACCCTATAACTTTTATTTAAACATTTTTTTGATACACTGATTAATAAATACAGTGGAATCATTATTCCATACATATGGGGCACCCTGTATATGTAATGTAAAATGCAATAAAATACAATGTAAAACCTTAAATTTTAGAATATTAAAAATATAGTGTCAATCTTTTTAAACGTAATGATTTTTTTTAATGCTTTCTAGCTACACGTTTTTTAATAATTGTCTACAATTGCGTCAGTGTTTTTAATTGATTCAGTTTTAGTCTTGCCATGGATCGTAAACCATTTTAGAGCATGGAACAATGTTTCTCCGACACATTACAAATAAATTTATTTCGCTATGTTTCTCTAGGAAGAAGTAAATTAGCATTACGATGTAACTTGAAACGACTCTATAGAAATAGCATAACTATAAATTTTAGCCTTTCTCGACAGTCTTTTAATTTGATACATAATTTTACTAGTCAGATTGAAATTAATAGCCAAATTCACTAAAAAGGTCTAAAATTTAAACCCGATATCGCTGTTATGGAATTTACAATTTACAGTTGCCAATTGACTTTAATTTTTGACACTATAATTTAAAATAAAAATTGAGAAACAAGACCTAAAAACAGACAAGCAGTAAACAGTTTTTCGAGTTTTGAAATAATGTTACATTCTTATATGTTTCATCGTAAATAAAAACGAATTATCTGGTACTTCATAACTTCAGTGTCTTTTTATGTACCTAATTGCCAAAGCAGTATTTTCTATAAAAGCTGCTTACTGCAGCTTTAAGCATTTCTATTTTATTTTGGTAGCCGCGGAAGATATCTAACCACTTCATAACAAAGAACGAGAGGGAATATATAATGTTTATATTGAAGATAAATTTAATAATTAAATCTTTGTGAAAAATAATTGCTGGAAATGTCTCAAAAATAATTCACTGGTGGATTCAGTTGTAATTACATTTACACTAATAAAAATATTTTACAGTAGAGCGAAAAACAGCATAATCTAATGATCTTGAGCATCCCAAAATGTTACATGTCGCCGGTTTATTTTTTGGATTACCTTTTTACTAGTGTCGTCTATTAGACTTCGTCGCACCGTTGTGAGCAGCCACAGGACCTTAAATTACAAGTCGGGTTTGCGCAATTCGTGTTCCGCACCTTCATTGCTTTTAAAATAAATTTTTTTGTTACGGAGGTATAAAATGGACAGTTAATTCACAAAACACACCCCAAATGAGTTTCCAACAAAGTTTTTTTCCAATCTTTACTGAAAACTGATAACCCTGAAATTTTTTGTTTTTTATCTACACACTGTGGAAAATATTTTAGAATTTTTTCAAAATTTTTTGATAAGTACTTTTCGAAATAAGAGTGGGGACAGTGATTTTTCGTAATTTTTTAAAAATAATACAAAGAAAAATGTGCGCAAGTAATACATTATAAAGATCTTATAAGTGTTCCGTACGGAATACTGAGAAATCTCTTGGGTTAGAACTCAAACACAATAAACTCAAAATCGATGACGGGAGGAGAGAAATTTTTCACATAAAAGAAGCTTTTCATACAGTGGAGCCTTAACCGCATAAATTCCATGTACAAAATAGTTTCGGAGTAAATAGGATATGACAGACGGACAGACAGACACGTACGGAACACTAAAAATGCCCCAAATTAGACCAGTTTTAAAGTTATTATCCTAGTTTAATAAACATAACCTGCAATATTTAACGATAAGAAAAACACAACCAGAGTGTGTTTTTTTGTATTAAAAATAGTAACACGAACATTTTCTGTTGTGTAATAATATTTTAAATTTAAATGAAGACTGGTTTTATATAAAATTTGTAATAATTTACCTCGAAGGCACTAATAACTTTAGCTGTTTCGGTAAAATGTCAAAGTATTATATCGGTTAATTGTTTTAAGAAAATCTCAAATTATTTATAATAGAATTTTCGATTTTTTACAAAACAATAAATAAAAATCCTCTTCCTGTAAAACATAAGTCATCATCATCATCATATCATTTTCTTAATATAGATAATATCATTCTGCACAAATAACGACCATAAATATATGCATATTGTATACTTCAAATGGATATAAAAATAAAACAATAATTTTATGTCGTAACATCCTTTTTAATTATTTATAAAGTCGGCTTACGATCACTTCAGAAGATGATTACGAAGGTCTTAGATATGTATGTTATGTTATTAGACATTATTGATGATTTCTAAGTTGAAGGACTTTTTCTTTAAAAAAATTGGAAATATGATATTATGCTATAATCATTTGTTCTAACTAGTAATAAGAAAAACGGGTACATGGTGGTTGAATTAAGATTTACTACGCTCTGACCTCAGAAATAATTAAATATAGATGAAAATATTGACTGCAAAAATGTACTGGAGTCAAATAAATTTTATTTCATTACAAATATTTATATCCCTATATTCGACATGAGAGCTTTTTTAATATTACATATTAATTTGATGCTAAAACCTGTGCAATTCTGAAAGCTATGGATAATGAAGGATAGACTCTAGATACTCAAACCTAATTAAATATATATATGACCATGCATCGCTACAAATAACCACTGACGATAATATCCGTACCGAAAGGATAGTACGTTAAGTAGCCCTAATTTCACCCAAACTGTTCACCTTAGCACTGGAAGATGTGTTTAAAAATCTGAACTGGCATGACAAAGGAATTAACATAGATGGCGTACGACTCAACCACTTAAGGTTCGCAGATGGCATTGTCATTATTAGCGAGACAGGAGAGGAACTTCGAATCATGTTGCAAGAACGCCATGAGGCTTCCTTAAAGATTGGACTAAAAATTAACTCAAATAAGACCAAAATAATGAGTCCCCAAGACATAGATGTTACTGTTGCTAACCATTTGCTCGAAAACGTGCCTCCATACATATATTTAGGACACAAGATTCAACTGGGAAAAGAGAAGCGGAAATCTCTAGACGAACAAGTCTTGGATGGGTAGCATTCGGTAAAATTGGACATATAACGAAGTCACCAATTATCGCAATAAATCTTAAAAGGAAAGTCTTTAATAGTTGTATACTGCCTGTTTTCACTTATGGTCTAGAACTAAAGCATTAACTCGCAAGGTAACGCTAGCTAACAAGCTCAAATCATTCAAAGAGCAATGAAAAGAGTCATGCTTGGAATAAGCCTTCGAGACCAAATCAGAAATAAAGATATCTGAGAAAGAATAAAAGTACCGGATTTATTGAAAAAAAAATCGGTCAAGGGCAAGTTGAACTTGCGCAATTAGTGTTCCGTACGTTGATTACTTTTAAAATAAAAAATGTTGTAACGGAAGTATAAAATGATCGGTGACTTCATAAAACACACCCCAAATGAGTTTTCAACAAAGTTTATTTCCAATCTTTACTGAAAATTGATGACCTTGAAATTTCTGGTTTTTTTTTATATACCAGATAAATTATTACAGGTAACGCATTCGTGATAATTTTCGTTCAATCTACACCGCGTGGAGAATATTCCAGAATTTTTTCCAAATTTTTTGATAAGTACTTTTCGAGATAAGGCGCGGGTGGACAGCTATTTTTTACGATTTTTTAAAACAAAGAAAAGTGCGGGCAAGTATTACATTATATGTATATTTTTTACTCGCGTTTTCACAAGCTTTCATTTGACACCACACTCGATTACCTAGTAAAAAATTTTTTTTTTTCACTTCCGATATCACCCCCCAAAACTAACCCCTTAAGTCAAAATTTAACTTTCAAAACTACATGGCTCTGATGAGGCCATCAATTCCTATATTATTACCAAATTTCAACTTTCTATGACACATAGTTTCGGAGAAAATCGGCAGACGGACAGACACCGAAGTGATCTTATAAGTGTTCCGTACGGAACACTAAAAATAGCACGGCTAAAGTGCAATTGGCGGACATATTACGAGTCAGGATGCGAATAGGTGTACTGATAAATTGTTAACATGGAAACCAAGGGAGACCAAGAAAAGTGTGGAAAGACTACAAAAGCGATGGCGAAACGATATCCAGAGGATTGCAGGAACGAACTGGACACAAGTGGCAATGGATAGAAGAGCATGAAAGGTTTTGGAAGAGGCCTATATTCAGGAATGGATGAACACAGGCTGAGAAAGAAGAAGAAGAAATTCATGCTGTTTAAGGTACCATATGTCAATATTCTAATATTTTCAAGATAATGATACATGAATAACTTTTTACGCTTTAGCCGCACTTACTGTCTACCGTTGCTTTTTGAATGACTTAAAAATTCTTATCCTAGTTTATAATATCTTATTTAACAATTTTATTTTAATATTGTTATTAACGTAGTAATCGGAAGACATTTTTAAATAGTTTGACAAAAATCGTTTTGGTTTGATGTAAGAACAACTGAAAACGAACGAAAGTCTGTATCTCAGCAGTCTATCCACTGTTCTCTTATTTGTCGAATCTATCCCGAGACGCGTCTTGCCGTATCACGGCTCATCAGTCGGGCTAGGATCGACAAACAAGAGAACAGAATTTTTGGTGCTTAAGCCAGTACTGACGGCCAATGATGGTCAGATATAACGCTTACCTCGTAGGTGGCACTTCATCGGAGGCTGACTCGCTGAAGCCATACGCCGACAGAATGGTTAGCAGCAAACACTTCACCACCAAATTATTTTGCTCAAAAATTGCACTGTTTAGGCCTATATATAAGAAATGGCCCTGTTCAAAAGTCAATATCTTGCTAGTAATTGAATTTTCAGATGTAATACCTTATATGAAATTATCTACAATTTCTGCTTGAATGCAAATACAGCAAAAAAATAATATATTTCATTTACTGGAATCTATTTGAGCGAGATAAAATTATTATGATTCTTGTTTTGTTATATCGCTTCTTGAAGTATCCCAGATGAAAAAGTCCATTATAATCAGGTAAGCTTAGTAACCACTATCCTGGGCAGTCATTAGCAACATGAAATCACTGTTTGTCCTCTATTTATGCTTCTTTTCTTGATGTGGGCCCATTTAGTTATCTTCACTTTTTTCTTCTTAAAATAGCTAATTAATGTCAATACTTCCTATTAGATTTCGGGAGAAGTTTTCAGTATTTGTAAACGGAATAGTCACCAATTGTAAATAATGACCTATACGGTTCTGCAGGAATTGACTCCAATTAAACTTTTACAGTTTTTAAGATTTGAAAAAATCTATTCATGGCTTAAAATCTGTAAAACAAAAATCGTTTATTTGGTTCCAGTAAACTTTTGCATTTAATCTTTTCGTCTTTTTTTCTTTCGAAATAAGGATACACTGAATGTTATTAGGGGCATGTACACGATACTAAAATTTATGAATCTTGAAAATATCACATAGAATTTGGATCTTAAAAGTCTGCTTCGAAATTTACACATTTACTAGATTTTCAAGATTAACACAAAACACTAGCTATTCAGATATTAAATGTACACATTAACTCCCGGTCCCTACCTTTCGTCGACTACAGAAACTATTTGTATTAAATTTTTCTCTGTCCTATAATTATTTTAAAGAACCATTTTTTAGTTTTGCAACTCGGTATAATACTTGGTCGTACCATGAACATATTTTGAAAAATCCATTGGAGATGTATTATCAGTTGAAAGGCAACATTGGACACTTCCTTTCACATTTCAACAAAAAAATGAAGCCTGGGAGAAATTAATGGTTTGTTCGGCTTTATGGGAAAAAATGGTCAGTTAGCTTCGCAAGCAAAATTTCAACTTCTCCATATAAGATTTATCTCAGAATTGACTTTACTAATTTATTTAATAACTCTTTTATGTACAGAACTTGATCTCTCTGATATAACCTAGAAAAATACTAGAAAACATTTGATATAAGTAATAACATTATTTATAAATAACGATAATGGCTTGAAAATCCTATTTCTTGAGGCAAGCGCCAAACTGAGGTGATTTTCTGACATCTCCCCTACCATTGTACGAGAGGATCCTACTAACCATATAATTTTCAACACTTATAAGAAAAATTGAGTAAAGCTTGAGATGACCGAAAGACACAAGTGTTTATAAAATTGAAATCACGAATTAATATTAGCTAGAGTTAAGAAATATGAAAGTTGTATAAAATTGAACAAGCTTTAATGGAACACTAAAACTCTACAGGACACACCATCAATGTAAAAGTGTTCTTGCTTCAATGTCCAATATTATAATCTCAAAGAGTAAACATCCTTAAAGGTAACTCGTGTATCGTAGGAAAAACCTCAAAAGGTCAGTTATTTTAACATGGCCTAATCTCAGGAATCATCATCTCTGATCGAACCAATGCCAAGAAAGCTTCCGTTCTAAGTTAACCATAATGATTATCAAAGGATAATTTTTTTACATCAGTACTAATCATTAAAATATTCATGTTCTTCAACCGATATTTGTATGCTAAAATTGCCCTGACATTAAAAACGTAACTAGTAATATATTAATTTAAAACTACATAATATTAGCATAGCAGTTAAATATCATTTTTATTATCTAAATAAATTTAGCCTTTAAAATAATAAAGGCTGATAAGTTTCTTTATTGCCTAGTGCAATATCCGACCTTGTAAGAGTAATTAGGATGTCTAATCTAAAAATTAACATTTTGGTACATACATCTCTTCACTTATTGTGAAATTATACAAACATTGTAATGTCAGACGCTAATGTTAATGATTGAAGCTACATAGACATAATATCAGATACTAAAAAATCACTCAATGCGAACCTCGATTTCTCTTTTGCAATAGTTACGCGCTATTTGACATGCTTTTTTATTTGGTATAAAAGAAATATTGTTCGATTTCCTCCTCTTATTTTTTTAAAAAAGAAGCCATTTTAACAATATTTATTTCAATGATATATGCATAAAACTTGTCTTTATTACACTATTTTTAAAATAAAACAACAAAAAATGCAAAAAAAATGCCAACGGTGATTTAGCGACACGACTTTTGCACTTATTGTATGGAAAACATTGACTCAATCCAAATGTGGTATGAGATGGCTCTTTCCAAGTTATCGAGCCCTGGTTGATATTCTGTGATTCTTACAAGTTTTCAGACCTTTTGCATGATTTTTATAGATTTTCATTACATTACACCGTTTGTTGATAGGAATCATTTGGATGCAATTTATTTCCTATAATCTTCTTGTTTGTGCTCCCATTTCCTATAATCTTCTGTCTGTGCAAATCTATATAATGGTAATTTTCTTATTGTATTTGCCCTTCACTAGATATCTTTAGGGTGTCAGCTATCTCACACAATTTCACTTTACGGTCACCCAAACAATTTTGTAATTTTTTTTGATGTTTTCCAGTGTAACCACCACATTTGGGCGTCCAGAGCGTTCAACATTATTTGCATCTGTACAACCGCGTTTAAATTCAACATACCAGTAAACGATAAGTGATTTTCCAGGGGCAGAGTCTCCGTAAGTCTTATCAAGCTTTTCCTTTGCTTAAACGGTATTTTTTCCTATCAAAAAACAGTGTTTAATCAATACACGAAATTCGATTTTTTCCATTGTTTTGAAAATATCAAAAGTAGCGTCTCTAAAACTACTGTAACTTGTAAACTAATCGTCGAAATGTCATGAAATTTTGATACATATCATTTGAAGGTTGGTACTTTCTAAAAATCATATAGGTTTTTGGAATGGCGACCTCAAACAACATTGTGTGGCTTATTGTGAGTGTTCTGTAAACTCAGTGTGATACCAGCATAGTTTGTGCTGGTGTGTTTAGCTTCGAGATCTCTCTGTAATAATGCATTTTATAGAGTTGTAACAATTTCAGTTGTTCAGCTAACTCTTGTGAAGTATCCTCGTGTAAACTTCGTCCGTAACGAGATTGTGCTAACCAGGTTTATAGCTTCTATTGGCCTGCTTGGTGATAAGCCATATCAGTATTCAAGCATCTATATTTCATGGCGTCCGGTGTAGTATTGAAGATACGGCAAGCTTATGAAAATATGTGCTTATACTGTAAAAAATAATTACGTGAATAATCCTATGTCTATTTATATGAATGTAATTATACACGAAATCCTGTCAAGAATTTATGTAAAATTCCATAAAAGTATGTAAACAAGATTACGTGGATATCTGGAATACACTATGCAAAAATATATAATAAAATCTCTATATTTATGTCCATTATTCCTAGAAATATTTTATAATTAAAATATGTAAATTATTTTTTTATTATTTGACTTACCAAGGGTCTTTAAAAGTTAAAATAAACGCGAAATAACGGTGAAATTCGTTATTGACATCAAATTAAACACAAAATAAATAACACACACAAACCTATGCAAAACTTAGTAAAACTATTTCAATAATGTATGTATGATGCTGAATTAAATGTTCTTTTAAATTTTCCAAACTGATTGTTCTAAAATAAAAATTAAAAAAAAAATCGGCCAAGTGAAAGTCGGTCTTGAGCGATTAGTGGTTGTTTTTAAAATAAAATCCTTACCTAGGCCAAGTTAATTAGGTCTCTGACATGCATATATATAAGATTCAATTTTTATTTTCACGTTTTTTTCTTAGTCAGTAATGTATAATAGTTTTAGCATCTTAGCTATCTAATAGCTAATAAATCAATCTAGCTGAATCTAGAATCTAGTAATAAAAGTTTGAAACAAATATTTGTTTATTTATAAACAAATAAACTTTTTTTCCCTCGGTACACGAGCGACACGCGAGCAGTAATCTACTGAAAAACATATTAACAAAACCTCCACCATATCGTCAAGGCACATACTTTTCACAGCTTTTTTTGTACCAGATAAATTATCAAACATAATATACTCGTGATGATTTTCATTCAATATGCATTTTACGAATGATATTCCAGAATTTTTTCAAAATTTTTTGATCAGTACTTTTCGAGATAGAGGGGAGGAGGGGGAGATAACGATTCTTGACCATTTTTTAAAAATAATATAAAGAAAAGTGTGCACAAGTATTACATCATATATATTTTTGAACTCGTGTTTTCACAAGTTTTCATTTGACACCCCACCAGATGAAATGGAATTTTTTTTTCACTTCCGATTTCACCTCCCAGAAGTCAAATGTTAACTTTAAAAACTACACGGCTCTGATTGGGCTATCAGTTTCTATATTTGTGCCAAACTTCAACTTTCTACATCAAATAATTTCGGAGAAAATCGGGTGTGACAGACAGACGAACAGCCAGACATCTAAGTGATAAGCACACAGAACAGTAAAAATTACCGTCATGAATAAGATACAGTGTAGCCAACTAATTTGAAGCTGATAAATAACTATAGAACTATGATCACTGTATTACAGTCTTACCGTTTATATGTTAGATACAACCACTACTAATAAAGTTTAGCTCATAAGTTAAATTAAACAATAATTAGTAAAAAATAAAAAAAGAACTTATGTTCTGATGTAAATGTGTGTGTAATTATTTTAAGACAACATCACCTATTAACTCTTAATAACATCATTCAGACTAAAGAATCGTCGAAGGTCTCAAACGAACACCGTTAAATGGATAGCGCCGCTCAGGGGTGAATACGAATTATTGAGTGATTTATTATTTATTTAAATATAACATATTATTATAGAAAGTTACAAAAGCAATAGAATATCATAAGTTTATGTAATTTTAATCAACTTTATCATATTATAGTTAGTTGGAATTAAGGGAGGCTACCATTTTACAACACTGTGAACAAAAGAGCGCTGAGAAGATGTTTAAATGACCAGAATCTATCAGAATTAATTTTCTGTTTTGATTGGTTTGGTTAATTCCGTCAATTTTTGATTGCCATAAATATCTTTAGTGGGTTCTTTTATTTACAGCGTTGTAAAATGGTGTGTTTCTTAATTACAAATGCCCATACATAGATATACGAAATTTTATCGCTTTCTCGATAAAAATAAGTATGTATGTGAAAACTCATTAAATTATTTTTCCTCCTGTAGGTCCTATTGCTTACTTATATTAATACGTTCTTATATCTGCGGAAATCTCCTGCACAATTTTATGAAATATAAATATATGATTTGTTAAAAAGAATTTTGCATTTTACTTACTACAGGTCTTTTCTTGCCTAACTGATGTCATTGTAGATTGTACTGTTTGAAACCAATTTCCACCGTTCTCCAGCTCCCTTTCAAACAAGTTGAAACTGAAAACAGTTGGTATTGAAAAAGCATTAAAATTTTTTAAATATCTATTAATAAATTTCGCCTTTTGCCCCAATAGCCCAGTCGTCAAAAGCAAATTTTGATGAAATGCTCTCATTAAATGTTGGTACACGGGTAGTTTTTTGAACGTAGAATCTGATAAAAAAAAGTTTACTGCTTTAAAGTGTACGCTAAGCCTACTAAAATCGAAAATAAAATGAAAAATTCGGTTTTTCGCAAATATCTCTAAAAATAAAAAAGAAACCGAAAAGTAGCACCACGTGAAAGAATGGGAAATTCTACAAAAAAAATAGTATATAGATTATTTTTTTTAGTTTTACAGTAATTTAAAAAAATTATTTAAAATAAAATGGCTGGTGTAACCCCTTCCGTTGTAGTGGGAATCATGCTTCCAACCTCATTTATGATTAAATTAACGTTTCTGTATGCCGTTAAATATTTTAATATTGGCTATTAAGGGGTTTCTCGGGGTGCTGATTAGGAATCCTATGACAGATTTAAAAAATTCAAAATGGCATATCCAATATGACGGCCAGAGAGTACGCAATTCATTTAATTTCTTCGAGTAATTTAGAATTTTTGTGTTTTCAGTAACTGTTTTCTTTACACCTGGATATTTAAATGAAATATAAATACTTTATACTTAAAGTTTAGACTTGTATCTTTCATTTCCCACCTTTAAATATTTTTGAATCACCTATCCGAATTTTTAATAAATTCTCACGCTAATAAAAAATAACTTTTTTTGTAAAATTTCCCGGTCTTTCACGTGGTGTTATTAGTTTTTCGATACCTTTTTTATTTTTCGAGATATTACGGAAAAACCTAATTTTTTTATTTTATTTTAGATTTTATGGGCTTAGCGTACATCGAACTTTAGCAAACTTTTTTTATCGTATTCTACGTCCAAAAAACTACCTATGTGCCAAAATGCGGCCTGTTAACATTTAATGAGAGCTCAAAACCCCTGGAGACTGGGCTTAAATTTAAACGTCTTCGTAGCTAAAACTCGAACATAAGTTTATGGTATTCTCCAAAAACGGTACACTGCTTCCTAAAAAAAAAACTTAATTTTTACTAAATACAAACAATACTAAGACTGTATCTTTAAACTAAATATCAAATCAATTAGAAACCTACATATTATAATAATGTATAGAATTAAATTTAATTAAATTGTGCTGCAATCCTTACCCAACTGTAACAATTTGAACTCGTGAACAGTATGTTAAGTAATCGAAATCAAACTATAATGTATACAATATTAAATTACTACAACTTAGACCTAGATAATTATGTTGAATGTTACTTTTGTGGGTGGTTTTGTATATATTTTGAAATAAAAGTGACAACGATCATCCATAACCAAAATGGTATAGTGGCTTTACAACTATATATACGCCTAACAGGAAATTTCTTGTCCTTAAATAAGTAGGGAATGAAATTCATAAAATTTGCCTTTTAAAGTGTAACGGAATTAAAAAGATTATTACTACTTACGTTGCAAATTTAAAATGAATAGGAAAATTTTACAATTTACACAACGACGCCGACGCCAGTATAACTACAAATCGATGACTACAATGCAATATGACAGACTGACATTAATTTGTGATGTTTTCGTTTTATAGACTTTATACAATATTCTTAGATTTGTCTAGATAAAAAACTAAATATATATGTATTTGTTTTGAATAAAAACAGAATTTTTCAGCAACATGATTCTATGTCTGGAGTTACAGCATAAAAACAATAGGTGGATTTTTTTTAATGACTTTTTTTCTTTTTTAGTGTTCCGTATGGAACACTTATAAGATCACTTCGGTGTCTGTCCGTCTGTCTGTCCGTCTGTCCGTCTGTCACACCCGATTTTCTCCGAAACTATTTGTCATAGAAAGTGATATTTGGTAATAATATAGGAATTGATGGCCTCATCAGAGCCATGTAGTTTTGAAAGTTAGATTTTGACTTAAGGGGTTAGTTTTGGGGGGTGAAATCGGAAGTGAAAAAAAAAATTTTTTACTAGGTAATCGAGTGTGGTGTCAAATGAAAGCTTGTAACACGAGCTAAAACACGAGTAAAAAATATATATATATATAATGTAATACTTGCGCGCACTTTTCTTTGTATTATTTTTAAAAAATCGCGAAAAATCGCTGTCCACCCGCCTTATCTCAAAAAGTACTTATCAAAAAATTTTGAAAAAATTTTGAAATATTCTCCACGGGGTGTTGATTGAACCAAAATTAATACGAGTGCATTACCTGTAATAATTTATCTGGTATATAAAAAAAACAGAAATTTCAAGGTCATCAATTTTCAGTAAAGATTGGAAATAAACTTTGTTGAAAACTCATTTGGGGTGTGCTATGTGAAGTCACTGATCATTTTATACTTTCGTTACAACATTTTTTATTTTAAAAGCAATCAACGTACGGAACACTAATTGCGCAAGTTCAACACTTGACCGGTTTTTTATGATTTTTTAATTTAAGGAAGAAGAAATTTGCCTTAATTCTATTACGAGTTTGTCAACTAAGAATACTTGCCATTACGTTATTAAAATCAACACTTTCCGTGCCCGGATATCCTTAAGATCACAAGATGAAATATAATGTGTTTTATATGGTATACGCTGTTTAAACAAATAATTATATATACATATATATATATATATATATATATATATATATATATATATATATATATATACATATATATATATATATATATATATATATATATATATATATATATATATATACATATATATATATATATATATATATATATATATATATATATATATATATATATATATATATATGTGTATATAAATATATATATATATATATATATATATATATATATATATATATATATATATATATATATATAATTATTAAAATATACAACATTAAAAAAATGGAGTTCAGTAAGGGACCCATTACCAATAGCTTTATATACAAAAATTCATATATATTTCAATTATATTTAAAAATATGACTGTAAACCTACTTCATATTACTAGAAAGTGATTTATTTTTATGAATCGACCTCAATAACGTTTAGTTTATTCAGGAAAGATTAAGAAACTAAACAACTGATGCTTAACCCATATGTTATCTCAACCTCTCTCATCTGACCCAAGTTATTTATTTAAATTGACGTTGCTGTAGTGTGATACCCTTCGACAATGACTTAACTTGTGAACATGGCCATGAGCGATCAACTAAGTGTTCGGATTTGGCTGTGCCCTATGACGATCTTTCCTCCCCAACTGTCCTACTAACAGGGGCTAATAGCATTGAAAGAACTTTAAAGATAGGAAACAGTAATAATAATACCACTCATAATTTCTAAGAATTGACAATACTCAATTGTTTATTATACCTCATAAGTACTATTATTTATCGCAATGTAAACAAATTGTCACTGCATAATATTATACTAACACCTCAGAACATCAGTAAGGTTTAAATATAAGAACTGGGAGGTAGAAGTACTCAACATTTGACATCTTACCAAAGTATATACCCAGGAGAAAGGAGTCTGTGTGACAGAAGCGGTTTCGTTTTTCAGTAGGTCATTTCAGAAGTATATATTGAGAAATCGAAACTGAAGGTAATACCACAGATGTAATCATCCATCATTTCACCCTACTAACTCTGGAAGAAAAGCAGTTAATATAAGAAGATCAGCTGATTCAGTAGGCATGCCAGTAGAAATAACAGTCCAAAAATTTATCGATAATTGTAAAAAATTTGATCAAGAAACATCCTAAAAGTTTTCTATGATTTATAGGTAAATATTTAAAAAAATTGTGTACTCCATAACCACTAATCGTTATTTTGATGGTAAACAAAATTTTATTTCATATTATTTTACAGTGGAAGCCACTCTCAATATTACACTAAAAAAACAATATTTACGCACACAAGCAAGATGTTCAATATTTATGCGAACTACTCATGCAAATGGTCCTAATGATCACCTCCGTAATGATTAGAAGAAAGTCCCAGAATATCACATTTAATTTAATAAAAACGAGCGCGTTTCATGATAAACTGGTGAGCATTTGAACCATGTCCATAGGTGTTTGAATTAGTCCTTCTTAAGTATTATAAGTATATTATTGATAGTGCCAATAATTGTTTTGCATTTGAAATTAATATAAAATAAACAGGAAATTTTAAATATTCATTACTCCTTAAAATAACAAAGGTTGTTACAGTTTACGCGTTTGTTCGCCAAACTTTAGGTGTGGCCTTCATAATCTACTTTGATAAAAGCACCTTATACTCTCCTATTTACTGATTCGTTCTGCAAATATTTGCTGTTAAATATATCTGCCTTAATATTAAAATTAACTTCATTAAGGTGGGGCATGGAAACTATGTGTTGTTTCCTTGAAAGATCTAAGAATAAGACAAGTCACGTTTGGTTTGTTCTTTGTTACCTTATGCGAATGTGTTATTATTTAATTTTTTTATTTAATTTTTTTGAATTAAAAGCTTAATAAAATCAATATATACAGGGTGCCCCATATGTATGGAATAATGATTTCACAGAATTTATTAATTAGTGCATCAAAAAAATGTT
The DNA here is from genome assembly GCA_019049505.1 of Pachyrhynchus sulphureomaculatus. NCBI lineage: Eukaryota > Metazoa > Arthropoda > Insecta > Coleoptera > Curculionidae > Pachyrhynchus > Pachyrhynchus sulphureomaculatus. The sequence continues at coordinate 101,266,179 of CM032447.1, forward strand.
TAAATAAAAGTTATAGGGTGCTATAGGGCGCACATGCTGACGTTGTCAATAAAATGTTTTAAAATGTCAGTTCGAAGAAATTACGCCATCTTCAATTTTTTTAAACGTAAAGCCCTGTATATTATTTTATTTTTGAGTCCTACTAAAAATTCTAGATATTATTTGTCTAACATACCATATGTCTAAATTGAACTGTTTTCGAATTATTGATATTTGAAATGAAGGAGATCAAATTAAAAAAAAAAAATTTAAGCTGGCTTGTGTCAAACATTTACGGTCAGGTAACGACTTAACGCATCAAAAAATGATTTATTGACGAAAACGTTTATTGCTGCATTTTGTCAAACTGCAGTTTGAGCGTAATATCATAACGGTACGTTTAACAGAAACTGAAAGATTCATTTTGTTAATGATGGTTGGTTACGGAGACCGTAGGAGAACACAACAGGAGGTGGGAGATCTTTTTAACGCAGAATATCCGAATCAAGAACCTATCACCCAATCCGTAGTTAGCAAAATATTAAAACAATTTAGACAATCAGGTCATGTTAAGGATCGTTCTAAATATGGACCTCCAAAAATTAAAACAAGCGATGATAAAAAGTTAAATGATTTATTGGAAATTACAGAAAATCACCATACAGCCCCTCGTCAGCGTTGCCTAGACCACAACATAAGTAAATTAACTTGTATACTAAATGAAGAAAAATTGCATCCATACAAGCCCATTCTATTGCAAGAATTATCTGAAGATGACCACGATAAACGCGTTGAATTTTGTGAGGTCATAATGGAACGAATCAATAAGGATCCTAACCTAATTCATAATATTGTTTTTTTTTTTCTGACGAAAGAGTTAACAGGCATAACTGTCGATACTGGTCTACTGAGAATCCCCACTGCATATTGGACAGTCATTCTCAAAGACCACAAAAGATAAACGTGTGGGCAGGAATCTGTGGACGTCATATCATTGGTCCCTTTTTTATCGATGGAAATTTTACAGGACAGCGGTATTTACAGTTACTCCAAGAGCAAGTTATTCCAACTTGTGCAGGTCGTTGTTCCGATGAAAATAATTTGGATACCCCTAACAGGAATCTGTGATATCAATAGGACGGACCACCTCCTAACTCTGAAATCAATGTTCGTAGATATTTGGATGCGATTTTTCCTAATTGATGGATAGGCAGAAGAGGTGGTGTAGAATGGCCTGCAAGGAGCCCCGAAGTCGACCTGAAACTGTAGAAGATTACAACAAAAAATTTAATATGAAGTAGCACAGATCCCTCGAATTCTCTCAACGTAAATTTCTTTTTCCACACACGTGTCGCTCCTATAGCGCATTAGGGATTTCCCTGCAGCATGTGTGCTAGGCTCATAATATATATATATATATATATATATATATATATATATATATATATATATATATATATATATATATATATATATATATATTACACCAAACTTTCGAAAATATTTCAGTTTCTTTATCAAGGCTACAATTATAGTAGATTATCAGTATTTTTGAGAATTCAAAGCAAAGAACAACTCGTATTTTATTCTTAACATTAAAGTACTTACTGCTAAGTGGTGTGTTCAGGATTCACTATTTTGTGGGGGTATATTATTACACTTATTTATTAGAAAAAACATCAGAAAACCTCGACATGATCCTCTCTGGGAAATATAATCATTTTGTTAGTGTGGCACGAAAGAATTCTTGTACTCCCACAAAATAGTGAATCCTGAACACACCACTTAGCAGTAAGTACTTTAATGTTATCAATAAAATACGAGTTGTTCTTTGCTTTGAATTCTCAAAAATACTAATAATCTACTATAATTGTATCCCTGATGAAGAAAATGAAATGTTTGCGAAAGCTTGGCGTAGCTAAAAAGGTATCAAAAATTTTTTAGTTCTTTCCCAAAGACCGCTTACCTCAAGAACAAAAAACTGATATATATATATATATATATATATATATATATATATATATATATATATATACATATATATTAGAGAGAGTGGACGAAATGTATTATAATCAGAATATTACAAACTACATTTTGTGCTTAAAAAGAAAAGCAATAGTGAAAAAAAATCTCGATGCACAATAGCTATTGTAAGCATTTTGGAAGGTGTTGACCGAGGATGCATACATGATTGCATATAAAAGTGAATTCTATTAGTTCACGCTCTTTTGGGAAGGAAATGCGCTCTACAAAGTTTGTAATAACATTCACGGACTACCATAATATTAATCTCCCGTTACACCTTTATCGCAACTTAGAACGAAGATGTTTAAATTAAGTAAATAATAACCAAGAAGGTAGGAGAAAACACCTATATTAGCGACGTCTAAAAAACATAATTCCTTCTGCCAAAAGACCCTAAATATACTACTGATAATTTTTTTTCTAAAAAAAAAACTCGTATTTCTGTAACATTCTTAATATTAACAATTGCTGATCTAGAACTATATGTGAGATGGTCCAAAAAAGTAGACACTTCATAGTCTCGTTATTTCGTTATATATATATATATATATATATATATATATATATATATATATATAATAAGTTTTCAATAAAAAAGTTTGAGTTATGTATAAGCGGATTTTTTTCTAAATCATTCTGATGTATATAAGACATTCCAAAGTGCCGGAGAAAAGCTACATTCAATACAAGGGTCATTTGAAACGTAAGGTAAACAAGGAAGAAAATACGAACAAAACTGAAAAATTCACCTTTATTTTTCAACATAATCTCCTTCGAGCTCGATGCATTTCGTCCAGCGCACGACAGAAACCCACTTTTATAAAATAATTTCTTTTGATGTGCAAATAGTCTTTCACAACGTACATCACTTCGCCAGTTCCGTGAAATCGTTGTCCTCCAAGAATTTTTTTTAAGTTCGAAAACAAAAAGAAGTCCGAAGGGGCCCAGTCGGGTGAATAGAAGAATTAGATAGCTAAGCGATTCGAAGCGAAGTTTATGAATTTTGGCCATGGCAACAAGTGACGTGTGAGCAGCTTTTGTATACCCAAATGTTTATGTACAATGTTATGTACGCATTCATTTGAGATTCCTACCATGTTAGCAATCTCCCGAACCTTTAAACGGCGGTCATTCAAAATCATTTTTTGGGTTTTCATCAGAATATCCGGAGCTGTCACATCGTTGGGACATCAACTGCGATGCTAGACATTTCTGCTTGTTCGGCCACGTTTAAACTAGTAGTTTACGGTGTTTAATGAAGAAGAAGAGTCACTGAGAACATGGCCAAGCTTAACTTTTATTTCGGTGGACGTTTTCTTTTTCAAGAAGTAAAATTTTATCATAGCTCGAACCTCAGTTTTTTTCCATGATATGCAAGTGATCTTCTAAGGCATGAAACTAAATGGTCCAATACTGATTTCGATCATAGCATTGCTATATGGGTGTCATTTATCTTACTTTTCAAACGACTCTCGTCCTTTGTATATTTAGATATTTATACGGGCAGTTCTAAACTTCGGGATGTTGATATCTGAAATGAGGAATTTTTTCTATTTCTACACCTTAAGAAAAATCCTCATTTTTCATTTTTAGTCAAACATGCCAGCTTCCGAGTTGATAGAAGTAATCATTTGCTCCATATTCAGTTATTCCAGGTGAAAACATTTATACTTCCTATGGAGCTCACATTTTTGGACATAGAACGAGAAAATAAGATAAAAACAAAAGCTTTGCTCTAAAATGCACTATTTGGATAATATAGCCTGTCAATATTTCAATAATGAACTAGACATAGGATATGACATATCAGATATGTCCAGAATTTCCAATACAATCGAAATAACTTTTAAATTTTGGTTTAAAGATTTTGAATAACTTTAAAGATAATAAAAATTTCGAATGTATTGTTTCAGTTGTATTTACTTCGTACATGACAAAACCAATCGAATTTCAAATGATCTGGTTAAATGAATAATAATTAGTAATTGTAATAACCGTTAAGCTCCTGCTCTGAGTTGCTGCAAGGTTATGGACTTCAGAATTCATTACAAATTATTAACAAATTAATATATTACACCAAATTATTTTAGTTTCACTACACGGAACATTATGACATTTTTTCTGATATAATAAATTTACAAAAAGCTGTTGCTTAATAGCGTTTAATCGCATTAAAACTGTAGGCGTGTACCTTGTATGAAATAAAATTTTAGAAAGTATAACAACATCACGGTACAATGTAAAGTCATATTGTGGACAAAAATACCAGATTAAATAACTTTATTATTATAAAAACTGTCGCATGAAGAGTTTAATTTTAAAATATTTTTAGAAAACAAATTAATAAATGAAAAAATTATTATTGTATATCAAACTACAGTACAAAGTTATATTTTATTTTAAATGGGTAAATCATAAATATTTATATTTTAATCTTGACTTTTGAAAGATTTATTTTATACATTCAGAGTCAAAAATATCTTCGAAATCATTATAAGAGTCTATTCTCAGTGCACGCGAGAATAACATCAACAGTCAAATAAACAAGAAACCCTCATAAAATTGCCCCTAAACAAGTTGAATTTTAATTACAGTATAGAAACAAATACATGAAAGGAAAAAACCTTTAGTGTATGTTCTTTTAAGGGAAGAAGGGGAGTTCTTAACAAATTTACTTTTGAGATATCCCCATAAGAAAAAAAAACATGGGCCTTAAATACGTATGAACCAACATATCACCTGTTTTGAAAATCATTTGATTAGGGGAAATTTCTCGAAGAGCTAGAAAACATGTATTTGAAGTGAGTGCTATCGCACCAGGTTTTCTGATTACAGTAATCAAAATGTTTTAAAGCGAGTGTGAAGAAAATCTTCATACATCTACCGAATTTAAACAACGTTATGCGGTCTTCGTTATTTTCAAACATGCACGGACCATTTAATTCATGTGCTGACGTTGGTACTTAAGACTTCATTTTAAAGGAATGTAAAAGTTTTCGTCACTTTAAGTTGGAATTGTCCAATGGCCGACAAGGTAAACTGAATGATGATGAATCCTAGAATAAAAGTTGCCAAATGTTGGAAAGCTTTGAAACATCGATTTCACCACTTCACACACATATGAATTTCACCAATTTCATCAAATCCACTATACCACCACTCACACGGCCAAATAATTCTATTGCAACGACACCTGTTGAAAAAAGCGAACTTGTTGGCTGAACTCTTTGCTACACATTCTCCTGCCAATTTCCAAGGAAAAACACCACCTACTATTCCCATAGTGCAGTCAAGGAGGCCCGATATTGGCTTCAGACAGCGTATCCTTAAAGGTATTTTAATTAAGCTAGACATCAAAAAAGCTTCTGGCGCTGACGGAATACCTACCATAGTTCTCAAAAACTGTGCGAGAGAACTAACATCAGTTTTCTGTAGACTTTTCAACCTAACCTACAGAAAGGGAATAGTTCCTTCCTGCTGGAAATGTGCCACAGTTCAGCCGATACCTAAAAAAGGCAAGAAGACCTTGCCAAATAACTACCGACCAGTCGCACTGCTTTCAATAATATCGAAAGTCATGGAAAAGGCTCTCAATCAGCATCTCCTAAAATATCTTAAAGGATTCAACATTATTAGCGATCACCAATATGAATTTCGTAAACATAGATCAACAGGAGATCTTCTGACCTATGTAACACATGTTTGGAACAACGCAATTGACCACTTTGGAGAATCTCCAGCGATTGCTCTTGACATATCCAAGGCATTCGACCGTGTTTGGCACGATGAACTGTTGGCTAAGCTACGCTTTTGTGGTATGTCTGAAAAGTTCTGTTTGTGGCTCTCATGTTTCCTCAGAGAGCGTTCTTTACGAGTGGCGGTCGACGGCTTTCTTTCTAAAACCTTCACTATCAACGCCGGTGTGCCCCAAGGCTCCATACTATCTCCTACTCTCTTTCACATTTACATTAACGATCTGTTCGAAAAGACCGGAAACCCAATCTACAGCGTTGCAGATGACAGTACGCTTATCTCTTCATTCACTTTGAACGTTCGGACATCGGCTACTCAGACGAATATCCGCAGACAGCGGGAAGTCGTTCAGCTTAACAAAGACCTGGAAGAAATTCTATCTTGGGGTGACAGTAACCAAGTGGAATTTAACGCTACAAAAACCCAGGCGGCAGTTTTTTCTAAAAAAGTTAACGTTGCTGAACCCGACGTAGTTATGGCGGGGCAATCCATTCCTCTAACATCGTCACTCAATTGGTTGGGCGTAAATTGGGGAGCAAATATGTCCTGGTATGAACATGTCGCAAGCATAGCAAGGAGAGCTTCTCAAAAATTTTCAATATTATTTCGAACCAGAAAACTTTACACTCCTTAACAACTGTTAGTTCTTTACAAAGCTCAAATTCGACCAACTATGGAATACTGCTACCATGTTTGGGGCTCCACTCCCAAACATACATTGCATTTGTTGGATTCTATTCAGAGAAGAGCTGCTCGTCTGATTGGAGACCCGGAACTGACTGGCGGCCTTGATTCGCTGGAACATCGAAGAACGGTTGGCGACTTGAGCTTATTCTACAAGTATTTTCATGGAAAGTGTTCGAAGGATCTAGCCCGCTTAATTCCTTCCAGAGCTGTGCATGTTAGAAATACATGTCGCGCTAATGCTTCACATCCGTATGAGATTCAGCTTGTTACTCCTCGTACAACGCTTTTCAAGCAGTCTTTTATATGGAGAACATTATCCCTTTGGAATAATTTGCCCAGGACTGTGTTTCTCACCGAGTACAATTTACAGCGATTCAAGAACAACGTGAATCGCTTTTTCCGCAAACGTCTCGCTCCTGTAGCGCTTTAAGGACTTCCCTGCAGCACGTGTGCTAGACTCATAAAAAAAAAAATTGATTAAAACATGTTACGTGTACATTCTTTATTAATGATCAATGGTTTCATCTAACAGCTTTCAGATACTAAATACCTGCAAAAATTTAATATTGTATCCTAATGAACAAAAGAGGGACAATCTGCACTGTAAAATTAGTAGTTATATTTAATATTAAAAATTTTGTTGAATGAATATTACGTTTCCCATCGAATTTCTTTATAACAAGGATAAATTGTAATATTTCTATTAGATTAACTTACTACGACCAACAAAGAATGCGTGATATTTTAATTTCATTTAAATTAAAAGTTAAGCTTTTAAGAGAAATTAAGAAAATAATAGCAAAACATAATGTAAATTATTTATTCCTAGGATATGTTGAACTGTATTTTTTGTACCAAATTTCTCACAGGCTTTAAAATCAATTAATACGCACACAAAATATGCAAGTATTTCAATTAACTTGGTTTGCATATTACTACAGCAAAACGTACTTGTATTTTTATAGAAACTGAAGGTCACTAAATGGACACTTTCGATTATATTAAATTTTTCGTTATACACAAATATAATAAAATATAATGTCAAACTACATGTTGTATTTTTAGGTGTGCAACATTTATAATCAGTAATAACATATACGTTAAATCAAATTAAAATATATATAATTATTTTATAATAAAAGTATAGTAAAGATATACAAGCATATGGATATGAATAATAAAATAACTCATTCTTTTCGGCTTAATTTACTTGCTTTAGAATATTGACAGTTAAATAAGGTTATACAGAGCATTTTTTAAGTTCAGAGATATATTGTTCACTAAAGTAAATCACTTCGCTAGATAGCTTCCACATAAAAGCTGGATAACACAAGAATATGGTATTTTAGAATTAATTCGATTTTATAAATCATTATTTTTGAAAAATTCTCCGTAGTGCTAACTATTCTTTCCAATTCTTAACAAAAATTTTTTCAATACGAAAGACACCGTGACGTGTGCAGTTAGAAAAAATATATTTAAACACTTTGCCTGGAGCCGAAATAAGTACAAGTTTGGAATGGATTTATTTTACTGATTATCGTACTACTGTACCGCAAACATACAGTTCTAAAAAATATACTGAATTTTTCTTTCTCTTGCACTAAAGAATTACTTAATTTAGGCACTACAACGTGATATTTTAACTGATAGATAGGTTCTTTATAGTGGGTTATCATTCAAACGAAATAGCAGAATAGGCTAGATAGAGATATTTAAAACAGAAAACAAACATTTCCTGCTACAAACTCTTTCTTTTAAAATTGAAAATAATGAAAAAAAATAACATAATTTTCTGATTCCCTTAGTCGAAGAATCTTGAAAATAATGTACCCCATGATATATGCGTAATCTAACCTTAAAACGTTAAGAAATGCAAAAATCTCGGAGAGAGATTTTTTCCCCGACTACAATGCTTCCCTTTACGAAAGACCTAAAACATCCTGTAACATAAAAAATAACTCTAGGGTATTTGTTTGTATGTTTAAATACTACACATACACATTCTATACTTGCCGATTTTTTTAAAAAATAAACGAATTTACACAACCAAAAGTACAAATTTCAACATTCCTAAAGAACAAAGTAAAAATAGTACCTGTGTATTTTAATTTATTTTCAGAATTCTTCTTCAATTAAATTTTTTGCTTACGTTCTAAAAAGTTGGGTTTAATGTCCTAAATATTAAAGAATGAGAGGTCATCTGAACTTGAGACGAAAGCAATTTCGTTTTCACAGTTACTCTCGCTTTCGGTGGGCCTTTTAATAATTAATCATGATATTCTAGCTAACGGTATAGCAAATAGCCAAAAAGGTTATTAAAATTTACAGTAAGGATGAAATTAATAGTATTGCATATTAATTAATAAATTATTTAAAAATAACTCGATTTCGATGTTAGTTAACTAAAAAGAATACTTAAGATTAGAGTACTTGTTATGCACACTATTAGGGACTACTTATCCTTTTATTTTTTTAAAGTTTTGAAATTTATATAGTTCATTTCTCGTAAAATTTCTACTAGCTATCCTGGCTGACCTAATCTGGAAGGATATATTATTATCAGTGACCCTCAATATGGCTTTCATAAGAATAGATTAACTAAAAATATTTGTCACCCATCTTTGGAACAACTTAATTTACTATTATAGAGAATATCGAGCAATTGAGCTCGATATAATCAAGACACTCAACCTAGTTACGTCGTGATATTTTATTCTTTTAGCATGATCATTCAACTTGTTTAGAGTTAACTTGAGAGTAAATATGTCTTTAGTATGTTGTATATTGGCATATGGTTTATTTACTATCAGCCAACTACTGTCGGTCTTTAGAAAGGGCCATCCTCAGGACTCGTTTTTCGTCAAAAGGGTCTACATCAACCTACCTAGAAAAAACCCACCGTGGTCATACATACATACTCGTATAATAAATATAAAGACTTAAGAATAGTAAAAAACCGACATTGAAACAATCAGAATTTAGAAACTTTTCAAAGAAGAGAATCGAGTATAAGAGTTAATGGAGGAGAGTACGCTACATATAAATTATTAATTAATTATTTATTTTTTTTTTAGGTTTATGAACCATATTTTCTACAGGTCTTCGAACATTATTGCAACTTGACGCGATTAGTTGTAGAAACTTTTTTAACTTCTACACACTTATTAAATACACTTAAAACCATGAACATAGCCTCCTTTATAAGATTTGATCACAATAACACCTTTTTTATGATTCATCTCCCCGCCTAAACAGAGATTTACCCTTTTTTCATATCTTAAGGATATCGGCAAGGATGACATAATATCCATTAACGTTGTGCAAGTGCTCATTCATACATTTTTGTACTTCATTGCACCTTTGAGACAACGTTGTAGTGCTGTCACAGACGTTATTACATTTCTGCAACAGCTACTACCTTTATATGTGGCCAAGCCAGATATACTTAAAGAGTTTGGTCTATCTTTACGTTGCAAAGTTTAAAATTTATGTTTTTGCGTGTTTTTCGCAAAAACTGGCACACAATTCAAAGCAGCCTTCGTAATTATTTTAAAGCAGTTGCCGGCAAGTTAAATTTCAGTAATCCCTTGTCTATGCTCAGTAACCCAAATTTGCCTAACATAGAGGGATGTTTTCTGCGTTATATGTTATTATATATTAGGATGACCTACTAAATTTATGTTCGCTGCAGCAAGGATTGTATGTATTTAACAATATCGCCACGCTATCATGATCTCTTTTTTAATAATTTTGACTTGCTTATTTTATGCTGTTTTTTGAAGAAATTAAAAAATGAAACAAAAAATTCCTACTTTTTCCAATAAAATTTAAGAATATTAAATATTTTTTTAGAATGCTTCCTAAGCAAAAGAAAAATTTAAAATTTGGTTCACATCAACTTGTGAGCCTTATAGCCTACTGAGGCTAAAACTATCATACCACAATTTTTTTTTAAAAAACTTTCATGAGAATTTTTCAAATTTTCTTTAGACCCATCATTCATTCATAATTTTTAGCGAAAAAATATGAATATAAACATATATGGTTTTAACCTTAGTAGACTTAGTAGCCCCACAAATTGATAGGACCTAAACTTCGAGTTTTTCTTATGCTTAGAAAATATTCTAAAACAATATAATTTTTATACCCGCAAAGTCTCCAAGCGGTAAAGCCTCCTTAATATCAAAATTTTTAACTGCAATATTTACTTCAAATTAAATATTATATAAATAAGTATTTACACGTATTTACGCCATTTTCTTTTGTTCTTCCATTTCGCAGGTACCCTGTTTTTTTATGATGATTCAAAGTTAAAGTCGAATGAAAAATAGGACTATCGAGTGCATCACAGGCAACGTTGCCAAATTGTCTAGGTGTTCTATACGTAAAGAAGGTGCCCTTTTCTTATTTTTATTTTGATATCAACTGTATACTTAAAATATATATCTTGAAACCCTTAATTCACGTATGACCAGGGTGCTATTTGCCTAATTTATTTTTAAATCTCGTTTTAATGGACATTTTTTGAATTATTTCATTTTAAGCCATAACCTTCTGCACAAGATTTTATACCCCATAAAAGAAAAAATATATTCAAAACTGTTATCAAGCTCAAAACAAAAGTAAAATTAGAATTTTTTCCTTTCCCTGTCATACTCTTACCTGATAAAAACGAGTCAAAAAAGGATTCCTGTTATGGATGACGCTTCAATAATAAAATATCTGAATTAATTAAATAAATTAATAAATAAGTATACCGACCTGCTAGGATTTGGGCCCGAGACCTTCTGCACTGAAAGCAGGTACTATACGACGGAGCTAGAGCTACCACGCCTAGTTGTAGATAAAATAAAATTACTCACAGTAACAATAGGCACCCTCCAAATACTTCCAAAATTACGTGATATAGGATGCTAATAAAGACGTGCCACTGATTACATTAAAAAGTTACGGTAATACCCGAATAACATTACTGTCTTATTTAGCAAAGATGATTTCACAAAAAAAGAGACATCTGTTACTAATTTGTGTCAAAAAAATTGTGATTTCAGTTTTAGTAATTAGTAATCAATGTCAAGCAATAACTGTTAAACAACATTGTTATCTAACCAATATTACAGAAAAGACAATTAGAGATGTTAGAATATTAATATGCTAAGACCTTATTATCATTATTTTTAGAAGTCGAAATTGACAAAAGCACTAGTAATTCAACTGAAGTTATGAAGCAGTACAAGACCAGAAAATTTGTTTTTATTTATGTTAAAATTATAAATGTGAAAACTGACTGTAAAATTCCAAATACTATTAGATTTCCTATATATTCTAAGGTATTTTTTCTTGATTTCTATTGTAAATTTTCTATAAAAAGTTACCTTTACCATATGAAATCTAATAGGCTTCCAACTAATTTTTTCTAAGTAACTCAATTTCGAACTAACTGAATAACTTTCACACTAATTGAATTACCATAGCGATAATTCAACTACTTCCACAGTAATTTAGTTGTGTTTAGGTTAATAAGTAAAGCTGTAATTCAACAAATTTATAGTAATCGAGCTAGTACTGGCATTATCATAAAATTAATTTAGAGTAATGGAAAATAATGTCACTTTCCTGACATTTCAAAGTATCTAACTTATTTTATCAAAATTTTCAATTTTGACTGTTCTAAAATATAAACAAAAACTGTATTTAAAACTATTCCAGGGGAGCATTGTATAAAGAATGTAAAAAATTGAAAAGTTACATTTGGTTAAAATCCTTTTTTATAAAGTTGTAGCTTTTTCTTGTTAACTTTTGAGAATATTTTTAAAGCAGCTAATATTTTATATATATATATATATATATATATATATATATATATATATATATATATATATATATATATATATATATATATATATATATATAATTTGTCATTCTGATGATAATTTGTCATAAGAATGAACATTGTTGATATCTGAATTATTCCCTTGGTAATTGAACTACTATAAAATAATTGAAATAGTATGAAGCAACTGAATTCTCATAATGTAATTCAATTACTCTACAATATTTGACTATGTATCAAAAAATTGAAATAGTATGAAGCAATTGAATTCCCATAAAGTAATTTAATTAATTCAATTACTTTACAATAAGTATAAAATAATTGGGTTACAGATAGATATTATTAAATTAGAGTAAATTATTATGAAATGAATTACTCTGGTTGGTAATGAATATTTTGAAACTAATTGGTAAGTGTAACTGAACTACTTTTAAAATAATTGATGACAGTTCTGGCAGTAAATAAATATAACTGGAATAAAATTTACAAAATTCAATTTTTTCTTTTTTTTCAGAAATGACAGCGAACATACGAAATGACAATAGTTATAGTGATGACAATTTTTCGGATGATGAAAGTTCACCACTTACAGAAAATATTTACGGAGGAAGGTAAGATATTATTTCATTAATAGTTCTCGTAAAAAATACCTTTTTAAATGATCAAATCAGAAACATAACATCGGATTCTTAACCGTCTGGGGATGCATTACATTACCAAAGTACTGAATAAAAAGGTAACGGGTCAGTTATGATATCAGATCATAAAATGTTTATATTGTCATAACTGTACAAGATACAAAACCAATAAATACCTACTCCAGGTTTTTATTGGTTTTGTTTACTCCAGTTATTGCATTTTTTATAATTATAAACAGAAGCCGAATGCCTTTGCTGCTTGAAATGGTACCCCACAGTATTTTGGAGCATTTCTCTTCCTTCGTGACTATTTAACCCAGGTCATCTTGGCTATTAATGTCCCAAACCCATCTGATGTTTTATATTAACCAGCTAAATCATCGAAATAGTTTATCCTCCCTCTCCTAAACTTTTATGGGAGTATTTTTTTTATATTTACGAGCTCACTGAACTAAGCCCTTATTCCTCTGTTAATAATATAAAATAGATATTGTTTACTGCTTGCTATGAAACTAGTGGATACACGTGAAACTACAATGGAAAATAATAAATAAACAATTATTTCATAATTAGCATGACAATTGAAATGGTCATCGTCAGAGGTTGCTAGTTTAATCGAGTTTCATTCAATAATCTAATCAGCTGAATCGAGCGGAAAACTGTATTTTCTGGATTAGTCCTGCAGACTACTGTTACAAACTTTGAAGCGCTGTAATTCGGGAACTGTTAGACCCATAAAAGTGGTTTGCAAGATATCTAGTATTAAACTTTTCGCACCTGGGGTCGTTTTTTACCTTTCTCATACTTAGGGAGAGACCTACGAAGATTTCAAAATAAAAAGAAAGGACTTACGCAGTCCATGCATGACCAGTCTATAGTAATACTTAAAAATTAAAAAAATTATAGTTTAAACAACTTTTCTTGGAAAATAGATTTAGAAAAACATGCTCTGGGCTGAATAAGCTTTTTGTTATACGAATAGATAATCTAATAGTTTTATCATATTAACCAAGAATCTTCTTACCATATTCCATTGCATTAAATATTATAATTTCCAATTTGACCGCAAACCACAGGTACAGATTTCACTAGGAACTCCTTTTTTTATGTTTCATTCATTTATGGACGTCTTTGATAATCTTGACATGCATAATTAAATAACTATTTACATAGTGTTGGTAATTAATTATCCATTGCGTGATGCATGGGTTTTATTTACATTTTGTTTGCGAAGTGCTTCTCAATGTTCATTGAGTAAAAGAATTCACAAAATATTCCAAATATATTTTAGTAACCTATTTATAAAACAGGTCTTGTTTTTCTTTGTAATAATTCACGAACAAGTCGATGAAACTTAAAGATTAAGATGCTGAGAGACTTGTACATAAGATCTGATAAAGGTAATTGAAAAAAAAACTCTTCAAATATTTATGTGTTTGCTTTTTGCATCCAATCGTGTCCCGCTAATCTTTCTATGTCATCCGTCCATCTTGTCTGAATCTTTTGTGTTCTCTAGGCCTCCATTCAACTATACCGTATGTCCATCTGTTACCATTCATCCTTGCGATATGCTCTGCCCAATTCCACCTTAATATAAATATTCGTTGTATATATTTATATATACGTATAATGTGCCTATATTAATACCAGCACTCTACTTTCTCAACTAATCAGCTATCAAAGTATTAACCAAGATCGGTACAAAAAGCCAAAACAAGCAACCAACAAATAAACAAACATATTAATTTTAAGTGATTTTTCGCCATATGACGCATCTAACACACTAGTATTAAGTAAAATAAAAGTAAATTTTTAGGTGTGTAATGTAAAATGTAATATAAATATATTTTAGATCTAGACCTATTAACTGTCAATTAAATATGCTTTAATTGAAAAAACGATTTTCAAAATGATTTACAACTTTCACAAAATTCCTTAAAATATCTTGCCAACCTTGGGCGTAGACTATTAATTTGTACATTTAAAAACTATTAAGTAAATAATTTTAGACATGACACTGTTAAAAACAATGTTATCTTTAAAAAATACCCACGCCACTGGAACTTATATCAGATTTTCAGGAGGTGTTTACGTTTTTGTTGATTCGACCTTACTTCGTGTTTTACTTTTACATGAAAGAAAAATTACCAAGTATAAATTTAAATCCTTTATAATGGAGTTAACAGCAATTCCTTAATTACTTAGGTGTAGTTTTAATTTTTAAATTAGAATTAATAATTATACTACTTGATACGTACATATATTACTTCTATTCAAAACTACTGAAAGAGATTGCAATAAAAGTTTCTATCATTAATTTAAAAAAAAAATATGCCAGAAATTATTGTACCAAATATTAAACTGGGTGTACCATTTTCTAAACTGCTAAGTTTTAAAATTTCAAATGTCCTCCAGTTTAATACAAAAAATTTATACTTTTTTTTATTTTTACAGGTAGTAAATTTACTTTAATTAAGGGGTTTCATACACCTGGGTGCTGCAAAAAGTATGTATAAGATTTTTTTTTAAATATGTTTTAAATGTTAACATTATTTTTTATCGGGTTAAATGGACCACTGATGAAAACTATGGCACCTTTTTGCTTGCAGTACAACTGCACAAAAATAATCCAATGTGCAAAAATAAAAATAAATAATATAGTAGTTAAAAATTATGGATTTCAAAAATAAAAATTTAGGGTGTTTCAAACTTTAGCATGAAATTTTCAACCAGAACATTTATGTTTAATTATTTATAAAAAATTGTCTGTTAGAAAAATTAAAAAAACCTCTCGACATTTTGTTGAAAAAGTGATTATTAAGATTTAAAAAAAAAAGTTAAAAAATATTAAAAATCGACTGAGTAATATTGCAGGCAGTGTCCGAAACAGGTAGCGGTCCCAATCGGGCGCCAGGTCACATTTAATGCTATAACTTTGTAATGAAATGGAATTTTCTTAAAAAAATTGTTTGAATAATTCTTAGAAGTATGGAGAATAAAAATCTGTAAAAAAATTGAATTTTTGAAAATTCAAGGTGTATGTAACCCCTTTAGTAGTATAAATATAATGTATAGAAGTTGGTATTCTACTACTGTAATATTTTACTTACAAAAATGAAATTTTTTACTAATACAAGTCATACATTTTTATTACTACAGCGCTAATGTATTAATATATTTTTAGTTGGCAGCGACCAATTAATTTTAGAACAGGGAAAAAAACAGCCTATTGTATTTTAATGATATATGTTACATGCTTGGTAATAGAACTAGCCGTAGTTACAAACAATTACAAAATAATTTAAACACAAATTGATTTTTATCATTAATGAAAGTAATTCATTGGCAATGCCATAAAAGCCAGTTGGGCATATGCTCCCACCCCTATAGATGTAAAAAATAGAGCCGCTTTAAAACGGGGCTTTTTAATTGAAGGTTCTTTTTCTGAAAATCTCTGGTCATCTAAGCCTTGTTTACACGATTTAACTAATGGATAATATATATCCATTTGAAAGATCTCGACCAGCTGAGTCGATTTACACGTCCACTAAGAGACGATACATGGAGGGAAAACATTTCAGTATATATGGGAATTAGTTCAGATTATGTTATGTTATGTTTCGGTTATAGCCAATCCGACGCAAGAAGCCGCCCAATCCTTTAAAGACTATGTTAATTCTGATTAGTTCAGGTACATTTGTCTAAGTTGATAAAGGTAAAGTGGGTTATTATTATCTAGCCTCCTACTGAATGGAAGCAAAAAAATTTGGTCTTGTGGAACATAAAATATCTGTATTACATTGTCCAGCTTAGTAGTGTGTATCACAAAACAAATGTAACTAATGTTAAAGTATTGCACATTTTTTAATATTTTGAATTTA
>CM032447.1:101287977-101325477 GCA_019049505.1 Pachyrhynchus sulphureomaculatus
GGTAATTGATTGGATAATATAAAAATAAAAAACAAATCAATTTAAAATAATAAAACGGTACAATATCACTCGGTAATTAATATTTTACATGAAATTTTGCAGTGCGTCTAATAATTTGGCCAGGGACTGTATATATATATATATATATATATATATATATATATATATATATATATATATATATATATATATATATATATTTACATATATATATACATATATATATACATATATATATATATATATATATATATATATATATATATATATATATATATATATATATATATATATATGTATAAATATATATATATATATATATATATATATATATATATATATATATATATATATATATATATATATATATATATATATATATATACATATATTTGTAAGCAATTCCTAATTTAAAATTAGAAGCCTGAGTTTGCCCAATTATGAACTTAATTAAGCTATTAACTCAAAGTATTTTCGAAATCTAAGGCCTAGGATTGACGTAGATTTTATTTTCGAAAATTTTGAAATGCCACCCTTCAGAACAGGTATATCTTTTACAAATTTGGATGTACTTTTAAGACAATTTACCTATCAACAAGATTTCTACTTCCTAATTCCTTCCTAATTCTACTTCCTAATCTAAAATTTGTAGTATTTCCCATTATTCTCTAAAATTTGCAGTAATTCCTATTATTTTCCATATTTCTCTACATTTAAACTCGCAGCTAATAATCTCCTGAGGCGTTAAATATCCATTTTAGGCCGACAAAAACCAGGTGCTAAAGTTCATTTAATCTTACAAGCGTGGACAACCTGAGCTAAATTGTGGCGAAGTTAATATTTACTGCTACTCATTCGTGTCTCAGTAATATTCTATATTGATAAGATAAAATAAAATTTAAAAAAAAAAACGGACAAGCAAGAAAAATTAATGAGATATTTCTGCAAAAAAAAAACACTCGTTGCTCGTTTCGTTATTCAAGGACTGCAACCTAAGTAAAACTTGCATTTTGAATTTATTGTCCCAACGAATGCCTGACACGGGCAATAAGTACTTATACATTTAACTTCGTATGGCAAGAGGTATTTAAATATCAGTGCTTATTTTATACTGGGTGTGTCTATCAGTATATACGTAACGTTTTTTGCCCGAATGCATAAATATAAAGTACTCCTAAAAAAGTTTTCTAAATGATTGCAGCTGGGAATTACAAAACAGCTTAACAAATTTTACTTGACTTTTGAAAATTTCGAAGCTTCCCTTCTTTCAATTTTTACAAATAAAGACTTCTTTTTTCTGCAAAAACTTTGAAATATTATACACGGCAGAAAAAAACTTTGTATAAAATGCTTACTATAACCTGCATGTAACTGTTAGAACGCCTAGATTGATAATCGAGTCGTGTTGGACATTATTTTCAGAACTGAGCTATAACTTAAAATATCCTATATTTCTTCCTAGAACATGTCGATTTAACATTATCATATATTACCATGTAAACATATCTGTTATAAATTATTAAAATATTCTGAATACAAAGAAACCCACCAACTTATTCTAAATAATAATACATATAATTAAATGAAATAAACTGGCTGTATCATTTTTAGCATATATCAAAAATAAAATCTCAATTTCATCTTCAATTTTTTTGTTAACCACCGATCATTTCAGAGTTCAAATAACCAATTTATAAGATTAATACAGAAATATAGAAAAATTAATAAAATAATATAACCTAAAAATAATGTATTGCACAAAATACTAAAATGATAATAAATAACCGGTCAAGTGCAAGTTGAACTTGCACAATTAGTGTTCCGTACGTTGATTGCTTTTAAAATAAGAAATGTTGTTACGGTGGTATAAAATGATCAGTGACTTCACAAAACACACTCCAAATGAATTTTCAACAAAGTTCGTTTCCAATCTTTACTGAAAACTGATGACCTTGAAATTTTTGTTTTTTTTTTTTTTAATATACCAGATAAATTATTAAAGGTAATGCACTCATGATAATTTTCGTTCAATCTACACCCCGTGGAGAATATTCCAGAATTTTTTCAAAATGTTTTGATCAGTACTTTTCGAGAAAAGGGGGGGGACAGCGATTTTTTAAAAATAATACAAAGAAAAGTGTGCAAAAGTATTAAATTATATATATACATATATATATATATATATATATATATATATATATATATATATATATATATATATATATATATATATATGTATATATATATATATATATATATATATATATATATATATATATATATATATATATATATATATATATATTTACTCGTATTTTCCCAAGCTTTCATTTGACACGACACATTTTTCACTTCCGATTTCACCCCCCAAAACTAACCCCTTATATCAAAATTTGACTTTCAAAACTACACGGCTTTGATGAGGCCGTTAATTCCTATATTATTGCCAAATTTCAACTTTCTGTGACAAATAGTTTCGGAGAAAATCGGGTGTGACAGACAGAAAGACGGACAGACCAGACAAACAGACACCGAAGTTATCTTATAAGTGTTCCGTACGGAACACTAAAAATAAATAAGGTAAACCTTTTCGTACTGTTCATTGTTTTCTCTTACTACTACTATTATATTTTAAAATTTTGACTGCGACAGATTTTTTGATAAACCTAGAAAAACAAACTGTCAAAATGTGAAGGTTATCAAAATCTCTTCGACAGTTTCGGAAATATAATCATTTAAAACGAAGCATATTTATGAGCAACCCACAGATCTACCGGATTTTATCTTTTAGCACAATTTTAGAAGATATCTAATAAGCATGCATGTCTTTAATTGATATTGTGGTCATACATTGACCATGAATTACTCTGACCTTCTTTAATTATGCAATTATTAAATGCTTGTGAAAGCATAAAATTCCAAATTATTAACTACTTCGACTAGACATTCATAATGATGCAAATATAACTTGTATAAAAAAATACAGCTCCCAAATACATCAGCTTAGATCTTCAATCTGACACACTTTAAAAATTGTATAAAGTTGTTACCATCCATTAAAATAAGTATTTTATTGAAAAATATTCTAATGTAAAAATTATCACGACCAGGTATTATTAGGTTTAAACTCTCTTTGGATGGATGCTTTCAAGCATTATTCATTCATTAGTACCTTAACTTGGTAATAGAACTGGTTCTAACATGTGGTAAATATTCAACATAAAGAGAAAATAATCAGTTCATGTTTTTAAATATAAGAAATACGATACAATAACCTTAAAAATGGATTCCCCTAAATTAGGATTTTGTCGATAAGTACTACGAAACAAACAGAGTATGTAAAGGTGATAACTTTTTTAATCAAGAGCTTGTTGTAAAAAACTTACAACACTAGCAACCAGGACATTCGATTGCAAGACATTTCGCGTGATACCTTAAAATGAAATGTGCGATGTCGCCCAATTCTGCTAAAGCCAAGTTTATTGGTTAATCATTAAAATTTGTAAAAAAAAGCAGTAAAGCAAATGTAAAGAAGTTCTTTCTATCATCCTCAAAGAAGTACGTGCCGATTATTCCACGTACAACATGCGGTCTAAGTTGTCATTTTAGAGGAATGCTATTACTACTGGAGGCTTTAGGGCTTTAGTTTTGGATTTGTCGAACTAATAGTTGCTATTCTATTTACTGACGTGGCTTAACCAAGGATAACCGGTTAGTAAATGCTGAAGAGCTTTGACTCTCTCTGAATTTGAGTCGCTAAGCAGTATCAGTTAGTTATAGCTGTTCCACTAGCTATATCTTATAGGGAAAGAGAAATAAATCTTTATGAAGGATGAGTTATAAGGAACTCCAGCACACATTTACGGTAATTGACAGGGCGAAATTCTTGCGAACTGACAGTCGAACGCATTCCACGTTTGGAGTGTTTTTTGATGTCCTTAATAAGTAGTAAGTATAAGTATAAGTCAAACTAGTATCTTCAAACTTCTGCACAAAATTTTTATTGTTGAATTCTCGGAGCTTCGTTTATTCTATGTAAACGATACTTCGCCGAGCAGTCGCGAAATGATTATTTTTTTAAAACCATCGGATACAAAAGGCATACTCCCCTTCGCTGAAACGCTCCATAACAACTTAATTTATTGGCCCCATCTTGGCCCTCCTCCCGTTTGCTTAAAAAAACCAAACAAATTTGAATTTGTTTTGGGGCACCTGTATACACATAAGTAGGAACCGCAGTGTTTTCACCACAAATAACTTCGAAATAGTTTGTTTTTATTAAAAGAAACGATATGCCGAAATATTTTCAGAGACTTACATATTTTACGTGGAAATCGGCGGGTGATATCCCAAGACTCTGATAATTGATACTTGAACTAAAGGCCCTAGAATGAGAAAAGAAGTAGAGGACGCCCGCAAACCCGAGGGCCTGGCGACATCAAAAGACTAGTGGGATACAACTAGATAAACAAGGCTCAAAACCGACGAAGATGAATGTACTTAGGGGAGGCTTATGTACGACGATGGACTGCATAGCTGATGATGATGATGATGACATATTTTAATGCTGTTTTAAAGCTGTCCCCTAAGTAATTTAAATTGCTTGTGAAAATGTGCACTGCACATTTTCATTTCACTAGACATACATTTTCAATATGAATACGACAACATAAGTTTTAATTGGTCTAATATTTTTCGTTCTCTAACAATAAATTAATAAATAAAATTTTACAAATAATTCACTGATTGTACATAATTATCTCTTTCTGACACATTCACTAAAATATAACTGTACTTGTATATGAACTAACATGAAAGAAATTAATGACAGAATATTTTTAACTGTTTTTGCACAAAGCAAGGTATTTTATCTAAGAAGCGGTATATACTATGTTGAAAACAAGAATTTATTGGTTTGATTGATTGATGAAATTTATATAAATATTATTAGCTACTTAACCATACAATATACAGAAGAACTTATCGATGTCTTCGCATTTTAAAATTAAAGGTTCATTTTAGTTGAAAAGCCGTAAATATCATATCTGATCGTTACAATAGATATTAATTGCTCAGATAATATTAGCTCCCTGTCTATACAAAATAGCCTTTTTGAGATTATTCGTATTCGGAAGTTAAAGTATTAATTTAACAATTACGCTAAAGAAACATAGAAAAATAACAACTACAGTTTAACTTTGATGAAGGGCCAAACTGTCGAAACAGGCAATAAGTTAAAATACCTAAAATACGAATAAATCCAATTATTTCAGAAAAAATTAAACAATACATGAAAATGTGATCGTATACTCTGAAATTTTGGAATTTGTCTTAAAAAAAATCAGCTTTATAAAAGTCAAGCGTTGCCATAGAAGAAAATATTATCTACATAAAAAAATGTTATCTAGCGAAAATAATTTCTAATTAAGTTAACAATTAAATATGTGTTATGTTGGACGATTTTTCCAAACAAATTTGATACATTTCGACAACTCTTGACTGTTATTTTTCACACAAAAAAAAACCAGTTAAGCGATTTTAATATTACATTTAGGAATAACTTTGTATTATTTATGACCAGCAAAATTAAATAGAAGACTTTAAAGTTTTCCGCACAAATTTAACTTTCAAAACTACACGGCTCTGACTGGATCCTCAATTCTCATATTTTTTGTCAAATTTAAACTTTATATATCCAATAGTTTCGGAGAAAATCAAGTATGACAGACAGACACCGAAGTGATCCCATAAGTATTCCGTACGAAACACTAAAAAACTATAACAATATTTTTCAATCGTATATCTCTACGTGCACACCTGATTTCTAGAGGGGGCAATCGCGATTTCTCTTCAGTTTTCTTACTATTTAACGGCAATTGAGTACTTAAGCCTATGGCATAAAATTACTGCCCTAGATGTAAATAAAACACAAGAAAGTTCCATTTCTTCAGAAACTTTAAACTAAACAAACAACTAAAACAATAAAAAAATCTTTATATTTTACATTTGTTGATTTCTTTAAGCAGATTAGCCATTTGAATAATAATTCATCAATTTTTGGAGACAATAAATTTAAAACCCAGCTGCTAAAAATAAATGTTACATTCATTTTTAACAGCTTGACTGAGTCTAGAATATTATGAATAAATTAACATTAATTTAAAGTAATACGTAACAGTCCTCGCCCTGTATACCAAGGGACAGCAAGTATAAATTGTATATTGTATAAAATATTGCTAGGCTCGTATCATGGACACATTGCAAACGTGGGTGTGCATGCCGTTCTTTGTCAGAACAATGTGCAGAAACATGACGCCAATTTTTTTTCGGTTGGGTGTGATCAGATAAACTCAAGAATAAGTACCTAAAGGTCAAGACATTTGAACCGTTTTTATTGAATACGGCAATGATATTTAACTTAAGCATAGTTACAGACTTTAGATATTAAAGATAATTACTAACGGTATTCGTTATTGTAGGATGAATCATAGGTTTTATGAGCTGCAATAGAAATATTATTAATAAATTATTGTTGAATAGGTTATGTATCCTGAACGTACGCATCACGTTAATGGGACTACCAGACTAAATAAATTACAGACATTTATATTTTATAACATAGAAAGTAAATTTATGATTTCCTTTAAAAATGGTTTATAGGAAGACTGGTAACAGGCTGAATATTATATTTCGTAAACGATAGTTATAGTGTCACTGCAATAACTACAAAATATATTATTATAGTATTGTTCTCTTTTAACATCCTTGAAACTCAATTTATTATAGCATTCTGGAGTTTAAATATGCCTTTATTATTATTTAGTCTCTGAGGCCCTGCATCTGCTCTGACCCTTTAGCTTATAAAAAAAGTCAAATTGCATTTCTTAACGTTTCAGGGTACTTAGATCACGAAAAACAAAGACGTCAATTTCCGTCTATCTGTCTGTCTGTTCTCACAATAACTCTCGAAAGAAATAAGACATCAGTTCCAAATATATATAAACAAATATAATACTTGATGTAGGAATGAAATGATATCACTTTAGGGGTAGCAGGTGAAAATCGATAACTTTTAACATTCTGGCTAGATCAATCTAATAAACTTCCACGTCAGTATATTGATGGTGGTATAAGAGACACCGAACACAAGTTTGATCATCATTACGGCATAAATTGCGATTATGAAAATGAAAATTTTTATCTAGGTTTAACACAAGTACCTGTTCAGATTATTGGTAAAGATATACAAGTGGCTGTAATAAAATATCCTGGAACAACCGGATTATATGAGTTGTGATTTAAAAGATAACCTAGAGGCTACCCTCAAAACGATCTTGATAATTATATGGATATTTTGAAAAGAACTAACGCCTATTGTAGAAATTATAATCTTGATGAGCAGGTTCAAGGAAACGCTTCACACAAATATATTACAGTAATAGGACCATATTTACAAAGAAAAGGTCTCACAAAAACTAGAACTATTAATCCCCTTCAGAATTTGGTTCAAGGTGTAATGGCAATTAATCCTAGGCAGACCAGGTCTAATGAACCAACCACACAAGGTGGTGGTTTAAGTTTAAAAATTAATTAACCGAACACAGACTATGTATATTGGAATTATGTTAATGAGTTGGTTGATAGATTGCATTTATTAGTATCTTTTGTGTTTGCAGGCCACACAAGACACTACGATGCCTCCATACTGGAGTTTAAATATCCCCTTACTATTACTGAGTCTCTGAGGCCCTGCATCTACCCCGGCTCTTCAACTTCCATTCTTAAGGAAATATTGTATAAAAAATTCAAATTCTAAATTTTTTGCATTTCTTAACGTTTCAGGATACTTAGATCACGAAAAACAAAGTCTTCACTTTCCGAATGTCTGCCTGTTCATACAATAACTCTCGAAAAAAATAAGATATCGGTTTCAAATTTGAAACAAATATGTAGATGTAGGAATGAAACGATATCATTTTAAGGGTAACAGGTGAAAGGGATGAGAATCGATAAATTTTGTATAGTTTGAAGAGCCACAAGAGTTTTTTTTTAGTTTTTAGATCAAACAATGAAAAAATTGCAATTACAATTCAGTACATAAGGGATTGGAAGGTTGATGGGGGGATCGTGTTCATTCTTATCAGAACTCTTAGATTCGAGAAATCTGAAAATGATGTTATTTTTCATTGTTTCCAACCTTTACAAAAATAGTAGTTAACCAGATGTGATTATAGAAAGACCACAAAGAACATACTGACTTTACTTAGTATTTGGATTAGAAGTAATACTTTTACCAATTTTTGGTGATTACCTCGACCAGATGCTGGTCATTTTCCACGTCGTTGTTATAGTAATTTAGGAATTTCGCTGTTGCGAGTATTCCGTGCTAAAAAGTATAGTAAATTTTTTATTTTATCTCGTAAGATTCTGATCGCTAATACCAAATTCTAATATTTAATTTATGCCAGTCTCATTTGTTTTAATATCATCCGTCAAACAACAAGACAAAAAATAATGATCAAAATAATTCTAGTTTTTTTAATAATAAAATAAAACAAATAACTCAAAAACTTTTCTTAAACACATTGGAACTTCAGAAACCACGGTTTTTGAGATTAGATCGAGTCAAATTGGAGGGACGTTTTATCTACGATTAAGGAAAACATCTTCGGAGATCTTTAATCTTCGAAATTAACATACTAAGCATTAGGTCTAGAGAGGCAGAGGAGGTGATTGTTCATCGAATCGTGATTAAGTGTATTAATCGGCTCGTACTTGTAAATTTCGATTGATTTTCCAATCTTTCATCTACAAAAATGTAATGAACACGAAATATGTATAAAAAAAGGACAAAAGCAAAACAATTAGCGGTAGGTTAACATCAGCACTATACTTGGGTTGCTTTAGTCTTCAGTTTCTCTAAATAAAAGATTAGAGGGCTAATCGAAATTTGCAAATATTTTAACCACATCAGCAAATGTTGATGTAGACTGCAACACTTATGTCACACAGGTGACGGCCTACATCGCAATGAATGATGGATTCGAAGAACATCGATAAAGTATAAAAAGAGTTCGTTTTTCTTTCATATTCTTTGCAGCACTTTTCTAATATTGATAACATTGATGTTATTTTTAATTTTGGTATGATGTTTGTAAATTTAGAGGTTAACTAAAAAATAGTGTCAGGAAAAAAAAATTGAAAAACAGGAATAGAAATAAGCGATATTCAATAATAAAAAAGTATTAGTAATACTATATTTTAGTGACGTTCTCACTTCGATGCAGGTTTTTTAAAAATTGAAGTTTTTAGTTATATTATTGATACATTTTATTTTTGAATGACTTCCAGCCTCTTGCTACTGCGTATGTTATGTTTTTGAATTAGAGTCGAGGTACTTTTTTTACAATATCTTTCATGTTTTTTAAAAGTAATATTTTCGTCAATCAAATTTTCATATGTACCAACATGCAATCCCTAGAGATTTTTGATAAGCTTGACAGGGTGGGTATCTGTCACCCTAAAAATTTGACCTTGTCTTGTAATATAAAAAAAAACAGATTTTACTTAGTTTGTGCTTCGCTGGACTAATTCGGACTTTTAATATCGAACAGTATAGATTTCTTAAGCTTTATTTAATGGCAGGCGAAAAAAAAAAAAAAAAATCACTCCAATTTGTCACGGTTTATCCCAAGAATTATGATTTCTCATCTAACCACAACGGTTAAAGTTTATATCGAAAATTAATTTCAAAAAATCAAGTTTACCAGGATATTATGATTTTTTTGCGTTTTCAATATGTTTAGACAACCTTTGCCAATAATATGTAAACCCAATTTTACAGAACATAGTATGTACGTTGTATATTTTCTATTTATTTTATAATTTAAGATGGTTTTGACAACTTTATCAAATATGAGAGAAAAATTACCAACCATGAAAAACTTCAAATAAAATGAAACATCAAACATAAAATACACTTTTGTCTAAATGTTTCACTGTAACACCACTGTAAATTATCGACAAGTTTTATCCATTTAACACCGGCATATTTTAATTGCATCCATAATTCTTTGCAATTTTTACGTCTGCATATCCTTGTGCGAACTAACCTGACGAGTTTTAAATCAGGAATTGGCCGAAAACCTATAATTTATAAACGTCTCTAAAATGTATGGGGCTAAAAATACAACGACCGGTTTCCTAAAGGTAAAACAACGTCCTTCAGAGTATCAAGCCGAAATTTTAAATGCATTTTTAGATTAGTAGATTTCACTATATGCTTGTTCTATTTACAAATATGTCATAAAGTTTTAGACCGTTTCAATTTTACTTACGTTGTAAATGAGATCGGATGACACGATCGGTCAAAGTACAAAAAACGTTATCGATGGAACTCTGATTGTCATATACATAAGTAAAGACTAGACTCTCCTTATGGTGCTTTCAAATTAGTTCTCAATCTTAGAACAACCATAAATAATGAAAAAAATAAAGCATACATTTTTGCGCACAATTTCAATATGTCATAACGTCCTATCACCGAATAAACATAAAGTATCAATTATGAGAGTAATCATTGCAAGGCCTTACTATGACAACGTAGTATTTTGACGTTTATGTTATGCATGCACCAATTTTTTTATGTACGTATAGGCAAAAAGTGATTGTATTTTTAGATTCAGGACTTGAAGCTTTTAGGACTGCATCTATGGCGTTGTCCTGAAATACACTAACTGCTTCTGCAAAGTAAGTGTATTTTGTTCTCACGTGTAAATAGTAGGTGTACAAATTATTTCAGTACCTTTTTCAGTTAACAAAATATTTATTTATTTACCATCGGAATACAACTCAATCAACAAAATATTCCCCATTATTTTTTACATATCGAGTCTACTTTTCAGGTAGCTGGCGGATTCCCTTTGTGAAAAAGATGTGGTTTCGAGTCGATAAATTCGGTTATGCTTTTTTGACATCCTCCAATCGGTGAGATACTGCTGCAGTGTCCAAAATTAACAGTAATCAGATATGTCCGGAAAATACGCCGCGTTAGGGAAAACCTTCCATCCCAACGAAAAGATTAAATCGTGCATCATTTGTAGCCAAGATAGTTCATAGTCCGAAAAATCAAAGTCACCGCTTCGAAATTGATAGTACCATTATGCATAAAGTGGTGGTTTTGCCTCTTTAGGATTGATATTTTAATACAAAAAAAACGGAAAATAAATTAGTATCGCCAAAAATGCGCGTTAGCGAAGGCATCAGTACAGTTTCTAGTACATTTATGTACTTTCGGCTGTTCATGCGGCCTTCACAAACGAACATTTCGCCGACACCTTTAGCAGCCATGTAGCCCCAGATCAAAATGCTGCCTCCTCCGTGCTTTACAGTAGGTACCACGCAATCTGGATGGTATTCCTCGCCGACACGCCGCCTCACGAATGTCACATCTGACGTTCCGAATAGCTGTAAGAATAGAAAAAATACCCAATTAAAAAATTAGTTATTATTTTTACTAAAACGGATTAAATTAAGAGTCATCGTATGTAGTTATTTGTTAAAATAAATCATATAAAAACTTACCTCAAAGTTGGATTCGTCGGACCATACAACATTAGACCAATCCTCTTCGCTAAAATGTTGGTGCTTCAGAGCCTAAGCGTTTTCTCTTCCTATTGGTCTCTGAAAGTCAAAGTTTCTTTCTAGCTTTGCACCCTCTTGATCCAGCTTCTGTCACTCTCCTCCTTGCTGTTCGAGAACTAATCGGAATCCCAATATCTTCCGACAGAGTTGTAGCGAGCTCAGATGATGTTTTTTTTTCGATTTTTAATAAATAGACTCGCGGATGAGTTTTCTGTTTTGTCGCTCATTAGTCTTACGTTTTCTGCCAGTTCTCATTTTGTTATCATGGGAGTCAGTCTCCACAGACCTTTTAATTGCACATTGCACTGCGCATCGAGAACATTTCACTAACTAGGCTATTTCTACTTAGGACTTGCCTTGTTCATGTAGGGTTTGAATTTTAATTCGTTTTTCGATACCAAGCTCACTTTCTTAGGCATTTCTCAAATATAAGAATGTCCAGTTCACAAATAAAAACACGCACGGAAGCTTCTTGACACTACAAGTAGTAAAAAGAGACTGATAAAACATTAAAAATATTTTTCAAAAAACCTCATTATCGCAATTTTGTGGGCCAGGTGTTTTATGGACCTGTAAAAGAGATTGTCTGTTATTTAAGTAAGCTTTTGATAGCGCCGCCTATAGTATTGTTAAAATAATTAGTCTTTTTTTAATATTTTATGAGTTTCACGTGTTTATTAGGGGTGCCTAATACTTTTGGCCAAGGCTGTGTATATAATGTCGTAGATAACGCAGGTGGTAAGTGAGTTTTTTCGTTCAAACGCAGTATGTAGTATGTTGTAGGCATTACTGTACTAGTCGTTTGGTTACGTAATTCCTTGTAGATTTCAGGACTACCTTTCTAGATCAGAAATTCACATACTCCCTAGCCTTAAAAGAAAAATTCTAGGAAAATTCAAACCATCACCATCTGAATATTATTGAGTGACGATAGTTAGTGGCAAAGTCAGTCAAAAATATGCGGGTGGTGATGATCCGATCAATCTCAGATTATGTGTTTAAATAAAGAGTGTAAGAACGTTATCGTTTTGATCGTGAATATAAAAAAATTGTGTTTCGAACAGAACTTTACTGATATTGTTTTAAAAAAAGATTCCAAAAAGATATACCTTGACAATAGAACTCATGGGAATATTTACATAGCCTACATATCTATATTTTAGGCTTTAGTCTGTACTTTTCAATCATCAATCACTGAAACTTTAAAATATCCTTAAAAATTACTGAACATTCTCGGTATACATGATTATAATATTGACAGTTAAATATATAAAAAAACTGTCATACATATCTTATTTTAAACTATCTACAGTAAAACAAATTGATAAAAGAAAAAAATATTTTACCATATATCAAACTGCAATCCATGGAAAATTATTTCTTACAATCTGTCAAGTAAGAACGTGTCCGCGATAATTCGTTTTTGGTAGATGCGATTCTAGCGATTCAACAAAAAAACGGTAGAGGGGACCTTGGTCTACGACGTATTTTATTAAAAATATCAGTCGATTCCAAACTTTCGTCGAAATCACGTAAAATCCAAAATGAGCCACTTGTTTGAGCGTCGGCTCAAGGCAGTCTTTTTTTATTCCCATCCAAAGGGAACTAAAATAACATGTTCCGCAGCCGCTAAATATATTAAAAAGTGGGTGTCGTTTGTGAAGAAGTGGGTAAATCGTTTTAACGAGACGAAAAATGTCGACGAGTTGCCAAAACATGGTTCGGTAGGCAAGGTCACTCCGAAAGTCGAAAAACGAATCGTGTCCTTGTTTTCACGGGACCCCAAATTGATGCTGCGTCATGAAGTGGCAAAATTAAGAAAATCGGAATGTATCCCATGAGACCATTTGACAGCATTTTCATGCCATGATATCAAATTCCGAAACACGTTGAAGAAACCTTTGCTGGGCGAAAATCACGTCGCCAAGCGGCTCACTTGGGCCCACGATAAGATACTAGAGTGGCCCTCACAATCGCCTCACAATTATTGAAAAGGTTTCATCCCTTGTAAAGAAAAAGCTCAGAGGAAAGACTCTAAGGACTTTGACTCAGTCGTCTCGCGAGATTTAAAAAATTTGGAGTTCATTGTCGCGCAAGTATGCAGAAAATCTCATTGACAGCATGCCCGGAACATGAGAGGTAATTATTGATGCAGGAGGCGATTGGATAACCTACTAGGTACTAGGTAATTGCACCGTTATTAGTACACCAAAGAATCATTGATGGCAAAAAATGTTCTCGAAACACATTTTTCACGAATACGAGCGGTCACGTTCTTACCTCACAGACTGTAATTATAATAATATCTAAAGGCAAACCGTTATGTTCCTGGCACTATTATTAATTATCGATGCCTGCTCGGCACGTTATTTCTATAATCGCAGCCATTTCTTGTCAGATATATGATTTAAATTATCCCAGAAAAGAACGTATAACACAATATGTTCAAAATAACTGCTTTTTGTACTCATTGAACATTGCTTACAGTTTGTTTCTTATCGCGATGAAAACCACAAAAAATTTATCGACCACCTATATTCTTGATCTCCTACCCCAGGAGTAATATTTCTTAAAAATCATAGGTGCCTTTCCGATACCAAATATTATGTGTCTACAAAATTTGAACTCTATATGTCATTTCATTCCACATTTATCGTGCTAATATACCGAAAGATTGGAAACCCGGAACTGACCGGCGGCCTTGATTCGCTGGAACATCGAAGAACGGTTGGCGACTTGAGTCTGTTCTACAAGTATTTTCATGGAAAGTGTTCGAAGGATGTAGCCCGCTTAATTCCTCCCAAAGCAGTGCATGCTAGAAATACACGTCGCGCTGGTGCTTCACATCCATATGAGGTTCAGCTTGTTACTCCGCGTACAACGCTTTTCAACCAGTCTTTTATATGGAGAACATCATCCCTTTGGAATAATTTGCCCAGCGCTGTATTTCCCACCGAGTACAATTTACAGCGATTCAAGAACAACGTGAATCGCTTTTTTCGCACACATGCCACTCCTGGAGCGCTTTAGGGACGTCCCTGCAGCACGTGCGCTAGACCCATAAAAAAAAGATAGACAATCAAGCAGAACGGCGGAAATTAGAAAATTAGTTCTCTAAGCGAAAGAAGGAAAAATGAGGGCAGATATTGAAAAAAATTTGATTAAAATGTTTAATTTTGTAACCAGTATGCAGAAGTCAGTATTGTCTATCTAAATATTTTTGAAAATTTTGTTCTTTACATTAGTGTTCACACCTTTTATGCGGAACATGCCAGAAATTCCAAAAAGATTGTCCCTGGAAACAGTCACTTATTGGTCTGCTGTTCGCCACTTAATTTCGCTTAGTCACGTAACTGTCATTGTACTCGGAAGTGGTTTAGGGAATTACCATTTCGGAGTTATGATAGGTCGAAATTTAAACGTCAGATTGAATTTAAAAGAAATACTCATGAATATATTAGATCGTACAAAAGATATTTTGGGATTTTGTGTGTCCTAACAAATCATTTTAAGCAAAATTCCCATCAACTTATAAGGAATGGTCAAATGCCGGTGAACAAGTGGTCGTTGGAAAAACCTGTTCAAATCATTCTAACATCCTAAAAAAAATGAATTTTCTGAATACGATTGTGACCATCGTAATTTATTTGTATTATTATTACTATTATGAAGGGTATCTTTTTCAGGTTCCAACTTGTTTTAACCAGTTATATTACCCATTAAAATAAATCATATCTCTAAAAATATCCATATAAAATCTTTACAAAAATTGTTCTTAGTACGGTCCTACAGAAACTGTTTAGAGCCAACACATCTTATTTTACGGTATTAGGTTTCTGGGCCCACAATATGTGCTGTATCGAATGAAGTGTTCAATATCAACTACTATAAAAACCATATTCCAGCAGTTATTTACAGTGCTATTATTTGTCAGTCCATGTCAGGACCAGTTCCAGCATATTACAACTCATCAGCCGAGCTAGAATGAACAGAGAAGAAAACAAAACTCAAAATGCTTATTCAGTACTAGCGCAAAAAATTAGCAAGATAGAATACTCGTAATTTACATCTTTTGCAGCTGAAAGCCTGTATAGGCTTACACATGCCTATACAGGCTTACAGTAACCAAAGATGCAAACCATTGTATCTTACCGATTCTTTGCGCTATAACTGTGATACTTACACAAGCCTATACAGGCTTACGGCAGCCGAAGATGAAAACGGATTAATTTACAGATGAAAGAACAGTAAATAAATGCTAAAACACGAAGTTTATTAAATTTTAGTATCCTATATTGACCTTTATATAGAAGAGGTAGAACCCTAATCAGCGCACTGTCTAGCGGTAATTGTTAGCGACTCCCTAAACATTTCCTCTATCGATTTACGCACTTAAACAGCCCCCAACAAGGGGCAGATATGCTTTCAAAAATAGGTTTACACCAGCCAAACATGCAATCCAAATGAGACTTAGTTATGGACAGCATTTTCCAATGTTTATATTCATTTTAGACAAACGTAAAACCTACCAAAACATAAAATCAAAGACCTACGTGCATATAATCAATTATTCTAGTCCAATTCACATAATATTACTTCCTTTATAAAGTCTAAACATACATACCCAATTAACTTTATTAATTCAGAACACCAACGCAACGTAGCGAAAAGTCAAGTTATCAAGCGAAAAAAAATGCAAAGCAAGGTCGTTCGTAGATCCAGTATTAAACAATAACAAAAGTGAGCGGCGGTGTTACGACAAACTTTCTCATTAATTAGCTGTTCTGTATGCCTCAAATATATCTGTCTCACTTACGTCTGTGTTTATCCTTTACAACATTAGCGTCGAAGGAAACGGTCTATTGTATTAAAACTGAAACATCTATAATATGAAAAGCTGAATTTTTGCGCAACAATTAATCAGAAAGCATGATTTTTTGGACAGTTTATTTCCCAGAGCAGTTTTCTAAAAAAAAGTTTGTGTCGGGTTACCTCGTTCTATTATTTTTGCAACTAGTTTTCCCCAGTAGCAGCCTAAATGATATATATGAATTTGATAACTAAACAAAAATCATTGTCATTGGTTAAAAACCACTACTAGTTTGTTCAATCTTAAGTTTGTGGATAGGTTATGGATGGAGCATTACGTATCAGGATGTTCCTCCGGATAGTCTAACTTAACCTTGGGATTCATACTAGTAAAAAAGTACGACTAATGTTCTTTCGCAACCAGGAATTTTAACGGTAGCTTCTGAATTGCTAGGAAGGCTCTGTCTTGAGCTAAGATTCTAATTAACTTAACATCAATGAAATATTGGAACAAGACGAGTACCATAGGGTACTACGCGTTAACGTAGAAGCTTGAAAGTTGGAAATATAGATATTAGAGTATAAATAAAGAAACGAATTTGAACAAGTAATTGACAGCTAGTTGTCAAAATTCTGATTTTTTTTCGACCAATTTGCGTAAAATTTGAACAAAAGATGTAAAATCCATCAGAAATTTATGATACATAAAGCATATGACATCTGTCAATATTTTTGATTTGTGTCTTTATTATTTTGACCGGAACTACCTAAATAGTAGATATAAGATTTTTTACATAAGTTCATCAAGCAAAAACTAATGCTATGAAAGAAATAAGACACTAGTATAAATACTACCAAGCGTTTAGAGGATTAATTACAAGGAATATTTAAATCTGATGTGCCGAACACACTTAAAGCACAGGTTTTCGACCAGTATGTTCTCCCAGTCCTTACTTGTGGAACAGAAACATGGGCACTAAATAAAAGTATAATCCATAGATTAAAAATGACCCAACATTCTAAACATTAAACTTAATGATCGTATACCAAAGACAGAAATATGACAAAGATCCATAGTAACAGATGTATTAGAAAGGGTATGTCTAATACAATAAAGTGGAACTGGTAAGGGCATATTAGTCGAATGAAGAACAATCGGTGGACATGGAAATTTATAGAATGGAGACCACGAGCAAATAAAAGAAACAGAGGAAGACCACAGAGTAGGTGGTCAGATGACATAAAGAGATTAATTGGGCATGACTCGATGAGGAGAACATACGATAGTGAACAACGGCAGCAGGCGAGGGAGACTTTTATCCGACGATGGATACAATAAGCTGAAAAAAGAAGATACTACCAACGCTACTTATAAACAAGGTGTGTAATAATAACAGACCAATATTTTCAATGAACAGATTTTAAGAATTTTGTTACAAATAAAATTACAAAAAACAATTTCAATGAGCGACATAGTATTTATGCACTTCTTCCATTTTGAAAATTATATACAAGGTGTACACAAAATGAGCCATCATGTTACTGCAAAACCACTAAATGACTTAAAAATTCCCATGAGAACTATATAAACGGAAAGAAAACTTGGTGGATTAACAAAAATCTATTTTGCTTTTTACATGTTTTATTTATCTGCCACAAATAAGTGTGGGTGGTCATGAAAGTAATAAGGTCATGAGTAAAAACATGGCATATGATACAGCAAATATGCTATTACGATCAACTTTCAAAGCCAATAATGTACAAAGGGTGAACCCGAGGGAACAATCTAGTAAATAAAAAAAACCTGTCAAGTGCAAGTTGAACTTGAGCAATTAGTGTACCGTATGTTGATTGCTTTACGTTGTGTTACGGAGATATAAAATGATAAGTGACTTCACAAAACACACCCCAAATGAGTTTTCAACAGTTTGTTTCCGATCTTTACTGAAAACTGATGACCTTGAAATTTTTGTTTTTTTTTTATACACCAGGTAAATTATCTAAGGTAATGCACTCGTGATAATTTTCGTTCAAGCTACACCCTGTGAAAAATATTCAAAATTTTTTGATCAGTACTTTTTGAGATAAGGGGGGACAGCGAAAATTGGGTGTGACAGACAGACAAACGGACGGGCAGACACCGGACGGACAAACACCGGAAGGAGAGATACCGGACGGACAGACACCGGACGGACAGACACCGGTCGGACAGACACCGGACGGACAGAAATCGGACGGACAGACACCGGACGGACAGATACCGGACGGACAGACACCGGACTGACAGACACCGGACGGACAGGCACCGGACGGACAGACACCGGACGGACAGACACCGGACGGACAGACACCGGTCGGACAGACACCGGACGGACAGACACCGGACGGACAGACACCGGGCGGACAGACACCGGACGGACATACACCGGACGGACAGACACCGGACGGACAGACACCGGACGGACAGACACCGGACGGACAGACACCGGACGGACAGACACCGGACGGACAGACACCGGACGGACCGACACCGGACGGACAGACACCGAGTGATCTTATAAGTGTTACTTACGGAACACCAATAACAACATAATTGCGCTGATATTTGATGCTTTATTTTCTCCAGCTCTTAATTCTTATTTACCTTGAAATTTTTTCACACCTCTCCAATTTACGAAGCTTATTATAATAGCCGACATTTTTAAAGTAAAATTAATAATTTAATTTCATATCAACACAACTCAGATTACATTTTCAATTCAAAATTACGTAAATAAATGAGAACAAATGAGACAGCTTTTATATCTGACATCATATTAGTGGGTTATAAGAATAAAAATGTTCTTGAGTAAGCCTACGAAAATCATATTTTCGTTGTCACTTTAAAAAGTATGACTGGTTGGAAATTTTCAGATTTCACTATGTTTAATATGTATGACATTATTATTATAAATAATTATTTATCGACGCTAGTGACTCTCTAGTTTACGTATTTTATTATATCCGCCTGATACAGACTGAAAACCCTGCTCTCCTTGGCATTTCAGTATTATTGAAGCGTTGCCGAATTGGAACACTGGTTTGGTGGGGTTTTCTCGATGATTTATTTTTAAGTTTTGCATTAAAAGCTAGTTTTATATCTTAATAATATCCAAAGATTTATTATCAACATCTTACTAAAATATTTATACAGGATTTGCAAATTTTATAGATAAAATCACTGGCGGTCTACAGTATATTTTAGACCATTTGACCAATTTGGGCAAATGATGCCTTATTTGAGAGATCTCAAAGAGCCAAGTCGAGATGAGAAATGGGGGTCAAAGTTTCAACGTTAATTTGAGTTTGTATTTTTATTTTATTTTTTGTATTTCTTTTGTGTATTTTTGAGAACTCCGTTAACAACAGCACTGCTGCCTCTCGCCGAGTATAAAATAAAGACGTTTATTATTATTATTAAAAGTACATGGGAAATATGTATCGGTTAGTTTCTATTATGTTTTGGTTACTTCCAATCCGGCATGAAGTACCAACCTATCCAAAGTTTAAGCCCCCATATTTCGCCCCCTAGAAAATGGAAGCATATAATGCTGATATCATTCGACTCGGCCCATCAACATCTGTTAAATGAGATATCATTCATCTAGACTACTCAAGTGGTCTAACGTGGATTACTTATTAATAAATAATTTACCATATATTTAACATTGAAATTTTAGTCCCCTATTTGGAGCCCCTTAAGGAATGGAAACACTTATCCAAACTTTTATCTATCACATTTTGTCCCCTTTTTTATGGGCGTAGCACAGGTGGTGCAAGAAAATCCCAGAAATGCTACAGAAGCGACGCGTGTGCGGCAAAAGCAATTCACGTTGATCTTGAATTGTTTTAATATATACTCCGTGGGAAACGCAGTCCTGGGCGTCATTCCAAAGGAATAATGTTCTTCATATAAAAGACTGAAAAGTGTTGTAACAAGCTGAACCTCATACGGATGTGATGTATTAGCGCGAAGTGTATTAATAGCATACGCCGCTCTGGGAGGATTAAGCGGGTTACGTCCATCGAACACTTTCCATTAAAATATTTGTAGAATAGACTCAAATCGCCAACCGTTCTTCGATGTTCCAAGGTATTAGGTGGATCAAATATAAACGAGATTTTTAAAAAAAAATTTTTTTTACTATAACAAATAAACCTAATACATATCATTTTTCAACATAATCTCCTGTTTTGGAAATGCACTTTTCACAGCGTATCGGAAACGTTTTGATACCGTCGTCGTAAAAGGAAGGGGGCTGTGTCAATAACCAACTGCGCACGAAGCCCCCCACCGCGTTGTAGTCATCAAATCGCTGGCCTCCCAGCGCTTCTTTGAGTAGGCCAAAGAGATGAAAATCACAGAGCGATAGGTCAGGGCTATAGAGAGGGTGTTCAAGTGCTGTCCAACTCATTTTCCCCAATTTTTCGCGAGTGGAAGTTGCAGTGTGGTGTCGAGCGTTGTCATAGAGAAGAATCACATCTCTTATCGGTTGGTCACGTCTTTTGCAGCGATAAGCAAATTTAACCCCCTTCAAACGGTTGCAGTAGTACGCCGCATTGATGGTGCTGCGTCCGTGCAAAAAATCAATGTGCAAAACGCCTCGTCCGTGGGCGACGATCATGGCTCTCATTTTCGACCTCTTCACGGCCCCCCATGAACTCCTTATGCCAGGCAAACACACGAGGCCTTGACAGTGCTTGATCCTCGACTGTGCCGTCAATTTTCGCAGAATTTCAGTCGGTTTCACGCCTTCACGATTGAGAAATTTAATAATGACGCGGTGTGCAATCAAAGGGTGCACGTCTCGCTCAGACATCGTGATCTGTACTACTGAATGCACCTGGCAAGGCCAACCGACCGTTATCATCACTCCAAACAAACCCAACCAACATTGCTAGAAGCTGCGGCCCGCTCTGAACAATCCTAAGCGCTCAGTACAGAAAGTCTCGTCTATATTTGATCCACCCTCGTATCAAGGCTCTCTTTCCTATGCATGCAACCTATTCATGCCAAGACATATTTGCTCCCAAGTTAACGCAGAGCAACTTGATTAACGATGCTAGAGGAGGAATAGTGTCCCGACCTAACTATGTCGGGTTACGTAACGTTAACTATTTTAATTTAGCTACGGTCACTCCAAGATAGAATTTCTTCCAGGTCTTTGTTAAATTAAACGAGTTCCTGCCATCTGCGGATATTTGCATGAGTAGCCGATGTTTGGCCGTTCAAAATGAATAAAGAAATAAATGTACCGTCACCTGCAAAGCTATAGATTAGATTTCTGGTCCTTTCCATCAGATCGTTAATGTAAATGAGAAAACACAGTAGGAGACACTAGGAGACAGTATGGAGCCTTGGGGCACACCAGCGTTGATAGTGAAGATATTAGAAAGAGATCAGTCGACCGCCCCTCGTGAAGAACGCTCTCTGAGGAAAGTCGAGAGTCATAAACAAACTCTTTAAGATATACCAAAAGTGCGGAACTTAGCCAACAATCCGTCAGGCCAAACACGGTCGAATGCCTTGGATATATCAAGTGCAGAGATTCTCCAAAATGTTCAATTGCGTTAGGGGATAAAACTCTAATTTTTTTATTATTCCATTGAGCTCATCAAGATCTGTCAAATCATTTAACTAGATTAGTCAAATGATTTAAGGTGGACTATTTATTAATAGATAATTTAACATCGCATTTTTGGCCATCTGTTTCTGCCCACTATGCACGTATTCAACTTCGATAGAATACGTTTTCTCCACTAGGGTATGGAAGTATGTATGTAATTTTGACGTCATTCTAGTCATTGAGATCTATTAAATGAAGGGATATTTGTCGAAAATACTCCAGTGGCCTAATGTGAATTCTAACCACATAGCATATTATGAAAGTCTTATTTGATATAAGATCACGTAAAGCTTAACTTAAATAGTGAAAATCAATAATCTGCTAAAGACAAATCATAATAATGTAGTCAAGCTACTTGTACCCAGGCATGCGGCCATGAATTTTGTTCAGGGTGGGTGAGAAAAATTTAGTTGACTGGAGTGAAATCATACCAAAGTAGATAGTTTGAAAGGAGAAAAAATTCTTTATTTGCTTTTTAGCAGCATGCCGGTAAACACATTAATTTTCCTAAGGAAGTAAAAATTTCAACAGATTTAAAGGTGAGTTCGGAGAACACGTTTTCCATCGCAAAGAACTTGTGTGCACAAGGACGGTTTAAGCATTAAACTCGTTTACTAGGTTTTAGTTGAATTCCAAAAACCATCTGCACTACTTTTAATTGACAATATATAAGGTTTTTGTCGACCTAAAAATTTTTAAAAACATCATCGTAAAGAACTAATAGAATGTACCGTTAACTCGAAATTGGAAAGATATGTAAAACGACATAACATTGAGAAAATAGTAAATATTTATTTTAAACAAATTCTTAAGTTCTCATAATAACTAAAAAAAAACTGTTTCGATAATAATATTAACAACAACCCTGAAAACATCGGGACTTTGTAAGCAAGATGGCAAAGGGTAAAGCAATAGTTTTAACCATGACTCAATTTAAAATTGTTATTATTAAAGGTTTAATATTCGACATTCGTAGACAATATATTTATAAATAAAAATTAAAACTTTTTAAATTACTTTTCTACGTGAACGTCTTGCTTCAAGCGATGTGGAGGGTGCAGGACACTAGGGGTCCGAGCGTTGAGACATGTTGTTCTGGGTAGTTCCAAAACTTACATCCTTAAACAAAAATTGTATAACTAAAATGTATATTTTTAAAATCATTACACTTTTGTTAACGTTTATTGTGTAGTAAAAGTTTACATCGAGAAACATGTTTAAAAAATCGGTAGCGATTTACCCAGCATTCTTGCAAACATGTAATTCTAAAATACATATCGAATTTGACTTTCTCAAGTAAAGAGAAAGTAAATTTCCATAATATGAATAAAATCATACAATAAATCGACACCTACCCCTTTCACCCTCTTTCCTCGAAACTGTATCGCTCAAAAACCATAGGTTTCATCCCAATTTCAAATATTATAATATCATTTCGTTCGAGCATTATGATGCCAATAAACAGCCGACAGCCTGACAGTCGAGTAGACAGATCAGTGGAAATGGGAATATATATTTGTCGCGATCTAAGAACACTAAAACGTAAAGAAGAGCAAAAATTGCCGGAGGTAATTTTTTCCTTTTTGCAAGAGACATAAAAATAATAATTCACCTACTGCACCAGAGGTAAGTAAGTTTCGGCCAATTTAACTGTTCTAAAACTTTTTCTATAATCAGCTTAACACTTTTTAGATTAATTTGTAACCAGATCTCAATCTCTTCTTCATACTATTTCTGCTCAAATCGAGAAAAATAAATAAGCAAGAATACTGAAATATATTATGATATATGCGCAACCGCCTTTCTCACCCTCACCTCGTTCCTTTCATCCTATTTATCTTTACTATATAGCTAAATTTTTTAAAATATCCCAACCAAAAGCCTTATGATATACTAAAACTATACAATATTTAAAGATTCTTATCCCTTTCACCCGCTAGCCCTGATAATATTTCCAAATATAAAAAAAAATGGAAATACGAAATCATCCTTCTAACTCCCTTACTCACGTTGCATAATTATATATAGTAAATAATGCTTAAAATTTGTTTATTATCGCAACCCAAAACCGGGAAAAATTCCCATAATACTAAACAAAAAAAAGAACTTAATTGTCATAGTCTTCGACCCCTCAAACCTTTAAATTTGTCTAGTACATTAACCAAAAAAACCTGTAAATATCGCGAAATACTATTAAAATTATACAATATTACACTACACCTGCCCCTCTCAATCCTGGGTTAAACTTAAAAACAATGAAAAAGGAACCTAGTTTTTGAATTGCTAGACTTCAAAACCCAGAAAAGTATATATAAGACGATATATAGGAAGCAACCCCCTCTAATCTCCTCCCCAAACACTTTCGCTCCTTATATGTTTTACTATAAATATTTATGCGTAAACTTTGTTTATTATTCAACAAAAAAAACAGGCAAATAATCCTATTGAAACCTTTTAAAATTTTTCGACTTCACCACTTTTACCCGCTTGGATTGAAGCAAATCGTTCAAAAACTTAAGTTTCCTTACCTTATTAGATGTTATCTATGTACCAAGTCTGAAAACGATATCTCGTTTCGTTCGAGAGTTGCAATTTTTTTCATGATCTAGGAACCCTAAAATATGAAGAAAAGCAAAAATTTCAAAGTGTGCTTTTTTCACGAATAAAATACTTTCCTTTAGCAAGGAAAGTAAAAAATTACTAATATGCCATATAGTTCTCATATGCGGAGATTAAAAATCTTTATTGTTCTCCTAAGTTATGAAAATAGATATTTTATTCTTAAAGATTATAAGGTACCACAACGTATTTTACTCCAAAATTTGCACATGAAAAATTTGTTTTTAATAAAACACTGCCTTGAAGAGATCAAGAGAATAATTTCTTGAATCAAATTTAAGGTTTTTTTTTAAATGTGTTCATTAAATTAAAACGATATACTCTTGGGTAAAGACTATGCTAAATTCCCTTTAAGAAAAAGATGCTCTAAAATGCACTGCTCAGATGTTTTATGGATAATTCAATTATAAATATTGTACTTCTCAGATGTCGACATCTGGGAAAGTAAATTTTAGGTTTAAAATTTCACATAGGATCGAAAAATTATACCAATATGTATTGCACACCAATTAAAGAAATTGTTATTTACTAAATATCGGCTCTATACACTGGTGAGCAAAAAATCGACCAATCATTTAACAATAATCGTAGAATTTAGTGTTCATATATTTTTACCGATTTTAGTATCATTCGAAAGCCCCTTCTATTCTCTTTCTAGTGACACCAAATTCCATAGCATATCTCATGCTTTTTACTGATTAAAATGATTAAAAGGGGAAACAAGGAGAACAAGGATTGAAAATAAGGGCAAGAGAAACGAAAAATTAACCAAATTTTAGGTTTAACCATTAAATTTATTGATAAAAACCAACTTCTGAACTTTTTCACGACTGTCTGTGGGACTCTTTCCCTCTCTTCTGCCATCGCAACCTTTAAGTCCCTCAGCGATGCAGGGGATGGATTTCTGGCTCGAATCCTTCTTTTGAGCTCATTCTACATATGCTCGATTGGAATGAGGTCAGGACTCTGCGCAGACTAGTCTAATGTGGGTATTCCCACTTCCGCCAAGTATTACAGCACCGATGTAGCAGCAAGTGGCCTCGCATTGTCGTACATTAACGCGAAGCTATCGCCAACAAACCCAGCGCAAGGAACGACGTGTTTCTGCAGGATCTCCTCGAAATACCAGTGATCAGTTAATCCACCGCTACAAATTTCATCAGTTATGAAACCCAAATTGGTTTTCGCATCCAGTGAGATGCCTCCCCACACCATTACAGAACCTCCTTCGTAGGCGACCGTTTCAGTAATGCAGCACTATGCATAGCGCTCCCCAGGCCCCCTATAAACTCATCTTCTTACATCATTGCCATGTAGGCACATTCGGAATCCGCCAGAGAATAAAACGGAGCGCCATTGCTCTAAGGTCCAGGCGACATGTTCTCGGACAAATCTGAGTCGCGCTTGCCGATGGGCTGCTGTGAATTTGGGTCGGTTAGTTGGTCTCTTCGGAGTTAGGCTAGCTTCTTTAAATCTTCTTCTTACTGTCCAATGACTGACAGCCTCACCACGAACTTGTCGGAGCTCCTGCTGGAGCCCGACAAATGACGATTTCTTAGAGTCGTGTTGACAATGAAGCGGTCGTCTCACTTCGAGGTACACCTTCTTCTTCCTGATTCGGGTCTCCATGTAAAGACGCCAGTCTCTTGGTAACGCCTGTAGAATCTGGAGACAGCTGACTGGCTCAGGTGCAGTTGCGTAGCGACTACACCTTGGCTCTGCCCTTCTTGCAATAGGGCAATGACTTGTGCCGTTTCTTCCGGGGTGGTATCCATTTTCCGTATGGGTATAGCAGAGATGTTGACGGTTCAAGATCCGATAAAGGAATGATAGGAAAATGCAGTTGCTTGTGTTTTTATAGGGATGAATAGCGAGCAACGAGTTGCTGAGTGAACAAGAACGGTTCTATTAAGTAAAATCGTTTTAATCAGTAAAACTTTTTGGAAATCCAAATG
The DNA here is from genome assembly GCA_019049505.1 of Pachyrhynchus sulphureomaculatus. Taxonomy (NCBI): domain Eukaryota; kingdom Metazoa; phylum Arthropoda; class Insecta; order Coleoptera; family Curculionidae; genus Pachyrhynchus; species Pachyrhynchus sulphureomaculatus. The sequence continues at coordinate 101,314,670 of CM032447.1, forward strand.
TTTTGAGTATTATTGAAAAGAGTAGAAAATCAACATTCTAATGATACCAAAAATAATACCACTGTTTGAAAATTAAATTCGAGGATCGGTTTTAAAGGAAGCAAAATCTTTTGAGTCGATCCTTAGCAGATCCACCAGTATATATATATATATATATATATATATATATATATATATATATTATATATATATATATATATATATATATATATATATATCTATATATATATATATATATATATATATATATATATATATATATCTATATATATATATATATATATATATATATATATATATATATATATATATATAATTTTTGCTCACACCGTTATGAAAATTTTTAGGGTTATATCCCTGGTATTTCTCCAAATACTGCTGCACGGCCAACCATCGAAACCAGCCACGCATGCAAAGAGAAAAATCAAGAACTTTAAATAAAATCACTTTAATTTTTCCAGTCTCGACAGCAAGTTTTTGAAACCTTAAAAAATGTATGTTCTTTTGTAATTGTTGATAAATATATTCTTAAACACTATGAACAAACAATACAGAAATATTATACTAATAAAAACCTATTGGACGAAAATGATGTAGGAGCGTATTATGATCAGCGATTTGTGTGTACCAACCGCACCTTCGTAGTGTAACAGAAGTGGGTAGAATTACAAACAGAAACTTTAAAAGAGGTATACAGGTAATATTAACTTGAAGAAATTTGTAATACTCTACAAATTCAGTTGTTCCTCCGAAATCCGTCGCAATGGCGTCTATTAACAAGTGAGGGAATATGATACTTGTTGTGACTTAAATTCTACTAAATTCTACAATTTTTTTATTGTGCCTATTAATATTTCCCCCCTTTTTTCATTACAGGGTGTAACTTTGGCCTAATCCAACTACTAGCTAATGCGAGTCACGTAATAAAGTCAAAAAAGTGGCTGTAGATATTTAAAAAATCACTCGCACCGCGCTCAAGATGTATTGCTTCTACGTAGGATATCTCCATATAAATAAATATATTGTTTTAATCTTGTTGAAGACGCTCCCATAGAACACAATGTTATTGTCAATGCAGATTTAAATAATGCAAACCTATTAAGTTATGCAACACAAATCTCTTAGTAACCAACTGGAGGCTTAAAATTGACGTTCTCCTTATAAATGCATTGTTCTTCCTATAGTAATTCTTCTTTTTTTTTTCAGTGTACGAACTGTTCAAGAAACCAAAGGATGGGACGTCTTCAGAGATCCTCCTATCAAGGAGGAGTCCGGTTCGATGGCGAACCAAAAATGTTTAGAAATTACAGTGAAAGTTTTAAAAATTGTAGCGTATTTAGTCACTTTTGTTATAGTATTAGCTTCTGGAGTCATATCAAAAGGAACACTTTTATTTATGACCTCGCAACTTAAGGCTGATAAGGTTGTACCGTATTGTAATAGAGATTTAGGTAAGTTGATTTCTGCTTTGTATACTGTTATTGAAAATAAAAACGTTTCGCTCGTTTTAAAGTACAAGTATATAACATAGCCTTCCTGTTTTATTCTTTAAGCCTTTTGAAAGAAAACAGCGAACCCTGTAGGTACTGTTACATAAAATAACTAATTAGCAATTTCGGAATAAACTACGAGTATGATGATGTAAAATCATATAAATGTGCGATTTGGCTTGTCCACCATATGGAACCTACAATTTATTAAGTCACCTACCTACCATTATTTCCGAAATTATAGAAATATAGTAAATATTGTATTTTTGTTCTTTTAGATCGAGTATGACGAAATATGACAAAATAACAAAAATATAAAAGAAATATCTTATTATGGCGTTTATAATTAAGACAAACACCATTTTACAACACTGTAAACAAAAAACCGCTGAGATGTTTATAGCAACCAGAATTTAGAGGGATTCACACCAATCAAAACAGACCATTAATCCCGCCAAATTCTGGTTGCTATAGACATAATCCCTGTGCTCTTTTATTTTCAGTATTGTAAAATTGCGATTCCCGTTAATTACAAACACGATTGGGCGGTTGTAATTTAGAAAAACACCATATAGCAACACTACTGTAAACAGAAGAGTGCAGGAATATATATATATATATATATATATATATATATATATATATATATATATATATATATATATATATATACATATATATATATATATATATATATATATATACATATATATATATATATATATATATATATATATAATATATATATATACATATATATATATATATATATATATATATATATATATATATATATATATATATGTATATATATAGCAACCAAATTTTGGCAAAATAAACACTATCAATCAATAAAAACAACATAACAATTAGTTCCACCAAATTCTGGTTACTATCAACATCTTCTCTGTGCCATTTTGTTTACAGTGCTGGAAAATGGTCATCCCCCTTAATTACAAACGCAAATATTATTATTCAGTAAATTAAATTTTCAGGAAATCAAAGCAATAAATTAAACGACTTTTAAAACAATTAACAATCAATAAATTTTAGTTTTTATTATTACTCAAACAAAGGTTTCCTGTAGGTATCGAAAAAGGTATTGTATGGACCGACATTGAGTGAATTGTTATAAAAATTGACTAAAATAAGCCAGAAAAAACAATGAATGTTAAAATTTTAATTCTCTGTATTTCTTAAACTAATCTTTTTTGGACTTAAATTATCTTCTTACTTTAGAATTAAGTAAGGAATTTTACTCTGAAGTCAGCTACTCAGTTAACAACCTACGTAGGCTTCAGTTTTAAAAGTAAATTAAAAAAAATAATGTCGATTAAGAGATCAAAATCAATTACCACATTGTGTGCTACAGCTGACAAGGGTACGAGAGTAAATCTTGAGAGCGCCAGTTAGAATCTCGTCGGCGCCAAAAAAAAACGTTTCTTATTCTCTTGGTGGTTGTGTCTTTACTTTTACATATTTTGGTATATCTCCATTAGTTCAGGTTTGGAAAACCCTGGGGACTTTAATCAAAGATTATGCTTTGGCTATACGTCACGGTCATTAGACCCATAGTTACATAGGAAGCAACAACAGCCACGTAGCTAATCAATTGCAGAGGTTGGCTGGCTTATATTCCACCGGGGCTATAAATAGTATCCCACCACAGCTATGAAAATAATTCTAATACCCCTAGATAAATACATAAAAATTAGGCTATGAATAGCATCTATCGAATGAGGACAAATGGGAAATGGAAACAACAACCTGTAGAATTTGGGCAAACAAGAATTATGGATCTAATGAACCTCAAACTCTTGGATATGCAATCTGATTATGTAACAACGTTGTATAATTTCGAAAATCCATATAGAATCGGGTGCAAGTCAAATCTATGAATAGAGCTGGAGACTTCAAGGAAGGTAACTAATCTAGTGTAATACACGAGCGAAGTAACCGCTGGCAAATATGCAAGTGGAGCTTTAGGATTCCACTAAGAACAAGTGCAAGGCAGTTTCAGGCAGAAATACACGTCATACAAGCTTCATGAGAATATTAGAAAGTATGTTCTCTCGGACAGTTAAGCTGCTCTAAAGGCTTTAGTTAAGTATCAGGCCAACTCCAAGATCACGATGGAGTGGAAACGGGATCTGTTAGAACTATTCTTCAGGACTGCACTTCCGTGAGTTCCAGGTCTTTTGGGGATAAAATGTAATAGAAAAACGTAAGCATTAGCAAGATTCAGAGTCAACAAACCATATAGGGGCCCAGAGTCAGCGTTTGGTGTACTAAAAGAGGTGATAAAAACGACAATCAGCAGATGATTATATCAGCAACATCTAGATCGTTGGTTCTCACATCAGGCCAAAGACATACTAGGGACACAACTGACGTCCTCTGTTTAACAAGGGATCAGACCAAACTAGTGGTGGGACTGATCACCGGCCACTGTCCCCTAATTTTATTTATGTAAAACTGCTTGGATAACTTTTCTTGCGTTATAAACACGCGATAATAGTTCCATAGTACACTGTCGCTGAAGATGCCAAAACGTATGACACCAAAGAACTAGAGATACATTTGTAGCAGCGGAAGACCTGCCTACGCAGATGGTATTTCGGTGTTATCATGGTTTAGAGAACAGATCTTGCCTATACCGAAAGACATTTATCATCCCTTTGTTTTTTGTATGTTTACCTTTGGGTATTTTCATACGTATTTAAGTTACGTTAGGTTTTACAGTTTTAGACAATTTAATTATTAATAGTAAATTACGCTTATTGCACAATCAAGGGATTATATAATGCAAAATTGTGTAGTACGCAAAACTCTTTTTCTGGAATATATTATACCTTCCTTAAATTTAATCGCAAGTATTCTAGTATTAACAACATATTGTAGAAAACTAAGTTTTTACTATATCTTAAAATGTCTATTTTTTAGGTAGGGAAAAACAATTTATAGTCAAATTACCAACAGCGGAGAGAGTAGCATGGATGTGGTGTATATTATTCGCGTTTGCTGTACCCCAGCTTGGAGCACTCTTCCGATCAACCAGAATGTGTTATTTCAAGTCATCGAAAAGGCCGCCATTTTCTCATTTTCTTATGATATGTCTACCTGAAACTGCCCATACAATTGGAATAGCTATTTTGGTATTTTATATTCTACCCGATATAGATGTAGTCAAAGGAGCTATGTTAACAAATTGCTTGTGTTTTGTACCTGCCGTATTAGGTAAGAGGAAAAGTATCTGCCTTAAAAAGTCATAACATTTTCTAGAATCAGTAAAAAAAACCGGTCAAGTGCAAGTTGAACTTGCACAATTAGTGTTCCGTACGTTGATTGTTTTTAAAATAAAAATTTTTGTTAGGGTGGTATAAAATGATCAGTGACTTTACAAAACACACCCCAAAAGTTTGTTTCCAATCTTTACTGAAAACTGGTGACCTTGAAATTTTTTATTTTTTTTTTATATACCAAATAAATTATTAAAGGTAATGCACTCGTGATAATTTTCGTTCAATCTATACCCCGTGGAGAATATTCCAGAATTCTTTCAAAATTTTTTGATCAGTACTTTTGGAGATAAGGTAGGGGACAGCGATTTTTCGCTATTTTTTAAAAGTAATACGAAGAAAAGTGTGCGCAAGTATTACATTATATATATATTTTTTACTCGTGTTTTCACAAGCTTTCATTAGACACCACACTCGATGACCTAGTAAAAAAAATTTTTTTTCACTTCCGATTTCACCCCTCAAAACGAACCCCTTAAGTCAAAATTTATGTTACGGTGGTATAAAATGATCAGTGACTTCACAAAACACACCCCAAATGAGTTTTCAACAAAGTTTGTTTCCAATCTTTACTGAAATCTGATGACTTTGAAATTTTTTTTTTTTTTATATACCATATAAATTATGTAATGCACTCGTGATAATTTTCGTTCAATCTACACCCCGTGGAGAATATTCCCAGAATTTTTTCGAAATTTTTTTGATAAGTACTTTTCGAGATAAGGCCTAGGACAGCGATTTTTTCGCGAATTTTTAAAAATAATACAAAGAAAAGTGCGCGCAAGTATAATATTATATATATATATTTTTTTACTCGTGTTTTCACAAGCTTTCATTTGACACCACACTCGATGACCTAGTAAAAAAAATTTTTTTTTCACCCCCCAAAACTAACCCCTTAAATCAAAATTTAATTCTCAAAACTACATGGCTCTGATGAGGCCATCAATTCCTATATTATAACCAAATTTCACCTTTCTATGTCAAATAGTTTCGGAGAAAATCGGGTGTGACAGACAGACAGACACCGAAGTAATCTTATAAGTGTTCCGTACGGAACACTAATAAAAACGATAGATATATCACTTTAAATTTAACATTGAAATAATCGAGACAAATATTCGTATACATGTTGAAATCCAAAAATTGTTGAAGAAAACGAGTTTTTAAAATTTAGCCTTCTTAATGTGTTAAATTGTCGGTCACTGTATATTAATAAAGTGAAATGATCAATATTTTTAATCTAATTAAGTATTGATCAAGTTCTATAACAGATATTCAAAAATTTTGGACCCATCCCTGTTTATATTAGTGACTTTGCCAAGGAATTTCCACTAATTGTTAAGCGCAAAAGTTACAATGATCAATATAGTACAACCGTAAAATATTTTGTTCATTCACAGTCGCAATTCTTTTATTTATTTTATACTTTGCACCTTACAGATAAGCGCATGTGAGAGAACTATACGACGACGTTTATATCAAAAATTTGATGGTCTATCTGATGAAAAACCAATATTGCTATTTACTTAAAGCCTAAAATAAATTTAAAATTTCGTTTATATCGTTTAATTCAAATTTTCAAGATATAAGCGTACTCGTTATTAAGAATATTGTATATTGTATAGCTAGGAAACAACGTTTTTTGTTAATATTTCTAGTTTATTTGAATTACTATGAAGATCGTTTCGACAGCACTGTGTCTTCTTTAAATGACAACTGTTAAATCTTCTTCTTGAAGTGTCATATTCAATACGGACGTACGCAACCCTCTCGCCTTTGCCTGTAGTTGGTGTCTTTTTAAGTATTTCCACAGACAAAAAGGACCTACAATTTGACGCCGGTTTCGAACGCCAAAGTGAGAAGGTTTTACTAGGCATGTTACTACAGGTGGTTTGCCATTTCCTTCCCGAGAGAGGCGACCGTCACGTTGTAAATTTCATTTTATTTTATTATCTATTTATCTTTTTTTATTATTATTTCCCGAGCCGAAATAGGAAATCGAGTGTAGAAAGCAGAACCTTAACCAATACGCTATGGCCGCCTCTAGAAACAACAACAGCACGGTGTCTTCTTCAAATGACTTACAACTGTTAATTTTTTTTCCATAAATTGCATATTCTAAAGACTTTAGCGGAAATCTTTTGTACAAACACAGTGCTAGTACCCAATTTTAGTAGTATATTTTATACTGACCTTAAAAATAAAATTTAAATAGCAATGAAATTTTAAAAATATATATATAAGACGCCAAAAGATGTTTCATAAATAAAATTTGATTACCAAATTAAATTAACTAAAAGACATGACGAGCAGGACTACCGCAAATTATATACTTTAGTATACGGTTTTTGTGATATTATACGGTTATTATGTACGTGTAATAAACTGGTCTCATGGATAAAATTTTAAAAATAATTTATATACGTACATGTACAATATTGAGATTAAAGGACACTATAGATTTAGATATTTCAGAGAGATAGTTCCGAGTTGCCGTACCCAGAGTCGCGGGTCCGATCATTGAGAAGTCAGTATTCTTATTTATTTTAACTATAATGAGCTAGCCAGCAGACATCACCAAACTCTCAAAACCCAACATTGCTCGTTGGAAAAAACAATATTGTTGATGGAAGACCCTCGGACCAGAATTCTATAATTACTATAAATTCTGAGAGATATCGTTTCACTGTTCAACTTTTGTACAGTTTTAATAGTATTTTACGCAATCTGCTTTTTTTAAAAGATGGATGGCTTTTCTAGAAAAGAGTTTTTATTTGGTTTATTATTATTTCGTGAATATGACATTAATAAGAAAATTTCAATATTTATGAAAAAATTAACTTGCAAAAAAACGAAAAATGACCATTAAGCCAATTTGAGGAATGTCAATTAAAAAAAAACAGTAAGTTTCAAGAAAAGAAGTCATTTTGCAAAAAATCATGTTGTCAATTTAACAATATCAATTATGAAATAAAAAATCAAAATTTAATTTTAAAAAGAATTAACGTATAATTAATTAATACAAATAAAAAAAAATTATAATATTATAAGTAAACCATCTTTCAGACAATATTGTATATTCAAGATCTAAGTTTTCGATGAAAATATTTATATACCGAAAGCAACTTTACTAATAAAACTTTCTCCACTAACAAGTGAAATAGCTCTTTGAAATAGCCCTCCTTTACATAACTAACAAAAATAGTATTGCTAAAGTATAATGGAAGCAAGGTATAGTCGGTCAACTAAGAAATCGGTAGAGGGAACCTTTGTCTACGACGCATTTTAGTAAAAGTATCAATCCATTCTGAACTTTCGTCGAAATTATGTAAAATCCAAAATGAGTCACTTGTTTGTGCGACGGTTCGAGGCAGTCTTTATTTGTTCCCATCCAAAGGGGCCTAATATATTAAACAGTCGGTATTGTTCGTGAAGAAGTGGGTAAATCGTTTGAATAAGACGAAAAATGTTAGACGACTTGCCAAAACGTGCCTTGGTAGGCAAATGATATCAAACACCGAAGCACGTTGAAGAAACCTTTGCTGGGCGAAAATCGCGTCGCGAAGCGGCTCGCTTGGGCTCACGATAAGATACTAGAGTGGCCCTCCCAATCGCCGGACGCCAATCCTATTGAAAACGTTTGGTTTCTTGTAAAGAAAAAGCTCAGAGGAAAGACTCTGAGGACCTTGACTCAGTTGTCCTGCCAGATTCGAAAAATTTGGAGATCATTGCCACGCGAGTATGCAGAAAATCTCGTCGAAAGCATGCCTCGAGAATGCCAGGCGATTATTGATGCAGGAGGCGATTGGACAACTTACTAAGGTAATGCCGTTGTCAGCTCACCAAAGAAAACATTGATGGCAACAAATTTTCTCGAAACACATTTTTTTCACGAATAGGAGCAGTCACGTTCTTACTTGACCGACTGTATAAAACCACGAAGTCGCTTGTATATGAGCCCCGACGTATTATAAAGGAATAAACGACGAACACCGACAGTGTATAAACTACCTTTAAGTTTAAGTATAACTTTTCATGGCCAGTTATGGCAGCTCAAAATTGTTAAAATTTAAAGATTAAACTTTTAACTTTCATTTACAAAACGTTTATCGGGCTAGTTCGGTCTGCATGATAAAGTTTTTCCGTTTTTGGTGTTCCGTATGGAACACTGATAAGATCACTTCAGTGTCTGTTTGTCCGTCTATCTATCTGTCTGTCACACCTGATTTTCTCCGAAACTATTTGACATAGAAAGTTGAAATTTGATTTAAATATAGGAACTGATGGCCTAACCAGAGTCGTGTATTTTTCACAGTTAAATTTTGACATAAGGAGTTAGTTTTCGTGGGTGAAATCGAAACTCATTTTTTTTTTATTAAGTCATCGAGTGGGGTCAAATGAAAACTTATAAAAACACGAGTTCAAAAATATATATAATGTAATACTTGCGCACACTTTTCTTAGTATTATTTTTAAAAAATTGCGAAAAACCGCCGTCCCCCCTTATCTTGAAAAGTACCGATAAAAATTTTTTTTAAAAATTCTGGAATATTTGTTGAAAACTTATTTGGGGTGTGTTTTGTGAAGTCACTGATCATTTTATACCTCCGTAACAAAATTTTTTATTTTAAACGCAATCAACGTACGGAACACTAATTGCACAAATTCGACTTGCACTTGGCAGGTTATTTAAATAATACTTTGTCTAATTGGATCATTTTTCTACATAACATTTAATTAAAAAGTCCTGTTTAATATTGTAAATAAATATAATTTTCACAAAAAAAGTTTAAAACTACTCACTTTAAGGGAAAAAATAGCTTGTCCAAATACTAATAAAAATTAGAAGAAACTTTAAGCTGAAATTAAATGGAGAGAAAAATTAGACGCGTGGCAATGGTAAACTTTAAAAGGACCTAGCACATCGATCGATGAAGACTTAAATTTAAAAAAGTCAACTATGCCTTTGGGTCACTCAGTATGCAGAATGCCCATTCACATGTTTCTTCGCACTAGTCATCAACTGCCTTGCTCCTAGAGCTGTATTACTCTCTCAACCACAATCTCTTCCTATCACTAAAACACCTTACATCCGTTTTTCAATCAAACAATTTCCAAAATCGAGATATAAAACGCTCCATTCAAAAACATACATTTCACCCAGATGTCTCGGAAGACCTAGAAGTCAAGCAGATTAGCCTCTTGGGATTGTAGTCCTTCCACACATTAAGAATGTAACAGGTCGCATTTCGAAAATTTTACGAAACATAAAATGATGATTATATTTCAGTTTAATACTCTGTATCTGTATGTTTGTGCATAATTAGGAAAGATGTTTAAAACAACAAACAACCGGTGATATGTAAATAGTGGTCGAATTTGTATATGTGTACCAAGTTGCATGATTACAACTTGCTACACATGTATACCCCCCTACCCTTTCCACTTCCTCCCTTAAAAAAAATATCACTAGGAAACTATGGGCTTTATTTATACTTTTATTACTATATGAGTACTAAATTTGAAACTTATATTTCATAAGAGAGTTATCATGCCCACAGACAGACAAATGCAAATGGGGAATTATGTTGTCATGATCTAAGAACTCTGAAAATCAAATTGAATATCTCGTACTTCTCATCTGTAGTTCGTGCCTCATAAGAGTAATATTGCCTAGTTAACAGAATGTGCTCGAGATATACGATTTATTTGACAACGACTGTACATTAATTCTATTGCTACTAATAACATACAACTATATATTTTTAATATATGCTCTATTGTGTGAGTTTTATATAATACATGTGAAAACAAAAAATATTTTCACTTTGACAAGCTATGCTTATTATTTTTCTAAGGGCTTACCTAGGTGTAACAAACTATAAGGAAATTATGTAGCTTAAAGATTATCATATTTTCATAAACATAAAGTTTATATTACTTAATATCACAACTAGTACCAAAACTAAACCAAAAAATTCATATAGATTTCATGTTTGACAAATACTTAAATGAA